>ML675646.1:484518-546238 GCA_007922155.1 Mesoclemmys tuberculata | reverse complement strand
GGGGGTGGCGGGGCGCAGGGGAGAGGAGAGGAGGGGGGGACTAGCTGGGGACCAGGCTGGCAAGGGCCTAGGACGGGCGGCAGACAAGACGCTGGGTGCCAGCGGTAGGCCCAGTCCGCCATTCCCGGGGCACAGCTGCCCAGCCGCACCTGCCCCAGGCCCGGCGGTGGCTGGCGAGTGTGGGGTAGGGTTGAAGCCAGACAAGCTCCCGGTCAGTGCTGGACACTTGCCTCCTGAAGGGCCCCAACTCTGGGTGGGGTGGGGCAAGAAACCCCCCTCCCCCCCCAGAGCAGTGGCTGTGGCAGCGAGGAGCTGCAGCCAGCAGATCCCTGCATGGGGGCCGGGGTGACAGCAGCAATGCAGTGGGGAGGATACTCCGCTCTACGGCTCTTGCACCACACAGCGTCATTACTTTCCTGGGGCCTGACCCAGGTCAGGGGCTGGCTGAAAGGGAACAGGCTACACCGCACTCCAGGGGAGACAGCAGCAAAGGGAAGGTGTTGGTTCAGATGAATGCATGGTGACTTTGGCTGCAGCGTTGCTTGAAGGTGGATACCCGACCTTTGCCGAAATAGATCACTGCCTCAGGGGCTGACGGGGCCCCTGCTGCTCCTAGTCTATTATTAGCTTATAAAGATCTGGTCACTAGCTGGGGTAGGGCCCAGATGCTTCCAAGAGAGTAAAACTCCCCCACTGGACCAATTAAGGACTACTGTGCTTGTAGCCGGAGAATTCCTTCCTAAACCCCAGCAGTGAGCAGGCCCTGACCATGGAAAAGCCCCCACAGAAAAAGTTAACTTTCTTCCACCACTGACCTGTATTAACGTAAAGCAAGCAGAATCATCTGTAAAGCTGTTCTCGCTCTAGTGCTTCTCCAACAACCGTCCTTTCAACCTCCCACAGCCTGGCTTTCAGGAAACACATCTTCACATTTCCCCATCTCCCCCTGTAAACAGCCTAAAAATTAAAGATCCCAGCACGAAACCAGCTTTACCTATACTTAGGTCTGGTCTTCTGACTTTGAGGAGGGCTTTGTGCAGTTGACTCACTTGAACTGTCAAATGTCACAAAGGGAACGTGGTGTTCGGTGGTATTCAGTGGGAGTACCTCCCCTCATTAAGGCTGGGCTGATGGTACCACTGCATAAGATCAGGTCAGTGCTTGGACCAACTTGAAAATACTTCCTCTTCCTCCTATACTGAGTTCCTTAATTAGTTTTGACCATGTAGAATCTGCACCTAGCTTCTTTCGGTGTTAGGAACAGGTACTGTTCAATACATCGCATCCAGCTCTAGCAGGACTGTGGTTCCTAGGTCACCTTGGGCTGAGCTCCAGCCAGCAGTCTAACACTTAAAGACAAAAGCCAAAGCACCTCCTCCAGTTGGTACCACACAGCTTTGTGTCTTTTGACCAGGGCCCCTCAGACCTAAAATTTACCTCTGAGATTAGCCACATTGTTTTTAGCTGTCAACCCCGAAACAGCTGCCCTGCATTAACTCTGCTGACTAATGTGGAGGTTGCTGCCCTATGGCTCAGCAGGGCTAGCAAGGGGTCTTTTGTTGTTAAAGTCTCTGCCCACTGTGTACGGTTTTCTCTGCCATCGCATTCTTCTGTGGGCAGTGAAGACTGGAGTTAATATCTTGAAATTGCTCTATATCCCCCAACGTTGGAATTCAGAGCAGGCAATGCATGGCCCACCGTCAAAGACTTTTCCCAAATGTCCCATTGAGGAAAGATCCTTTTAATTTTGCTAAGCCCTATTGACAGGTGGGTCTAAGTGGGAAATAGACTTCTGACAACTCTAGACAACTAGTGGTTACTAAACTGGCAGGTCTCCTCTTTACACTCACCTAGAGTCCTTTTCCAAGGTCTAGCAAGTCGCCCTGTGACAATGAGAAATTTTCTGAGTTTTGTTTGGTCAGGTCATTCTGCAAGAATCATGTTTTCGTCCTGCAGTGAGCCATCACACTGACATTACGGCTCCTTCTAGCATTTCTCAGGGCCTAATATGCCTCATGTGTCCTTTACAAGAACCGTAAGAACACAGTACAAATGCTCTCGGTAATCAGACCATCTTCAGAAAGTTCACCTCTTATTACATAGACATCATAGACTGGATGCTGAACCTCAGATAAGTAACTAAGCCGGCCATGTCTTACAACCTGGTTTCCAGTGGTGTTTGAATCAGCTCCAGAGTTTCTGGGGTGAGTGAGAGTGGATACTCTAAATGACACATATGTGAGCCTCTATATTATCCCAAGTCTCTGGAGACGCCCTGTGATCAATAGGGTTCCTCAGTACTGTCAATCACCTCACTGATCTTTCTAATAAGGTGGACAGTCACCTGTGCGCCTATCCTGCAGTAAATGTATATCTCAAACCCATGAGCAGTCTCTGGTGTTTAATGCGGGTCTTGCGTAGGTAGATAGTGTTTGTTAAAAATGTAAGTCGTTTGTGGTTTGTCACCAACCTAATGTTATCAAGCTCACGCAAGTGGCCTGTGACGCTCCTGCACACCCACACACTTGCTCTATAGTCTCTCTTTGAGCACACCTGCTCTTGGAACCTGAACGCACAACAGGTCAAGACGGGGCCAGTCTACCATAGAGAGACCGTGGGCCAAATCTGGACCACCATTCGCTTTTGAATGGACAGCAAAACCTTCTTATTTACTTATCATTGTTATTGCAGCATGAAAAATGTTTCTCGGGGGAGGGGGGGCGGGGTCTGACCCTTGACCTAGAAATTTGAACCTTGACAAAAAATAATTGACCAGCTGTAGGTCAAGATTTCCAAAGCCCTCTAGCATATTTAGCCCTACAAACGCTCTGGGGTGAAGTGTTCTAGTTGACTCTGAAAATCTCAGACCAGTATTTTTCTAAATCATATTTCAGCTGCTCCATTTCCATCGATCTCGGGCAGTAGAGTAACAACCCACCAGTCCCCTAACTACCAGCATCTGCGGCGGTCACTGTAGATCATAGAACACCACTAGAGGGAATGGGGGCAGTAGAGAATTTTCAATCCTCGAGTGTGCCCCTGTGCTTTAAAATGGTTTGTGAATCCAGGATAACCAATTCCTAGAGAACTTGGCCTTTTGAGAATGATTAGAGGGAAGATTCTCCAGCATTCAGTCAGATGGAGGAACAGCCCCACTTCTGGTACATTGCAGGAGGTGACCTTTCACCTATGGCTTTGTTTCTATTGCTAACCTTACCCCTTCTGTGTCAATCCTGTGTCCTAAGAGCCATAGCTGGTTTGTTGCAGCATATATTTTTATCCTTTTAACTTTCGTCTTGCATCCCCCATAGCCTTCAGAATGTGCTTTAGCCTTAACTTAAGTTCTTCCCCAGGCTTCCCTTACATATAAGGTCATCCACATAAACCTTCATTCCCGACTGGCCACGTCGCCTCTCATTTCTCTTTGCAGGATTCTCAGGCATCTGCCATGCTGAACAGGAGGCAATGCAAGCCATATCTGCCAAGCAGTGATACAATTGTCAGCGTGACACGGCCAGGAGAGAGCAGGACTTGGCAGGCTCCTCTAACTGGCTCTAGAGAGGAGAATATCATTGCATCTGCTTATTTAGAGAGGAAGCCCCTAATTGTCCCTGTCAGTACACCTATTTTGCAGGGCACTGGTGGCACAACACAGCCAGAAAGCAGGCGTGACCATCTCCCTGGGAATCTGCAGGTGGCATCGAACCGGGGCAGCCCTTCTCCACAGACTCCCCACCCCCAGCCTCTGGTGTAGGGGTATTCAGGCAATCCCTACTGCTGGAACATCATCTGGGGGGGGGGGATCAGCAGCAGGGTGTCTGACAGAACGCAGATGGCCGTACATCGCACTGGGCACTACAGCAGCCCTGAGCTAGCTCCAGAACAAAGCGGCTGCAAAGTTAATGAAGAGTTAAGCCACCTCCCTCATCAGAGGGACAGACAACACTGCTCCCCTCCACCCACCATTTTACTGGGCTCCTTTACTTCAGTACAAATGGATAGGTCCCTATTTCTTCCCAACAGGCCCTACAGCCATGCCACACTCTGTGGGCTCACTAATGCACCCTCACACTTCTCTCCTATCACTCACACAGAGAAAGTAGGATTTCCTCTGTGCCGTTGTGTAGGGCCTTTCTGAACTGCCAAGGCTTCGGGTAGGTGGCTAGAGGCAGCAGGGCCCTGTAACAAAAGGGATGCACCCTCCCTATCCCCCCACACGCATCCAGCCTCCTTGCTGCTGTGGCTCGTATTGGCTTTAAATTGGTGCAGATAAAACACGGTTACTTACCAGTAACTGTTGTTCTTCGAGACGTGTTGCTCAGATCCATTCCACTTAGGTGTGTGCGCGCCCTCGTGCACAGTTCCCGGACAAGTTTTTCCCCTAGCAGCCCCTGTAGGGGCCGGCTCTGGCGCCCCCTGTAGTGCCACCCTCATGCGGCGGTATATAGGGGATCGCCGGCCCCTCCCCTCCTCAGTCCCTTCTTTCTGCCGACTCCGACAGCGGGACGGAGGGTGGGTGTGGAATGGATCTGTTTTCTCCTTCGAGTGGTTGCTCATATGCATTCCACTTAGGTGATTAACGAGCCTTACCTGGAGGTGGGTAGGAGTCAACGGCGAGCTGCCCTCAGCACGGCTCTGCCCACTCGCGCATCCTCCCTCGACTGCTGGACGACAGCGTAGTGCGCAGCAAAGGTGTGCACTAAAGACCAGATGGCAGCCCTGCAGATGTCATCCGGGGGACCTGCTCCAGGAAGGCCACCGACGCGGCCTGGACCCTCGTTGAGTGCGCCGTCACCACTCCGGGAAGTTGGACGCCTGCACGTTCGTAGCAGAAACTGATCCAGGCAGTGATCCATCTGGCAATGCACTGGGTGGAAACCGGGGATCCCTTCATAATGTCCGCCACTGCAACAAAGAGCTGCATGGTCTTCCGGAACAGCTTCGTCCTCTCGAGGTAGAACGCCAGCGCCCTCCTTACGTCCAGGGTATGAAGTCTCCTCTCCTCCTCTGACCCATGCGGTTTAGGGAAAAACACGGGGAGGAAAATGTGTTGGTTACAATGGAACTGGGAGACTACTTTAGGCAGGAAAGCTGGATTTGGTCTCAGCTGTACCTCATCCCGGAAGAACAGGGTATAGGGGGGCTCCGAGGTCAAAGCTCTTAGCTCAGAGACCCTCCTAGCCGAGGTAATGGCCATGAGGAAGGCCACCTTCCAGGACAGGATCAGCAGGGGGCAGGTGGCCAAGGGCTCGAAGGGGGGCCCCGTCAGTCTAGCGAGGACCGGGTTCAGATCCCATGGAGGCACTGGGTCATGGACCTGCGGGTAAAGCCTCTCAACCCCCTTGAGGAACCTCACCGACATAGGGTGGGAGAACAAGGACTGCCCCCCCATCGGCTGATGGAAAGCTGAGATGGCCACTAGGTGCACCCTAAGGGATGCTAGCGCTAACTCCTGCAGCCTAAGCTGCAGCAGGTACTCAAGGATGGTTTGCACAGAGGACGTACCGGGCATTTTACCCCGCGACTCCACCCAGCAGGTCAACCTCCTCCACTTGGCTCTCTAGGTGATCTGCGTGGAGGGTTTCCTGCTACCCAGCAGCACGTGTTGGACCTGCTCTGAGCAAGTTCTCTCCGCCTCTATCAGCCAGAGAGTCTCCAGGCCGTCAGGTGCAGGGAGTCCAGGTTGGGATGCAGCCTGCGACCATGGTCCTGGGAGAGCAGGTCCGGCCTCCTCGGGAGCTCGATCGGTGCGGCGACAGAGAGGTCCTGCAGTAGGCTGAACCAATGCCGTCTCAACCACGCTGGGGCAATCAGGATCACGTCCGCTCTGTCCCTCTTGATTTTCAAGAGGACCCTGGGCAAGAGCGGGGTGGGGGGGAACGCGTACATGAGGGTCCCCGTCCATTCGATGAGGAACGCGTCGGAGAGGGAGCCTGGCTCACGACCCCGGAGCGAGCAGAACCTCAGGCACTTCCTGTTCCAGGATGATGTGAACAGGTCCAGTCGGGGAACACCCCACTCGTGGAAAATCCTGGCTGCTACCTCCGGATGCAACGACCAGTCGTGTTGGGGTAGAAACGACCTGCTGAGGCGGTCCGCCTCGTCGTTCCTGACCCCCGGGAGGTGAGAGGTGGTTAAACAAAAGCTGTGCCTTACGACGAAGTCCTAAAGTCGAAGCGCCTCCTGGCACAGAGCTGAGGAGCGCGCCCCCCCCCTTGATTGTTTATATAATACATCACTGCGGTGTTGTCCGTCAGCACCTGTACCATTTTGCCCAGTAAACAATGGAGGAACACTTTGCATGCCAGTCTGACTGCCCTCAGTTCTTTGACGTTGATGCGGAGGGCAGTCTCCTCCTGCGACCAGCAGCCTTGAGTGCTCAGGCCGCTGCTGACGTGAGCCCCCCAACCGAGGTCCGACACGTCCATGATCAGGGTGACCGAGGGAGTCAGGGCCCTGAACGGAACCCCTTCCATTACCGCCCCGGGGTTCATCCACCATTGCAGTGACCCCAGTACCGCGGGGGGCACCGTGACCACCCTGTCCAGAGGGTGCCTGCTGGGCACATACACCGAGGCCAACCAACCTTGGAGAGGCTGAGCCTGAGGCGGGCCAACCTCACCACATAGGTGCACGAGGCCATGTGGCCCAACAGCTGAAGGCACTGCCTGGCTGTCATCATGGGGCACCTCTGAAGTTGCGATATGATCGCCGCCATGGCCTCGAACCTCGAGCGTGGGAGGGAGGCTCTGGCCCGCACCGAGTCTAGGGATGCCCCTATAAACTCTATGCGCTGCACCAGTGACAGCGTCGACTTCTGCTCGTTGATGAGCAGTCCCAGAGTGTTGCAGGTGGCCTGGACGAGGGAGACCACCTCACGCACCTGAGACCTGGTCCTGCTCCTTATCAACCAATCGTCGAGGTAGGGGAATATCTGGATCCCTCTGCGTCTCAGGAAGGCCGCCACCACTGCCACGCACTTGGTGAACACTCTGGGGGAGGAAGACAGGCCAAAGGACAAGGCCGTAAACTGGTAGTGGCCACCAGCTACCATGAACCTTAGATAGTGCCTGTGGGCGGGAAGGATGGACATGTGGAAGTACGCATCCTTCAGATCGAGGGCGGCAAACCAATCTCCTGGATTCAACACGGGGTAATGGCCGATAGGGACACCATGCGACACTTCAGTTTCTTTATGAACCTGTTTAACTTGCGCAGGTCCATTATAGGTCTGAGGCCTCCTTTGGCTTTGGGAACGAGGAAGTACCTCGAGTAGAACCCCTTCCCCACCTCGAGCGGCAGAACCGCTTCTATGGCTCCCTTGTGCAGGAGGGAGTGGACCTCCTGAAGGAAATGTTGCTCGTGAGATGGGTCCCTGAAGAGGGATGGGGAAGGGGGTGAATTGGGGGGAATCCACCAACTGGAGGGCGTAACCCCGGCGCACAGTGTCCAGGACCCAGCAGTCCGACGTGATGCCCCACCAGAGACTGAAGTATGACCTTAGCTTGTCTCTGAATAGGAGGGGCGAATCCAGGGGGGGAGATACAGGTGCCACCCTCCGGCGCACTGTCAAAACTGCCGCTTCCCTTTGGAGCTCTGGGGGGGTCCTTTCTGGGAAGCGGAGGACGACGGTCGCGCCGTCCGAAGCCCCTGCTCCTATCCCTACCCCTTGCGGGGGGGGACGGGCGGGGGGGGAAGAAGGCCTAGGTGGTGGCCTAGGTTGCTGCTGCTGCTGTGGCGGGCGCTGGAGCTGCTGGTGGGTCTGCTGCCTCGCCGCCTGAGGGGTGTAAAGACCCAGGGAACGCAAGGTAGTCCTCAAGTCTTTGAGGGTGTGCAGCTTCTTGTCTGTTCTTTCTGAAAACAGGCCAGCCCCATCAAAGGGCAGGTCCTGTATGGAGCGCTGCACCTCCTGGGACAGCTCCGTGGACTGAAGCCACGCTGCATGACGCATAGCGATAGCGGAGGCCATTGCCCTGCTGGCCGTGCCTGCAGCGTCCGAAGCAGTCTGTGGGGCTGCACTGGCCACAGCCAGTCCTTCGTCCAAGACCGTGGTGAAGTCCGCAGCTTGGTCCTGGGGCAAGGACTCTGCGAACCTTTGCATGGAGTCCCACAAGTTCAAACTGTACCTCCCCAAGAGGGCTTGGTGGTTAGCCACCCTGAACTGGAGCGCCCCTGTGAAGTAGACCTTCCTACCGAAGAGGTCTAGTCTCCTGCCCTCTTTGTTCTTAGGAGTGGAGCTCTGGGCCCCATCTCTCCTTTTGGTTGGCAGCATCCACAACCAGAGTACCCAGGGCTGGGTGAGTGTAAAGGTACTCATGCCCTTCGGCTGGCATGTAGTACTTTTTCTCGGTGCCCTTGGAGGTTGGGGCGACTGAGGAAGGGGTTTGCCATACTGCCGTGGCCAGGCGCAACACCCTTTCATGCACAGGGAGGGCTACCCTGGAAGGGCCTTGGGTCCCCACGTGTCTGAAGAGGGGGTCCACCTCTTCCTCCAGCACCTTGACCTCCAAGTCAAGGTTGGAGGCCACTCTTTTCAGCAGCTCCTGATGAGCATTGACGTCAACTAGAGGAGCCCCATGGTCCCTGAAGGCCACCTCGTCTGGCGACGAAGAAGAGGACGGGCGGCGAGGTCCTGTAGAGGGGCCCTCCCCAGGGTCCGACTCCTCTCCTGAGGAGCGGTCCCCTTGCTGCACCAGTGGTGCCTGCAGTGGAGCTTGCTGGGTGACGGAGGCAGGGGCCGACACTACCCTGCCCCAACTGCGCCCCCCCATGGTCCCCAAAATGGCCACTGCAAAGGGGGCTGGGGCCAACCCGGTGCCGGCATCGGTGCCGGGGGCTGTACCTCGTCCCGGCATCGAGCCTTCCGGGAGCCCGAGCCAGGGGAACGGTGCTGACAGTGCCGTCGGGAAGAGCCACTTCGGGGCCCACTACTGGACGATCCCGAAGAGCGGCGGTGCCATCTGTAGCGGTGCTGATGCCTTGGCGAAGCCGACGAGGAGCAGTGCCGGGGAACCGAAGACTTTCGGCGCCTCTTCCCCGGTGCCGGCGAACGGTGCCGAGAGCAGTGCCTTGGTGCCGAGTCGGAGCTGGAGTGGCGAGAGCGGCCAGCCGGCGACGGCGATCTGGAGCGGCACCGTCTCGGGGACCGGGACACCAGTGCCATGAGGCATCGTCTTCGGAAGATGAGGAGGGAGAGGAGCTGTCGAGCTCGACTCTCCGGAGCCGGGTGGTGGGCGGCTGTTCCGGTGCTGGGCGCGCCCACCCTTTGGGGACACCCAGCACGGGTTTGCCCCAGGACACAGGCCCTGACTCCCTCAACTGAGGGAGGGCCGGGGGTGTGGGCAAAGCCAGCAAAGTTCGAGCCGCTTTGAACACCTCCGTCGTGGCAGGGTCCTGGAGAGGGGCTCCCCCACTCCCAGGAGTCGGGGGAGGATCCCTCTGTGCTGGCACCGGTGCTGGAGGCTGTTCACGCAGCTCCAGCACCTTGGGACTCAAGCCCGGCTGCTCCTGCGGTGCAGGGGAGGGAGGGCGCTCCACGCGCTGACGGCGCTTCTTTCTCTTCGGCACCGGAGACGCTCGGTGCTGATGGGGTCCGGGGCGGCTCGGACTCCGGGTGCAGTGCAGACTCCATCAAGATAGCCTTCAGCCAGACGTCCCGTTCCTTCTGGGTCCTCGGCTTGAAGGCCTTACAAATTCGGCACTGATCCTTACGCTGCTGCTGTCCAAGGCCCTTGAGGCAGCGCTCGTGAGGATCACTGACCGGGAAGGCCTTTCCGCAGCCAGTGCAGGGTTTGAACCCTGGCGAGTCCGGCATGGCCAGGTTGCTAGAGCCCTAAGGCTTCCTATCTAACTAAACTATTCCTAACTCACAAACTAACATAGTTCAGGGAGAACTGCTAACTAACTAACACAGCAGAGGGGAAGAATACTTGCGACACAGCAAGAGTTGTTCCAGTGACCGTCACGGGCGGAAAGAAGGGACTGAGGGTCTGCATGGCTGGTGGCACCCTATATACCACGGCATGAGCACGGCACTCCAGGGGGCACCGGAGCCGGCCCCTACAGGGACTGCTAGGGGAAACAGTTGTCCGGGAATCGTGCATGAGGGCGCGCGCACACGTAAGTGGAATGCATGTGAGCAATCACTCGAAGGAGAACGTATGTCTCCCCGCACTAACACGAAGGAGCCTAACTTAGCTGTAAGGCTGATCTTCTTACAAATTGTTACCAGTCACCTCCACCCCTGAATTAATTGTAAATGTAACCCGAGTGCAGATCTTGGCTTTACCAGGGCCCTGCTGTTTATCAGGACTGTATTTGGAAACAGAGCCCAGGAAATCAGCCTCACCCCTCGCCTTGCTTGGGCTGTCTGCCCACTAATTTCATGTCAGTCACAAACGGATACTTCCCCCTCCCCCCTCATTAATCTGTTCACCCCTACCAGTACCATACCAGTAACCCCTTTACAGATTAGTAACAAATGGTCATTTGCACTCATTGATTTCTACCTACTAGCTAGTTTCTAACTCTTAACAAACAGCATCTGTGGACCGTATTCCCTTTCACTAGATGCTTTTATCCAGAGCCCTACATCCACCCCCCTCCAATGAAGATCCTACACCTCTCATCTATGGCACGGCAGCTCCATCTTGGCCTATGGCAACGTGCACCACTTGTGGCTACTTTTAAAGTCTGCTTGGGAGTTCTTTCTACTGGAGAACAGCTGCCCATCGCCCGAGACTCACAGGGAACATGGACACAACACCCATACTCAGGTCTCTGCACCAGTTTTCTTGCTTTCAGATGCAGCTCAAGTGGGGGGGGAGGGGATCTTGTTATCTGAGAGGTGGCACTCACGCCGTACTCCACCCTGTCAGTTAAAATCAGTTGGGATGTTCTCCCACAGCATTCCCAGAGCTGAACTTGCTTGTGTGCAAGAACCCGAGCTGCCAGCAGAATTCAAGATAAGGTTATTGGGTTTAGCTTTTACAGGAGTGTTGTTACTCTACATTGGACATTTGCTGCCGGAGAAGCGATAGGACTCTTGCTAACGTCTACTTAAGGCACTGCTGGTGCTAGACACACTATACAATTCCTGTAGCAGAGGGTTAGAGGGTATTCATTTTGGGCAGTTTTATGACAGCTGTTTGTTAAAATTCTCTAATAAAACTCCTAGCTGCCCTGACAGTAAGTGGTTAATACTTTTTAGCAAACACATGATCATTCCTGCTACACCACTAGATAAGGCTGCATAACAGTATCCAATCTAAACCCCTGTGTGCACAGCTTTCTGATACAATTCGCTTTGGTGCTCAAGTTTTCTGCATTTGCTACATGACCAAAGGTGACTGCCTCTCTCCCCTCAAAATAATCAGCCTTAAACTCTGACCACCTTTTGTTCCAGGTAGATGATTTAGAAAGAGAGAGAGAGAAAATAACTGGTTCGATAATAAATTACATGTGATTGATAAAATCACTTCTGAACATGTTCAGTGGGCATCGGAAGGTTGTTTTTTGCTATCAAAACCTTGCCCCGTTAGTGACCTCACACTACACATTGTATCTGAACACGCGGCAGGCTGCAGAGTGGCTTCTCCCAGACAGCTGCGGGAACTGATTGTTTCAACAGGACACAAAAATCCTCCCAAACAAGGATTCTCAAACGGATGGTCACTGAGCCCTTGCTAGCAGTAAATGAAGAGTTGGCAGGTCATATGGTGTTAGCTCCTCCTCAGTCCCAGATGCTAAATTGCTTTGGGGGGCGAGGGGAGGGAAGGACCCCATAACACACTTTCCTGATGTTCCATTTCCATGTAGCACAAAAAGTGCAGTTCCCACAGGGCCGTTATGCAATGCAAATGAGAAGAGCTGGTCCCTGGGATTATGAACGGAAGGAGAGGCTGTTATTGGGACAGGGGAATCCCCTGCTGGGCTGTAGGACAGGGCAAAGGGCCTGGCCCACTATTTGTCATTAAAGCCATGTTGACAGAAAACATTCTGCGGAGCCTTTGATCTGTGACTCTTGACAGAAAAACCCTTCTGTCTGGTCACTTTCACCGAGAAAGCCAATGTGCGCATCCAGTGGAAAAGGGTGACTGCGGATAAGTGCTGTGGACAAAAAAATACTTTCTCTGTACAAGCCCTTTGCAGCGTGAATGCGTTAGCCCTGAAAGCTTTCTCCAGGGAAATGGTGCAAAGAAAAGCCTTCTGGTAAATTGGCCCCTACCAGCAAACAGCAGCACCTTTGTTTTGCATGGGAGCATCCCTCATCCCACCTGGCCCCTCCAGCAAAACCAAGTTTATGGTCCCTGCAGTACATGCCTTCTCTCTCCTGCCCCCCTCCATGCTTCTTCTGACATACTCAAGGCCAGTAGTCCATGCATTGCTCAGAAGGCATGTCTCATTTCATGCTGCATGTCTGCACTGCAGCAGCTAAGAGAGTGTGGACTGACTTTTAGATGGAAAGGCCTGGCCCCCAGAAGGGGGAGAGGGTCAGGCCCACTGCAGTTGAAGGTATTTGTGGATGCCCAGGTCAGCGTGCACTGAACTCTCTCTATCATTTAGACTATGGCCACAGCAAGCCACACCACTTGACCAAAGAGCCACAACTCTGATTTGGGCTCCGTGTTCTTCCCCAGAACCACTGTGGGTGGCATGGTCAAGGAGCCCAACTCTCATGGAATTATGGACCTTACGCACCTTTGCAACTCTCTGTGCATATGAATTAGGCTTGGGACACTTACAGAGATCGTCCAGAATTTGAACTTCAAACCTCAATTTAAGGCCTTGTCTATTTGAGGAAGATGCCCCCATTTTAGCATAAAGTGTGAATTTAACCTGATTTAGTTAAATTAGTGCAAATCCCATGTATATGGATATTTATTTTGATTTAAGAGTGGTTTATTGCAGTCTAGCTTAAATTTAATAGAATCGTAGGGCTAGAAGGGACCATGGGGTGTTCTAAGCTAAACCCCCCCCCCCCAAGATGCAGCATTTGTTGCATCTAATCCATCCAAGACAGATGCTATCCGGCCTCCTTTTGAAAACCTCCAGTGAAGGAGCTTCCACAACCTCGCAAGGCCAGCTGCTCCACTGCCCTAACAGTTAGGAAGTTTTTCCTGAGATTTAATCTAAATCTGCTGTGCAATCATTTGCTCCCAACTGATTTAAGCTAAACTGAAAAAACAAACATTCTTAGATGGAAAAACAACAACATTCTGGAGAGCTGTTGTCTGACACTTTTCATCAGTAGGTCTCAACGCACTTTACAAAAGGTGGTCAATATCGTGACCCTCATTTTACAGATGAGGAAACTGAGGCACAGAACCGTTAAGTGACTGCCCAACATCACCCAGCAGGTCCATGACAGAGCTGGACTAGAACCCAGGTCTCCTGAGTCTCAGCCCAGTGCTGTTTGCTAGGGGTTTATACAAGTTGAACTAAATCCATTTAAAAGGCCCTGCAATTTACAACAGGGCAACTTTCCTGTGGAGACAAGGATAGAGCAGTCTGTCTTAGGCAACAAGACGCCGTGTTGGAGCCCACATCCGCCATGTGAAGGGTTTTATAAATGAGTCTGGAGAAATACTTCCCAAGATTTAAAGGTATCCCCCATCTTCAGCTCAGCTGGTTTGCCTGAGATTTAATCTCAGGACCCCTGACAGAAGTTATTTCCGCTGAGAAAAAAGGAGAGCAGGTTTTGAACACTGGCAGTTTGTGCTCCTCGGTTAGCTTCGGCAGCAGCAACATTTGGCCAGGTGTAGCTTCAATAAATTACATACTGCTTATAATCTTTTAAGGAAATGGGACGTGATAATTAGAGAAAACTAACATCACTCTCACCTGGGAGTAGCTAAGGTGGAAAGTCCACTTGAACAGCGCCAGAACTAAATCCATCCACCAGACATTTTGGTCACACCTCTCTGCTGGAGAAGTTTTGAAATTTGGCTTTATCCAACAAGCCTCACACCTGAAAATGACATTCTTAATCTGTACATCTGAGAAAGTCACGTTCTTTCACGTTTTGAAAATGGTGTTTTGTCGTCCTGGGAACATTGTACCTTGCAAACCGCTTGGGAAGTGGCACCCTCCCGGAGCACTAGTGATTTTTACAATATTTTGTTTGGGGAATTACTCTTAGAATGGCTCTGTATGGTTCCCAAATTCTCAGCACTCCATGAGCATCCTGCAGACTTTAGAAGCAATCCAGGAGAAACTCTAAAAAACAAAGCAAGCAACCTAGACCATTTCCTCATGAAGCATCTTCAATGCAGATTGCCAGGGGCACTTCAGTTCATTTTTCCATTAAGAAAACTGTACTTTTGCTCCCCTTCCCTCCAGCCAATGCTAGACAGACCTCTGACTATATTTCCTATACCTTGTAACCAGGCAATTTTTCCTTCCCCTCCCCTGATGTTCAGAAGCAAAGGTGAGTTTTCTCCCCTGAGATCTACAGCAGGTCTGTCATAGGCTCTGCCAGTAGTACCATTCAAATAACTGCCATAACCCCTCTGACTGAATAGCCCCTGTATTCTCACACTTCACACTAGTGTAACCATCTTTGTACATGGTAGCACCTGAAAACGCAAACCTGTTGGTCAGTATTGTCCTGAAAAAAGTGTGGGGGGGCAACAGTATGTGACGTTATAGGACTCTCCTGCATGATGTTATTAACCCATGTTCCAAACTCCACAGTCCTGCCCCGGTGGCAATAAGGTCTGTCCTCAACAAGGGAAGGAACGTGTGATTGCCTTAATTTGCATTTAAGCAGTATAGGGAGTCATCAGGCAGGAAGGGAAAACAGAGGAAGCTCAACCGGTGAGAAAAAATTCCTTCCACTTAGACTCTGTCTCCTGGTTTTCAGCTGGAAATGTTTTTCCAGAGAAGGACTGAAATCATGAAAAGGAGGGACAAACACCTCAAAGCACCCCTCTCTCTCCCTGTCCGCCTCTGGCATCACACCTAAAATGACAAAAGAAAACAGTCATTGGACTCGGGCTGCGGGATCCTGACCTGAAGAGTTGGTCAGTAACTTTGCGGAAGCCTGGGGTGAGAAATTTTGCTTGAATCTAAGAGTTTTGTAAGTTAGGCAGTGGTGAACATTTTAACTTTCTTTTTCCTGTAACCATTCCTGCCTTTTATGCCTCATTACTTGTACTTACTTACAGTCTGTCTCTGTCATTAATAAACTTGTTCTTCTGTTTTATCTTATGCACTGCGTGTAAATGGAGGGGTGAGTAACTGAGAATACGCTGGTATAGCATTCCCTTCAAGGGTAATGGATTGAAAACATTTGCACTGCTCAGGAGAGGGGTGGGCAGTCCCTGGGGGAAGATCCAGGACGGGGGGTATGTTGGAGTCTCCCTGCCATGTAATCCAGGCTGGTGAGAGCCTGGGGGGAGGGGGCAGGCAAAAGCTACCTCAGCAAGGCATTGTGAAGCACTGAGAGTTGCAAGGCAGGGGGGATGCAGCCCCTACAGAGGTCTGAATTGTACCCTGGCATGTCACACCCTCCCTTCAACACCTGAGTCAACACAACTTAGCCCAGTCCAGGTAAGTGTAGACCGGGCCTGAGACACAGACATTAAAATGGTCTCCCCAAGATCACCCTGCAAGTCAGTAGAAGAGTCAGGTGCAGAATCCAGGTCTCTTGAATCTCAGCCCTGTTTTAGACACAGAAAGCAGGCTCACATTCTACAATTGATCCATCCACTGAGGTGCAAGGAATTGCTCAACTAAGAAATAAGCATATGTTCACAGATCACAAATGCACATCACCCCTGCAGGACTGGCAGAGATTCCCATTTCGGTACTGCTAATAATTTCTTTAGAGGTTGGAATCCTGAAAGGAAAAACTTTTGAATTTAAAAAAAAAAAAAGATACTTGTATTTTAAAATACAAACCCAACTTCTCCCTCCACACAAAGCCCTTGCTAAAGGCATTGTAATAGCACTGCAGTCTCTGATAACAGGGCAGGCCAACACTACACCTTGGGTGCGCAAATAGACAGCCCAATGTTAGCTTTTCTTCCTACTTCCACAAAAAGGTTCTCAGACATACATCACGTCTGCCCTCTAGTGGCTGTACGGTAGCTAACGTACAAAACACTTCATACAACACGAAAGCTGCACAATTAATATGAAAATAGAGAGAGAGAGAGAGAGAGAGAGAGAGAGGTCAAGGATCACAACGGTGTCAACAGAGGGGGAAAGGGGATGAGACTGCAATAATCCTGCTCTATCTTGGTGTGTGAAATATTCTTGAATAGCAGCATATGGGCATGAAAAAAGCCACAGGCATAAAGCAGCCAGCTCAAGTGCAATATGGCCATAAAAATGCTTTGGTCTTGTCAATACAAAGGGTAGCAGCAATGTCTTCCCTGTGCCAGTGCTGTGACTACTTTGGCTGCTAGCATGGGCGGCACCAGAAAGTCTCCAGCTGTGTTAAAGCACTCTGGAGACTTGTTTCCGCCATGTCTCACTTTGACTTGCTGTACTGGTGCGGGAGAAATGTTTCCCATCTACTCTAGCAGTTAAGCCCTTCCAAAGCATCAATTCAAAAGGACTGTCAGCTGACAAGAGATTTCCAAAGCAGGTCAATTTCCTAGTGTAGACAGATCCCAAGTGTACAGAGCTACAAAATGCAGCCGTTTCAATCCAGGTCAGGTTGCTGGCCCAGAAATGGACAGCCACTCCCACCCAAAAGAGACGCCTGGGACGTGACTGTGCTTTCATGTCCAGTTTTATTAGTGTTGCATTAGTACCATAAAATAGTTGATGAGGTTGCGCACTTTGCAGTTTGTTCCAAAAAAAAAAGGCTATTTACATTTAATATGTCTTCATATAAAACCTAAAATCCAAACAATACGATACAGATGGGCAACTTAGACATCTACAGAGTGGTAACATCCCTTCATTTGACACAGTCCGAGCAATGCTTGCTGTACATGTGACAATCTCACACACGCGTGTACCCATACTTAGAAAGGGGCTTCTTAAAGGGCACACTGAGTAAAGACGCACTGGATGCAAGTCACACACACTAAGTTCTGCGGTTCCTTCTACCAGGCTGTATGGAGGGGGAAGCTGACCTGACAGGGGTTTTGATGTTGAAGTGTGCTTCCTTTTAAAGAAAGCAACGTCCAGCTCCTCATTCTCTTGAGCATCAAGTCCTAAAGGACTTGAAAGGAAACCCAGGAGAGCCCATCACTCCAACTCTCTCGCTTACTTTGCAAAGAACTTGCCAAAAATGTATCATGAAGGTCTGCGGGAGGTGCTGTGCTCAGATAGTCGCCTCTCACTGGGCATCCTGGGGGGAGCATCATGCTAGGTCTCTAGCAAGTCACCACAGTTATAATGGCCAGGATACAGAAGTGCACTCAATGGAGGGCTTGCAGTCATCTCAACATCATTAAGCAAACACCACGAAGACAGACAAAACAGAACACCAAGATACTGCAAAGATCTTTCAGACTTGGAATTCCTGGGATCTGAAACAAAGCTCCCATCTGACAGTGAAACGTCAGAGAAGCCCCCATCTTTTCAGTACTTCAAACCACAGGGAAAGAATACAGGCTCTCTGTTCTCACCCAGATGTTTTCTGTACAAGGTTTCAGGGCACCTGGTACTATTTCTTGAACCCTCAAAACTGAACGATTTTTAGAATGTTTTACTGGTACAAAACAGTTGGCCGGATTCATCTGAGATGGTAGTGACACGTGGCCAAAGAAATACAGGACACATGTCAAGACGACTATTTTAGTGACATTAATGAACAGTGCTGTTCTGTTTGGTTTTTAGCTGGGTCAACTGCCTACAGGTGGGTATGACATCTATATGAAATCACAATACTTTCTGTCCTGCTACCCCACCCTCAGATCTCCTTTCTAGGATATGACAAGGCTTGCTAATTAAAGCAGCAAAATGAAGAAAAGAAGAGATTGACAAATATCCTCAAACTAACGTAACTGAGAAGAACTTTGCAATTACATTGGAGATGTAAACGAACAGTTTAACCGGCAGTTGTTGGGTTGAGCAGAAAAACGTGGTTGATTATATGCAATTGGTAACTGCAAGTGACGTTAATGGAAAGCCAGGGGTTAAATGAAAATTGCTGCTCCAGCAGCTGTTTTCTTTAGGGCAAAGAAAAAGAAACGCAAGCCCACCAAGCATTCAGTACTGGTAAGGATATTTCCTGATTTGCCATGGCGTATTTCTGCATCTCCTCTAGCTATGGAAGTGTAAAACTAGAGCTACAGTTCCTGGCCAGCACATCAGAGAGATGCTTCCTTAGTTCTCACCTCCCAGGATGGACTGGGGCCAGTCTCCCAAGAGATCATCAGGAAAGGGAAATGACAGCTCTGCCGATACGGAAGTGCTGGAGTCGGACAGAAAAAAAAGTTGCCTCTGGTCACAGTTAGCGGCTCTTGGGAAGTCAGTCAGTCAGTGGGTAATGGGAATCAAGTGGATATTGCAGCTCACTCCTGCAGAGCACTGCTGCACCCCCCAGTGCAGGGGTGTGTGTGTGGGGGTGGGGGGAGGACAGGGGGGTTGACCAATGATGGACTGGCATGTGACCTGCTGAAAGCTAGGCCATCAGCCGGTCCCCATGCCCCCACTTCCCTTCCCCCTGACAGCCATGAACCTGCCTGTTCCTTGCCAGAAATCCAGGGGCTGCAGTAAAAGTGGCCTCTAGACTTTCAGATAAACCAGGAGAGGTCTGATGCCAGCCAGTGAGTAAGAGAAAGCGAATACGTTTCCTTCTCTGAGTCGCATTCTGAGGGAGGCCTGTAGAGGCCTCTCTTCGTTATACCATGCAGAGTTTATACAAACATGCAGCTGTGCTGGGTTTCTTGCTCGATGAGGATCAGGCTTCTGCACTCCTCTGGAGAGGCAATTAAGCAGCCCCCCGATATCCTGATGGCCACCTTTGCTGGCAAAAAAAGGAGCAACTTCCCCCCACCCCATTAGTGAGCTCTTCCTGGAACCCTCCATCGCCCCAGACCACAGATTCCACCTTCACGTAACAGGCGAGTCGCAGCAAGCTGGCACACAGCCCAGTTCTCCAGAATGACTTCCTGCGAACCCCGCAATAGGTGGCTGGCTGGAGAGCACCATGTGGAAGACCTGAGCTCAGCTCCTCTCACTGCTTTATCAAAATCCGTTCCTATGGAGCAGCCCGCTCTCTGAGCATCCCAGGAGTTAGAACAGCTCACTTGGTTACGTCAGAGCTTCTGCACTCAGCATCTGTCCAGGAACGTTTCCCCAGGGGCCGGGAACAAAGTTAGTCATGCGAAGACACGCAGAGTGAAGTAAAACTTTAACACACACCTCTAACCCTTGGCTCTGCGGGAGGGAGCAGCAACTAGCCACCAAGAATGATGCGAAAAGGCCTATCTATCTGAGGCAACAGCTTCAATAAAGAAGGTGGAGGGCTTGTGCACTCCCCCAGAGCCACAGCGCAAGCCTCCTAAGAAGATGCTAAGCCCCAGCCACCCCTATGCTGAGAGAGACTTTCTGCATCCAACACCAAGTGTTAAGGGAACCCTGGCCCTCCTCTAGGCTGCTCGGAGTGACAGTACCCCCTCGCCAACTGTCAGCATTCGCATGCACGTCTCTCCAGACACCTCATACGAGGAGGTCCCTCTGCCAGTCTGAGGTGAGTCTATTCCTGGGCCTGGCTCGAATTGCACTAAAAGGGTTTCTTTTTATGAAAGACATGTCTAGACCAGCAGCCTGGGCAGGGAGGGGAAAGGTGCACAGTTTGCTCCGCAGACACTCCTCTGTGCTGCAATGGGGAGCAGGGAGGCACTGTTCTCATTCCCTCAGCAGGGGGGGTAAGCTGAAATCACCCACAGGATTTCTGCCCAAGTCAAGGAACCGCCCCCAGCTGGGGTCACGACTCACCGGCAGGGCAGAACAGGCTCCCCAGCCATTTGCAAATCTTGGTCTTTAACCAAACCTGGTCAGTCTGTCAGGGCCCCAAAACATTTGGGCTTTGAAAGATGCTTATGGTATCGGTACTGCTGCCCCTTCGAGAGGCAGGGGAAGGAACCACTCGGGAGGGGGCGTGGGGGGGGCGGCATTTCCTTTGCAAAGCAAACAAGCTGTAGCTTCTGAGCCCTGGGTTTGGAAACGCTGTAAAGGCCAGGGCCTGCCTGGAGCGGGTCTGCCAAGGGCTCCCCTGAGGAGCAGAGCAGAGTTACAGGATTCTTCGCAGAGCTGATGGGGGAGCATTTCTGGCAAAGGCCCACACAGCTGGGAATTTCTGTCCACCTGCATGGCTGGTTTCACTCAACTCCAGGCAACAAAGCAGGTTAAGCCTGTGGTGAGGAAAATCAGAGCCTCGTCCCTCCAGGTCGTTAGAGTACCGCCACGCCCATTCAGCGGAGCAAAGCTCTGTCCTAAAGACAAGGCAGCGTTCCCAGGAGGAGAGCTGCTGCAGTAGCTCCTACAGCAACAGATGCTCCGAGCTGCCAACGTGAGTGGCAGCCAGAAGAAAAGTTGTAGCTGGGTCTCCTTGGCTCCAGTGACCCTTTGCTGCTGACATGGCCCTGTAGGGCTACTGCCAGAATGTAACACAGCAACCATCAGGCTGCTTTAGTGGACCTTGGGAACTGGGCTGACACCATGATAGCACTGTGGGAGTTGGGGGAACATAAGGAGCTCCTGGCTTCCAACTCCTGAGCTGCAACCGTGCTTGGGATCTGGGCCGCAGAGGCCAGTGCATTTCCCACAGGGGCTGTCTGGTTTTGCATAATAAACCCTTTGTCCCTGCGCAGTAGGACATTCTACTAGCTGTAAGATTGTCTCCTACTGGAGCAGCCTCCTTTGCCATAGAGAAGTGCCCACGGGAAGTGGTATTCAGCACAGAAGCTGATGAAGACATTTGCTTCCTAATCTACTATGAGAGCCAGGTCCTGAGAGGCACTGAGGGACTCCTCCACCTCACCTCCTGTGTCAGGCCCCTCATCCCCTTGCAGGATGGACCCTAAGTTGACACACGGCTCAGCTGGCTAATGTTGTACTATGCAGCACAGGGGCACTGCCAGAGCAGAAGAGCTGAGAAAACCCTCAGGTCGGGGGCATTCCAACGCTGTCCAGATGAGCCAAGGTTTTCTCTCTGCGCTGTCAGAACTGGCTTCCAGCCTCAGAAAGGGGAGCAGCAGCTCACACATCCGGAGGGGCCCCTCCAAACAAGGTATCCCCATCACTGGTCCGGAGCGAGAAGGGGGACCCTGGTGCACGCTGTCTAGAAGAGAGGGTGCATTTAGGATGAGGTATGCACATGGTGCTTGCTGTAAGCCGGTGTCGTATGTGCTTCTGTTGTACAGATGTGAATGTAGCTGGTGTCAGAAATGCAGCTGGTGTAAGGTCCCAAGTGGCTCATGAACTAGCCAGTAACTGATGCTTGGCCAATCAGACAGCTCATCTTTCCTGTAGTCTTTTTCAGCAACTTAATCTTTTTTTAAAAGCATTTAAAAAAATCTGCACCTGTAAGAAATCCATTCCCTTGAGAAGCCGGACAAGGTTTTATTGACATGTACATAATCTGTGTGAAAATCTAAATAGCAGCAACCCCACTGAACTGGTGTCCTTCAAACATAGCTCCTGGCTGCAGGCGGGGCCCTGTGACTGGCTCGGTTTGGTTACTGGATGGACTTGGAGCAATGGGATTCCTCAAACACACATTCTGTCCTTTGTATTTCAGTCTCTGCCCAACCTCTGTCAGGCACAAGAGCGGACATGGCTGCCTGTTTCTACAACTGGCCTTAAAACAACCCTCTGTGGTTTCTCACCTGTGCAGAATCTTTGGGGTTTCCCTCAGTTATTAGTTTGGTTTTTGGCAGACAGCACAGTGTATTTCACATTTTTGGTACCTGAACTAGATGGTGGTGAACCAGTCTCTACTTCCTTCATGTGACACCTAGGAGGGAGAGTTAAACCTTTTAAAACACTTCCTTCTCCCCCTATCTCCTGCTCTCCCCACAAAAACCACTTAGGCCCAATCCAGAACCCCAACCCCACATGAGGTTTCAGGTTAATAAGCAGTGCAGTTATTCAGCTATCTGCTCTTAAGTTCTCACGCAGGTCACCCCACTTGTGGAGGTTCCCCCGTTAATCTCCATGTTATCGGCACAGCTCTACTTAAGACTGTTTTTTGCTTTGCTTAAGGGGTTTCCTTCCCTTGTAGTAAACTTAAGAATTAATAAAAAAAGTAATTCAGAAGTAATCCAGACACATCTGTAAGTAATCTGCAGGGGGAGAGTGAGCAGAACTGGTGCTCAGATTCCTGGCTCCTGGATGTGCAGTCTCTGCAGAGGCAGAAAGCCTCCCTGCTGAAAGCAGTTAAAAGTTAGCTTTGGAGTGTCCGAATATGCAGATGGGAAAGTGCTTGACATGGGAGGACCACTGTGCTGCCAGCTGAAAGAACTTCACATCGTTCCACTCTACGCCATCAATCAGAACTGCAGGGGAAGAATAGAACAAGGAAGCATGTAAAAAAGCCAGCAAAGCCCAAGAGCACACTGGAGAATCCCTATGCCAGAATCCTATGCCGTCACATCATCCTTCCTCTGCCAGTACAGGAAAAAGTCTGTGCTGACAGCTAGAGAGTAGAAAAATTAGGATGACAGCCCAGTCAATTCTTATCGTGCCCTAAAGATCGAACAAAAATGGCTCAGCAGCTGTATTGGGAAAGATGTCAGCCGTCTCCCTGCCCACCTTTGCCGGTGGGAAATTATTGTAGATTGGCTGCATGTATGATGGAGAAATTCTCCCCTTCCTCTCAGGCATCAAGCACAGGCCACAACCATAGCAAACAAGATGGCTACTGGTTTGGTCCAGAAGCAACGCCCATCACCCTGACTGACCAACCCCCCTGAAGGATTTTACCGTTTCCCAACAGTGAACCCATGTTATGCTACAAAAACACTCCAGGGAGTTCTCCCCCACCAAGCCAGAAAGGAAACAAGTGGGCTGTCATGTCCCCCAGATGTGTTTGCAACTCCCAAATTGAGAACTAAGGTTTAGGGTAGTGTCAGGGCTACTCTATGCCAGCTGCCAACTAACCTACGGGCTGTTCTAGCACCCAGGAATTATGGAAGTGCTCTGACCACATCCCCTTTTCACCAGGAATCTGCCCTGCCCCAGGATGGCTGGCTGGCTGGCTCCACCCCGCCTGTGGATTTCCCCATGACAGAAGAATCCTCCTCCGGCCAGATGTACCAGATTCCAGTCCACTGTGTGTCACGGGCCAGCACGTACTGGTCAAGCACAGAGATCTCTGGCTGACCGGCACTAGCAAGGAAATGCTCTGTTTTACGAACGGATATGATGCAATAATTTAGCACTTACCCCGCAGCATGTTCTGCTGATGTTTGGCTGTGCAAATCAACCGACTAATTCCTTCAATGCATTGGCTCTTAGAGTCAGTCTCCTTGTCTTTTGTTTTCTTGGGCAAAAACATCACTAGAAGAAACACACACCAAATATGTTTAATCCTTACCAACACACTGAAGTCTAAACTTCCCTCTTGGCCAGGAGTTTGACGGTCCAGGTGCTCCCCCGGGCCCGTCCTTGCTGCCATTTCCCGTTCACAGAAATGCTGACCAAGCACTGCCACCGTACAAACTGGGCCCTATAAACTGGGCCTTTTTAGAGGCAATTCTTACAGCCCCAAAGCAATTCATCCAGCCTCTGAAAGTCTCCACTGCTATAAGCTTCTCCTTCATCCTTCTAGGGCAACTCCCTGACCGGGAAAACATCCAGTCCGTTAACACCACCCTTTGCACTGCAAGTGTCGGTGGTTTGGCTCAAATTATATAAAATCCACTTGTCTTTGTGGAGATTCTTGCTTATTGCAAGAAGTTTCTAGAGCAGAAGGCCCCAAATTTTATCCTCCCTTCCAGCTGAATGTGACAACTCGTGCCTGTGCACAGTCACAGATTCACTACACAAACCAACAGCTGCTCAGAGGGATAGCCCAAATAAGGGAGCTACTGCAAAGAATGGAACTGGGTGAGGTGGGGAAAAGTTAGGAAGCCCTTCTGAAAAAGGTACTGAGGTCTCAGGATCAATGTGAATTAACAGTCGGAGAGGGAGAAGGTGGCTCCAGGAGAAATGCTTCCAAACCGGAGATGAACTCCCTTGAATCCAATCTGGGCAAACTATGTGGGAGTTTCTCAGGTGCCATCTTAGCACAGCCTCAGGTCTCCCAGATAGAACATACCAGCCGTTCATGTCTGATCGGGAGGCCAGCACTTTCTGCAGCACAACCACCGTGGCCAGAGTGATGCGGCATGTGCTCAGCACCAATTATGGCCCAGCACGGCAATGGGATGCCCATGCAGAGTTCACTGCAAAAGCAGATCCCTACAGGGAAAAAGGCACCAGCTATTGAATAGCCAAAGCTGCTTCCTGCAGCAGAGCATGCTTTCAAAGCAAGAGCTGGCTAGCGCAATTCAGCAAAGCGCTGGAGATTTGACATGTTCACAGTCCCTTACAACATGGCTATTGCCATCTCCCCAGCACTCAGAGAATTATTTTTTCATGGGGGGGAGTTGTAGAAAACTCTTGAAGGAAAAGGAATGCTAGAAATGCCTCTCATTGTAAGGTAGTTTTCCCCCATCCTCTCTCCTTTGTGAAGTATTTGTGTTTACACTCTTTAAAAAAAGAATAGTTTTTCAAGAAAAACACAGCCTTCGAAATGCAATGCAACAAACAAGACACTTATCACAGCTATCGTTACTATTAACATGAGGACAAGGCAATGAGAGCACATGGCTAGTGCTTTGTATGTTTACAACGTCTAGTCTCTTTTTTCATATGGGACGTGCTTAGCCAGGATCATAAGATGTACACTGGCTACAAAGGCAATCTCGCAGGTATTACTTTTCATAACACCACACGAGATGCTGTGCACCATGCATCCGTGTTACATTTGATTTTAGTGTATCCACCCCATTTGTGACTAGCGTGCAGTTACGGGCCCCACTCGGTTATGGTGGTGGGGGACACAGGCCAGCCTTACGGGGATGAAGGGAAGACTGAGCTCACAGGGTGGAAAGGTGGTTCTGTTAATACCTGGAGAATGGAGTTTAAGATCTAGGAACCAGAGGAGGCCCAGGGATGATGGCGGCTCTTTGAAAGCAACTGAAGCATGGCTGGATCCATCAGTCTGGATCAGAGGTCATCTCTGCAGCCAGCAATCTCAGGGAGCTGGGAGGGTTCCCATGACACACACTAACCCCTTCCCCCCCGTATAGCAGTATCTGAAGTGGAGCCATATGTACGGGACCATCTCATGGTGGCTGCCTGCTTTCGTGAGGCTATCAGCCTGTTAACAGGTAATAGCCGAGTGCCAGGACCTCTGCATCTTCGCCCTGGTCTTTGTCGTCTCGGCTCACTTAGAAGAATGCAGACGTGTGAGCTATCCGCGGCCAAGCCAGTAGCGTCACTGGGCCATGTTCTTCTTTCTGTTATTTCCAACCTCCACGTCCACCCCGGTGCTATCAGCTTCCCTGCTGCCTCCAGGCCCTGCTCAGCGGTGGCCCGCTTGGCGGGGGACCATTCCAGCAGTCTCATCTCAGGGTTCCAGAAACAGAATCTCTCTGTCCAGCTGTTTGCTGCAGGGTAACAGCTGCTGTGAGCCGCTCACCAGCCTGTGGAGGGGTTGGTTGGCCACCATTGGTTCCCTGCCTCTTGTCTCCCCTGGCTGTTTATATAGTCTCCCAAGGCAGTGCTGTCTGATCTTATCGCGCGCCATCCTCCACCTGGAGGGACGTGTCTGCAAGGTCAACTCTCAGTGCCACGAATCCAGCCAGCCCATGACATGTCCCTAGCTTCCATTTGGGAATGGATGCTCATTGCAGCACGGGTGCAGGAATGGTCCCACTGTAGGCTGCTCCCCTGGGGACCAGTGATCCTCTCACATCTGCTACTGGATTCCCTAGGGCTGGCCCAAGTTCTGTGGGAGGTCACCCTGATGTGCCCTACAAACAGATTCGATCTCACAGGCCCAGCCATGCTATGGGCCCTCCTGGTCCAAGGGGAAGGAGATGGAAGAGCCCAAACCCCCAGAGCTTTGGCACTCAGCTGGTCTGCTCTGGGAACAAGGAGCTGGGAGACCTGGCACCTCCACAGACCTTCCCAGTTGCCTGGTCCACGTCTGAGTGGGGGACGGACACGTGCAGCACTGAGCTGGGAAAAGGGGGGAGGTAAGTAGAGGCCTTTTAACAACTGGAACAAGCATGGGCTGGCTAGTAGCATGGCACCAGGAGATGGGACAGTTGCAAAGGGCAAAAGAAAGAGAGGCTCAGACGACCTGAGAACTGTAGCAAGTTCTCTGCACTGCTGCTCCTACTCCAGAGACAGCCCACTTTGATGGTGAGTTTCCAGCAGGCAGGTCCTTAGGAGAGAAGATTAGACTCAAGCTGTATGTGGGAGGATACCCTCAATGGGGGGCTGGGACACACTCTCACTTGAGTACTGGCAGCACACGCTGTGCCCCTTTATCCAGTCCCACCC
Source organism: Mesoclemmys tuberculata (assembly GCA_007922155.1). Taxonomy (NCBI): domain Eukaryota; kingdom Metazoa; phylum Chordata; order Testudines; family Chelidae; genus Mesoclemmys; species Mesoclemmys tuberculata. Next base: position 519,712 of record ML675646.1, on the reverse strand, counting down.
TCCTCTTCTCCCTCCTTCCCATTCTCACCCCCCTCCGCTAACCATTGCCTCCCCATGACCCCTACCTCCCCATCTGCCTTCCTCCCTGCAAACCAGCAGCAGGAATCCAAATGCCTGTCTACATGAGGAAACAGCCTGCAATAACCCAATAGCCCCTTCGGTGGACACACACACAGCACACGAAGAGTGTCTGTGTGCTTTAACTTAATTCACTTCCATTTCATCCAGCACCTCACCGTCACACCATCTCTTATTTCACAATAGATTCCCCATGTAAACAAGCTGGATGGGTAAAATCTGTTCCTCCCTGATGCAAAATCTTCTAACAACGGTACAGGATGATACTGAGTCCAGTACAGGGGCTGGGTAGGTGGCTGACCATTAACACATCTATACCTACAATAATGAACAGAGCAATTCAGTCTCATGCTTCATCAAGCCTTCAATTGATACTCAGCAAGAGTGACAACTGCATAGCTGGCTAGGTGCAGTAGGGGTATCTTCATCTCCAGTGTCAAGTGGTGGGCATCTTCTGACCACAGAGAGATCCATTAGAGCAAAATTTGTGCACCCAGGCCTGGTGAAAGTTTTTTTTTGGCAAGTCTAAAGTTAACGGAGCAAGAGTGCATGAAATTCTGTAGGAAATGGCACTGCGGCAGAAAGGGCTAGCCATGAGTCCACCCTGAGATTGTTTGGGTCATGATTTGTTGTGTGTACAATTATTCAGTGGCCCTGGCTTACCTCTTGCTATAGCCACCAGTTTTTATTTCACAGGGGCACTCCATCGGGAGACCTAGCCAACATGGTGTGATTTACTGGCACCAAACACAGCTTCCTCTTCACAGCAACAGAGGGAGTCACTCCGCACAGCACAAAACTAAGGGGCTGCAAGCCAGCAGGCCTCAGGAGGACCTTTCAGGGCCGAGGAGCAAGTTAGACACCTAACTTTACAGTGAATCTGGAAAGCCAGGACAGATGCAACGGTTCGTCTTGCACACCTCAGCAGTAAGCGGACCCCCCTCGGCCATCTTACCCTTTTTGTTCTTTTCCTTTGTCACGACTGTCATTGACATGGCTGGAGTGCTGGTGGTCTCCCCACTGGTGGGGAGCCTGCTGACCTGGAGAGACCGGAAAGTGCATTTCAGAGTGGTCTTAGCAGTGGGAGGGTCCTTCTTCTCCGGATCTCTCTTTTTCTCCACGGGCTGAGCAGCAATCCAGTAATCCACCTGCAGTCCCATCAGCTCAGCGCCAAGGCTCTGGCTAGGAGACGGAAGAAAGAATCGTTTCCGCACTGCTGGTGGGCAGGGTTGTCACCAAAGGACAAATCAAGGGCCTAACATTTTCACAAGTGACTAGTGATCTTTGGCTGCCAACCTGAGACTCCTCAAGGAGGGCAGGTTTTCAGAGAGAGGGCGCTCAGCTTCATCAGCAAGTCAGACCCCTTGGACATCTCCTGGAACGGGCACCACCCAGAAACAACTAGTCACTTATGGACGTCTAGACCAAGGTGGTTAGGATCTTCCCATGAAGGACAATTGTCAAGGAAGCTCAGTTACGTGGCTAATGAGCCAGGGATCTCAGTCTCTCATAATTACATTTTATCAGGCAACTTCTAATTAATTCCTTTTCCTTTGTTTTAATTGCAATCCTGAAAATAACCATCAGATTTAACAATCAGAAGAACGATTGTTCCTCAGTGCGGCCCGTTACTTTTTCAGGCGGCTACACGGTTGGTCAGTCTGGCTAGAATCACATCAGCAGTGCAGTTTACAAAGCCCAACCCATGGACCAAGCATTGCCTACCTTGGTAGACCACTTGCCCAAAACAATCCTGAGCTTGACAATTGCTTTTCCCTTGTGGGCTACCAAAGCCAAACCTTGGCTACCATCAGGGCATGGTGCAAAACTCACTCCAGTTTGGCATTTTAGACACTGGGGGGGAATCAGTTACGAAAGATAAGTCTGTTAATAACTGGTTGAGAAACTGTCAGTGGTGGAGCCAGGGACTGCTGTGGCAGCTCTCTCACATGATCTCAGACACGGTGATGCTGAATGCACTGTCCATGTGCAGATAACCTTGTTCTGTGGTATGGCTCTCCAGAGTGGAGAGATGTGGGGGCCCTTTCTGCTAGTGTCAGGCAGGCAGGGAAGAACATAATAGGAACAAAAGATCTGGCACCAACTCTGCCCCCATCTAGACACTCCATCTTTGCGCTTCCCAACCAATGGCTGCCAAAACCTCTCAGCTATATCTGCTTAGCCTACGCGACACTGGACACTTCACCCATTTCCTCTGCCCCAGGGGCTAGCTGGCTGGAGGGTCAGGCTGGGGAGCAGAGTCACAAATCCAGTTAGCAGCAAAAGAAAGTTGGTGATTTGGCTCCTAGTGCTGCAAATGGCCGGGGGGAGCGGCCAGGAAACTTAGAGGCTGATGTGATAGAAGTGGGGTTGGGTTGAGAGAGGAAGAAAGGAAGGGAGGAGTGCCCCACACTGAGGCAACACCTTGGAAAAAGGGCCTTACGGCTGGGGCACTCTATACAAACTCCTCAGACGCCAAAGCAGACAGATCCAGCTGACAGTGCTGGAGGAAAACGTGGGTCCCGAGGGCTGCTCTGCTGGGCGAGCCTACGGAGTTTCTCCCCATTCAGCCCAGGGACCTCCTGGAACAGGCTCTAAGCCAGGCTGGGCAGGCTGGCTGAGGCAGAGGCCAGCCAGAAGCAGGGATAGATTTGGGGTGAAGATGGTCAAAGAGGGCCATGGAAGAACAGGACTCTCCCTCTCCGTAGGTGGGCAGTCCTCCCAGTGCTGTCTGAGGAAGAGAGGCTAGCCAGACCACCTGCACACAGGACGTGGTGCTAAGTCTCCTCCCATGATTCCCACTGTCCCTGGGCAGACGCCCACCTGCAACCCAAGAGGCTGGCATCAGCCGTGAGAAGAAACTGAGTCAGACCCTTTCAGGGTACAGTACTTCCCACCTCCACCTTGGTGGGGACGGGGAGGCGGCTCAAGATGAGATCCTTCCTGGTTCCCTCAGCAGATGACACTGCAAACCTCTGATGGGCCTGAGAGACCCTGGGCTCAGGGATCCAGCCAACATACCAAGCTCCCTATCAGCTGCACATAGCAGCAAAGGAAGACAAGACCTGTTTCAGCACCTTGATGGTGGCTTCCAGTTCAGGACCCTCTAAGGAGAGCCAGGCTAGCCCTGCAGCAGTGCCTGACGGCCCTCCTCCCCCTGGGTGCAGCAGGACAATTGCAAGCTTAGGGCTTATGCAGAGAAAGTGACAGCACGGCAAGCCAGGGGTGAGTCTACCACAGATCAGCCTGCCATGTAGTAACCTCCCATGTGAACATGGTGACAACACACTGAGAGTCTCGGGGTGTAGGTAGGCTGATTGCCTGGCTTGCCGCGCAGTAAAACACGGTTACTTACCAGTAACTGTTGTTCTTCGAGACGTGTTGCTCACGTCCATTCCACTTAGGTGTGTGCGCGCCCTCGTGCACAGTTCCCGGATAAGTTTTTCCCCTAGCAGCCCCTGTAGGGGCCGGCTCTGGCGTCCCCTGGAGTGCCACCCTCATGCGGCGGTATATAGGGGATCGCTGGCCCCTCCCCTCCTCAGTCCCTTCTTTCTGCCGACTCCGACAGCGGGACGGAGGGTGGGTGTGGAATGGATATGAGCAACACATCTCGAAGAACAACAGTCACTGGTAAGTAACTATGTTTTCTCCTTCGAGTGGTTGCTCATATGCATTCCACTTAGGTGATTAACGAGCCATACCTGGAGGTGGGTAGGAGTCAACGGCGAGCTGCCCTCAGCATGGCTCTGCCCATTCGCGCATCCTCCCTTGACTGCTGGACGACAGCATAGTGCGCAGCAAAGGTGTGCACCGAAGACCAGGTGGCAGCCCTGCAGATGTCATCCGGGGGACCTGCTCCAGGAAGGCCGCCGACGCGGCCTGGACCCTCGTTGAGTGCGCCGTCACCACTCCGGGAAGTTGGATGCCTGCACGTTCGTAGTAGAACCTGATGCAGGCGGTGAGCCATCTAGTGATGCACTGGGTGGAAACCGGGGATCCCTTCATAATGTCCGCCACCGCGACGAAGAGCTGCATGGTCTTCTGGAACGGCTTCGTCCTCTCGAGGTAGAACGCCAGCGCCCTCCTTACGTCCAGGGTATGAAGTCTCCTCTCCTCCTCTGACCCATGCGGTTTAGGGAAAAACACGGGGAGGAAAATGTCTTGGTTACAGTGGAATTGGGAGACTACCTTAAGTAGGAAGGCCGGATGGGGCCTCAGCTGCACCTTATCCCGGAAGAATATGGTATAGGAGGACTCCGAGGTCAAAGCTCTTAGCTCAGAGACCCTCCTAGCCGAGGTAATGGCAACGAGGAAGGCCACCTTCCAGGACAGAATCAGCAGGGGGCAGGTGGCCATGGGCTCGAAGGGGGGCCCCGTCAGTCTAGCGAGGACCAGGTTCAGATCCCAAGGAGGCACCGGGTCATGGACCTGCGGGTACAGCCTCTCAAAGCCCTTGAGGAATCTCACCGACATGGGGTGGTAGAACAGGGACCGCTCCTCCAACGGCTGATGGAAAGCCGAGATTGCCTCTAGGTGCACCCAGAGGGAGGCTAACGCTAGACCCTGGAGTCTAAGCTGCGGCAGGTACTCGAGAATAGCCTGCATGGGGGACGTACCAGGGGTTACGCCCCGCGATTCCGCCAGGCAAGTGAACCTCCTCCACTTGGCCCTGTAGGCAATCTGCGTGGAGGACCTCCTGCTTCCCAGCAGCATGCGTTGGACCTGCTCCGAGCAGGTTCTCTCCTCCTCCGAGCAGGTTCTCTCCTCCTCCGTCAGCCAGATTCTCCAGGCCGTCAGGTGCAGGGAGTCCAGGTTGGGATGCAGCCTGCGACCATGGTCCTGGGACAGCAGGTCCGGCCTCCTCGGGAGCTCGATCGGCGCGGCGACAGAGAGGTCCTGCACCATGCTGAACCAATACTGCCTTGGCCACGCTGGGGCAATCAGAATCATGTCCGCTCTGTCCCTCTTGATTTTCAAGAGGACCCTGGGTAAGAGTGGGATGGGGGGGAACGCGTACATGAGGGTTCCCGTCCATTCGATCAGGAACGTATCGGAGAGGGAGCCCGGCTCGCAACCCCGGAGCGAGCAGAACCTCGGGCACTTCCTGTTCCAGGACGATGCGAACAGGTCCAGTTCCCCACTCGCGGAAAATCCTGGACGCTACCTCCAGATGCAACGACCAGTCGTGTTGGGGTAGAAACGACCTGCTGAGGCGGTCCGCCTCGTCGTTCCTGACCCCCGGGAGGTGAGAGGCGGTTAAACAAAAGTCGTGCCTCACCGCGAAGTCCCATAGCCGAAGCACCTCCTGGCACAGAGCCGAGAAGCACGCGCTCCCCTGCTTGTTTATGTAATACATCGCTGCGGTGTTGTCCGTCAGCACCTGTACCATTCTGCCCAATAAACAATGGTGGAACACTCTGCATGCCAGTCTGGCTGCCCTTAGTTCTTTTACATTGATATGGAGGGCACTCTTCTCCCGTGACCAGCGGCCCTGGGTACTCAGGCCACCAATGATGTGGGCCCCCCAACCGAAGTCCGACGCATCTGTGATCAGGGTGACTGAGGGGGTCAGGGTCCTGAACGGAACCCCTTCCATCACTGTCCTGGGGTTCAACCACCAACGCAGTGACCCCAGCACCGCGGGGGGCACCATGACCACCCTGTCCAGAGGGTGCCTGCTGGGCACATACACCGTGGCCAACCAACCTTGGAGGGGCTGAGCCTGAGGCGGGTCAACCTCACCACATAGGTGCACGAGGCCATGTGGCCCAACAGCTGAAGGCACTCCCAGGCTGTCGTCGTGGGGCACCTCTGAAGCTGCGATATGATCGCTGCCATGGCCTCGAACCTCGAGCGTGGGAGGGAGGCTCTGGCCCGAACCGAGTCTAGGGATGCCCCTATAAACTCTATGCACTGCACCGGAGACAGCGTCGACTTCTGCTCATTGATGAGCAGCCCCAGAGCGTGGCAGGTGGCCTGCACGAGGGAGACCGTCTCACACACCTGCGACTTGGTCTTGCCCCTTATCAACCAATCGTCCAGGTAGGGGAATATCTGGACCCCTCTGCTCCTCAAGAAGGCCGCCACCACTGCCATACACTTGATGAACACCCTGGGGGAGGAAGACAGGCCAAAGGACAAGGCCGTAAACTGGTAGTGGCCACCAGCTACCATGAACCTTAGATAGTGCCTGTGGGCGGGAAGGATGGACATGTGGAAGCATGCATCCTTCAGGTCGAGGGCGGCAAACCAATCTCCTGGATTCAACATGGGGATAATGGCCGCTAGGGACACCATGTGAAACTTCAGTTTCTTTATGAACCTGTTTAACTTGCGCAGGTCCAGTATAGGTCTGAGGCCTTCCTTGGCTTTGGGAATGAGGAAGTACCTCGAGTGGAACCCCTTCCCCACCTCAAGCGGCAGAACCGCTTCTATGGCTCTCTTGTGCAGGAGGGAGCAGACCTCCAGAAGGAGTAATTGCTCGTGAGATGGGTCCCTGAAGAGGGACGGGGAAGGGGGTGAGTGGGGAGGGAGAAGCCACAAGTTGTAGGGCGTAACCCCGGCGCACGGTGTCGAGGACCCAGCGGTCCTAGGTGATGCCCTGCCACAGGCCAAGGTAGGGCCTTAGCCAGTCCCTGAAAGGCGGGGGAGAATCCAGGGAACAAATGTTGGTGCCACCCTCGGGCGCACCGTCAAAGCTGATGCTTTCCCTTGGAGCCCTGGGAGGGTCCTTTTTGGAAGCTGTGAACAATGTGGGGTGGTCGCACCATCCAGAAACCCTGCTCCTATCCCTACCCCTTGCGTGGGCGAAAGGCCTAGGCAGTGGCCTAGGTTGCCGCCGCTGCGGCGGGTGCTGTGGCTGCTGGCGAGTCTGGAGCCTCGCCGCCTGAGGGGTATATAGTTCCAAGGAGTGGCGCGTGGACCTCGAGTCCTTGAGGGCGTGCAGCTTGTCATCCGTTCTCTCCGAGAAGAGGCCAGCCCCATCGAATGGCAGGACCTGGATGGAGTGCTGCACCTCCTGGGACAAGTCCATGGACTGTAGCCACTCAGCCTCCGCCGTTACCATGCGGTGCGCAATCACCTTGCTGGCCGCGTCCGCAGCGTCAGAAGCAGTCTGCAAGGATGCGCTGGCTACAGTCAGTCCTTCCTCCAGGACCGTGGTGAAGTCTGTAGCCTGGTCCTGGGGCAGGGACTCTGCAAACCTTCACAGCAAGTCCCAAAGATTCAAGTTATATCTGCCCAAGAGGGCCTGGTGGTTAGCCACCCTGAATTGGAGTGCCCCTGTGGAGTAGGCCTTTCTACCGAAGAGGTCCAGTCTCCTACCCTCCCTGTTCTTAGGAGTGGCGCTCTGAGCCCCTTGCCTCTCCTTCTGGTTGGTGGCGTCCACAACCAGAGTCCCAGGGGCTGGGTGGGTGTACAAGTACTTGTGCCCTTCGGCTGGCACGTAGTACTTCTTCTCGGCGCCCTTGGAGGTTAGAGTGACCGAGGAAGGGGTCTGCCAGACGGCTTTCGCCAGGCACAGAACCCTCTCATGAATGGGGAGCGCTACCCTGGACGGTCCTTGAGTCCCCACACGCCCGAAGAGGGGGTCCACCTCTTCCTCCAGCACCTTGACCTCCAGGCCAAGGTTGGAGGCTACCTGTTTCAGGAGCTCCTGGTGAGCCCTGAAATCAATAAGAGGGGCTCCCTGGTCCCTGACGGCCGCCTCGCACGGTGACGAAGAAGAGGACAGGTGGCGGGGTCCAGTGGAGGGGCCCTCCCTGGAGTCCGACTCACCCTCCGAGGAGTGATCCCTTTCCTGCACCGAAGGTGCCTGTTGGGGAGCTATCTGGGTTACCGAGGCAGGGGCCGACATAGTTCCCTGCCCCATATGGGCTGCCCACGGACCCCAATATGACCATTGCCAAGGGGGTTGGGGCCAGCCAGGTGCCAGTGCTGGAAGGTGTACCTCCTCCTGGCGACAGGTCCGGGATCCCGAGCCAGGCGAACGGTGCCGGAAGCGTCACCGGGAAGAGCCACTCTGGGACCCGCTACTGGACGATCCCGACGAGCGACGTCGTCTGCGGTGCCGACGCTTGGGTGATGCGGACGAAGATGAAGACCAGTGCCGAGGGACGGATGACTTGCGACGCCTTTTCCCCGGTGCCGGTGAACGGTGCCGAGAATAGCGTCTCGGTGCCGAGCTGGAGCTGGATTGCCGCGACAAACAACGTGAGTGGTGCCACCTTGACAAAAGAGAACGGTGCTGGGACGACTCATCCGATGATGAGGAGGGAGAGGAGCTATCGAGCTCGACTCTCCGGCATCGAGTGGTGGGTGGCCGTTCCTCCGGTGCCGGGCGCGCCCACCCTTCGGGGACACCCATCGCAGGCTTGCCCCAGGACACAGGCCTTGACTCTCTCAGCCGAGAGAGGGCCGGAGGCGTGGGCAAGGCCAGCAAGGCTCAAGCCGCTTCGAACGTCTCCAGTGTAGAAGGGTCCTGGATAGGGGGTCCCCCGCTCCCAGGAGTCGGGGGAGGTTCCCTGAATAATGGCATCGGTGCCGGCGCGGGCGGCACATCTGAGAGGCGAAGCACCTCCGGGCTCGACCCCGGCCACTGCTGCGGTGCGGGGGAGCACTCCATGCATGAACGACGCTTCTTTCTCCTCGGCACTGGGAACGTTTGGTGCCGGCAGAGCACTCTGTACCAACGAGACGCTCGGTGCAGAGGGAGTCCGCGTCAGCTCAGACGCCGGACGCAGGGCGGACTCCATCAAAATGGCCTTAAGCCGGATTTCCCTCTCTTTTTGGGTCCACGGCTTAAAGGCCTTACAAATGCGGCACCGGTCTTTTCAGTGCTGCTTCCCCAGACACTTTAAACAGCAGTCGTGGGGGTCGATGACGGGAAAGGCCTTCCTGCAGTCAGCACAGGGTTTGAACCCCGGTGAGCCCGGCATAGCCGGGTCACTAGAGCCCTAAGGCTCTTTCCTACACTAACTAAATACCTTAACTAACCGAAAAAACTAGCTGAGTTCAGGGTGAACTGCTAACTAACTACTTACATAAAGGGAAAAGTTTGCGAAGAGCAAGCGTTGTTCCTGACAACCGTCACGGGCGGAAAGAAGGAATTGAGGAGGGGAGGGGCCGGTGATGCCCTATATACCGCCCCATGAGGGCGGCACTCCAGGGGGTGCCGAGACCAGCCCCTACAGGGGGCTGCTAGGGAAAAATTCTCCGGAGGCCGTGCACGAGGGCGCGCACACACCTAAGTGGAATGGATACGAGCAATCACTCGAAGGGAACTCGTGGGGCAGACAAGCCCTACTAGCTACCCCTCCCCAAGGAGGACCCTGAAACTAGCCATTTCAGTCTAATTTGGCATTAGCCAGGATCTGGCTCCCGCACCCAACTGTGTCTGGGAAGAGACGCAGTTATATCTGGAGTAGAGCATTCAGGTGCAGCATGAATGAGGTGGACAGGGGTGGCCTTGTCTAAGGGGCTCTGCTTTCCCATGGGTAACCTGTATTTTCCTCTTTCCTTGGGGGGGAACCGCTGGAGTCTGGGTCAAACCGGCAGTGAGAGAAACTCTGTAGCAGACATCTGGCCTGCACAGAGGGAGGGGAATGAGGAGCAAGGGAATTGCATTTGGCCACAATATTGAGCCAAGGGCCTGAGGAAGAAGGCGCCTCTTGGGAAGCTTCCTGGGAGAAAGGAAGAGAGAGGAGCACCTGGAAACACAGGCGATGGCTCCAGCGCTACGGGCCTCCGCGTCTCTCTAAGGGGGTGCGGTGGGGAGGCAGGGCTCCTGAAGAGACCACTCTGCCATCTCTCTGGGGCACCAGGCCTAGAGCCGGTTCTCGACAGAGCTGACTCGGGCCTGGTCTACGCTGCTAGCGAAATTCAGCAGCAGTTGACAGGAGTTATGCAAGCTATGCAGGGTAGCTTGCGTAATTCCCACTGACTTCGTAACTTCCCTTCCGCGTGCCGTTTCCACTGTGCTGCACCAACAGGAAACGCATTCCCCTCGACGCAGCGCTATGCTTCTGGAGGAAGTGCTTTTATTAGATCAACTTCCGGATCGATGGAACAGGTCTTCACTGCCGCTCAATCAAACTGGATAAATTGATCTGATGGGGGCAAATTTGCTGCTGTCAGCGTAGACATAGCGGAGCGGAGGAGGACCTGCTCCACTTCCTTCCTTCTACCTTCCCACAACTCACACAACTCCAAACCTGAGGAAGCCCCTCAACAGCTGCCTCTCTGCTTTTCTACCTGTTCATCTCCTGGCTGCCTCCTCCCTCTCTTGCCATGCTACAGCTCAGAGCTTTTAAGTCAACAAGCCAGGAGGAGGATTTGGATTTGTCCCACTGCTTGCTTCCCCTCCCAAGCCTTGTCCATAATCCCTCTCTGTTCTACAGCACCTTCCATCCGAACATTGTAAAACCAAACAATTAGGCCACACAACCCATCTGTGGTGGATTAAACCCTAGAAAATCCCAAAACCGAAGAATGGTGATGTTTCAAAATCCTGTGAAAGTAGCTAGGTCTTATCAACTTGCAATGAGATTTGAGCTCCTCCATCATTTTGGCACTTTTGGAGATCCCACCCTTGATGTTTAGTTGGCAGCTTTCAGTGCACTTACCACCATTGTTTGTAAGCAGCAGAACACACAAAGTAAACCTTTAGGGCTAAATCCTGCCCATAGTGACAGACTCCCCATAATGAGTACCGTAAGCACCACATTTCCCCCTGGCATTTTTGCTAGCTGTCAAATCATTTTTGTTGTTTTCTGCACCCTCTTCAATTTGCCAATCATTTTAAAAACATGGACACCAAGTATTCCAGTACCGGCCTCACCAATGCTGTACGCAGAAATAAGATCACCTCACTGCTCCTAAATTAGCTCATCCTAAATTGCTTGTCCACTGTGACCCCTTAGATCTTTTTCAGGGTCGCCGCTTTCCAGGATGCAGTCCCCCATATAGGTATGGCCTGCCTTTCTTGTTCCTAGATGTGCAAGATGGCATTTAGCTGTATTAAAACACAATATTTAGTTTGAAGGGGTCCAGTTTCCAAAGCAATCCTAATTGCTTGGTATGACTGTCCTGTCCTCATTGTTATTTGCTATTCCTCCAATCTGAGACATCTGTACACGTTTATCAGCTGTGATTTTATATTTACTTCCAGATCATTGATGAAAGTATTGAATAATGTTCGGCCTGGTACTGATTGCAGGGAAACCAAACTCACAGCAGCCCCATTTGATGAAGATTCCCATCCACTACTACTTTGAGATCTCGCAGCCAGTTCTCAAGCCCTTCAATGTGTGCTCTGCTGATATTGTCAGATGTCACGCAAAGCACATTACAGCTTTGCAGTTATTTGTATCAATCAACCCTGTCGTCTCCAAGAATGAAATCAGGTGTGCGTGACATGACCTGTTTTCCATAAAACCACACTCCCCACATTCCTGTCCTCAAACCTTCATCAGCTGAATTGCACATCAACTTTTCCGTTATTCTGTCTGGGACTGATGTCAGGCTAACCAGCCCGTAGTAACCTGCGTCATCCCACTCACCCATTTTGAGTACTCACAACAGTCACACTCTTCCAGTCCTGGGGAACGTCCCTAGAGCTTCCTGCTGCCTGGCAAGGTACCTGGAGAGGGGGTCTGATCTGACTCCCGAGTGCAGCCATGCAGGGGCAGAGCAAGTCCTGTCCCTCCCCAGCCTGGTGGGGAGTCAGGCTCGAGGCACCTGCCCCTGAGGCTCTTGCTGCAGTTGGGGTGCTCCTGATGGGGCTGAAGGTGCCCCGGCTCTGGCCTTGTGCCTCATGATGGGGCTCAGGACAACCATTTTTTGCTGACACCCCAAAATTGGCTATGGCCCATGCATTAACCCACCACTGGCCAGGACTAACAGCTAGGCACCCCTGGCTGGGGCACTCTCAACGGCACGGGGGAGATTGGACCCTCCTCAACTTCCAGGGGCTCTTCTGGTTGCAGGAAGCTCTGCAACCAGAAGTGAGGGTGGCAAACCATAATCCACCTACAACAGCTTTGCAACCCCGCTTCCCACAGCCCTCTTTCAGATTGGGACCCCACGGTTACACCCGACATTTCAGATGTAAACATCCAACAACGTTAAATTAACCAGTTTTCAAATCCTATGGCCCTGAATTTGACTAGAGTGGATCATGAATTCGGTTGGGCCCCTCTGCATGACCACACTCCTGGCTCCCTCCTTCTAGGAGACTGTTCATGCTCTGTATTGCTACAGCACCTCACGGGCCCGACCAGAAAAAAGATCTAGCGTTCAGGGTGCTCTACAAGCATAGGGCACTTTCACCAAGGCCTTTAATTGGACCAGCTCCTACCAGGGGCCCAGCGCTGTCACGTCTGGTTATTCTTTATGATGGACCAAAGGTTACCAACACATGGATTACTCCTGAATTAAGACTGACAGCATCAAAGGCTTTACTAACCCAAAGAGGCATGGAGCCAGGAGGCCCTGAGAAATACCTGCTGTTCACACAGGCCCCAAGCCAGGAAGGAAGTACTCAGTGTCCAGGCCATCTGGCGACCTCCCAGGCAATGATGCTACTGGAGCTCTAGGGAGGGCTGCAGATGAGTATCCTCAGACCGTGCTGCAGCTGAACGTAGGCCAGCCTCTGCCCACACATCCTGACCCGCCAGCCAAACAACTAATAAAACCCAGCCTGAGCCTCATGGAGCCTGCTCCGATGACCCGCCCATCAGGGCCTGACCCCTCCCACTATCCCGGAGCTAATCCCTCAGAAGGGAAGTAGGGTTAACCTCCACAGGGCCCAAGCTACAAGAATTTAAATGAATGACTTAGGATTAGGGGGACGAAGGTAGCAGGTGGGGGAAGAAGGACTGCAGGGTTCCTTATAAAGGGATTTCATTTCTACTGTATTTCGGGTAATACAGTGAGAGGGAAAAAGGCAGAAAGTGCTTTACCTGGAGGAAGAGAAGCTGCCCGTGACAGACGGCGAGGAAGGTGGGGTGGGAGAAGCTTCCTTCACAGCAGGAGACACAGAAGGCGGGGTAGAGGAAAGGACACTGGAGCTAGAGGGGGTTGCGTCATCGGAATCACCTTAAAGAGAACGATTCAAACCGTTTGTGTGTGTTTGTCAGCTGGGGTCTCCTACCAGCAAACCCTGTGCGGTGCAGCGGGTCACTCACAGGATGCAGTGAAGTTCTGACACACGCCTCGGCCATGGTCTCTCCCTGCCTCTATTCCCCAGCACCCTAGGCTATGCATCTAACTTGTTTCCCCGTTTGTAAAAAGCAGTTACTGTTCCACTGACCAATCTCACTGGTGCTTTGGGAAGCAGAATTGCTTAGGGCCAGACTGTTCCCTGCAGATCATTACAGGAAATAAACCTGCACCCAGCCTCTCTTCTCCACAGCCCCCCCAGGGCTCTCTCAAGGGGCTATAATCTTTGTGCAGTAAAAAGGGGCAGGCCCAGGACAGGAGGGGAAGGCTGGAAGAACATGCATTGTTCCCTCAACACCAACAGGGAATCCTCCCAAAGGTAAGATCCTTGTTAGCTCTTCCATGGAGCCCCGCTCTACTGGGAACTCCTGTTACACAGGACAGGAGTCAGTGAGAACACACAGGATGGTCACATGGATGGCCTGTACCACTCAGACAAGGTGGTGCCTACACAGTTTGGGAGCCAACACCTTGCTTTAATCTACGGCGTGTGAACGAGGGGGAGGCAAATCCTTCACTCATAATGGAAGAGCTAAGAGGAAACGCCACAAGAGGGTCATGTGGAGTGCCCACCCACAGCTTAATATTGTAAAAAGACTGGAGACGCTTTGCTGGAAGGCTCCGTGTACAGCAAGCCCCACGTGGTGTTATAACACGCAGGCTGCTCCAGCTCTCCCTAAGGAATTAGTACCTCAGCAGAGGAAAAGAGAAAAAGCAGCAGAGAGGAGATGCTTCCATAGGAAAGCTGCTCCAGATGAGAGGAGATGGCTCCCATACCCAGAGCACGATGGCCTTGAAACGATGTGCAATGGAAACAAATATCAGATACTATAGGGGTATAAGAGGTTGCCTTGCCTAGTCTGTGAAGGACAGATTTAGGACATTTGAGTTCTATTCCCATCTCTGCCTCTGACTGCTGTGGGGTCCTGGCCAAGTCACCTAACTGCTGGGCCTTTGCACCCCATCTTTCAGACTGGTCTAATACTTACCTACCTCCCAGGGTGCTGGCAGCCTTATTTAACTACGTGACACAGTGGCAGCTCTGTGGCAAGAGGCACGGTGTATAAAAACAAATCACGATCAGGGATATAGGCTACACATAAGTTAGCTGGTGGAGCTTGCGAGGCCTCAGTCAACTTAATGTTTGCAGTGTTGTAGCCATGTTGGTCCCAGGATATTAGAGAGACAAGGGGGCTGAGGTAAGATCTTCTGTTGGTGACAGAGACAGGCTTGAGCTACACAGAGCTCTTCTCCCGGTCTGAGGAATGTAATCCCAGTGGAACAGATTGTTTAGTATAGGCTACATAGTTAGCACCATATAGTGAGGGACCATTCATGGGGAAGTAGCCTGTTAACACCACAGCAAAAGGACAAAAAAGAGAGATCGACGCCCAGTGTGTCTTCAGTCCGTGACTGTAGCAGAGTGATGAATTGAAGCTCTTCTGAAAGTGTCATGCAGGTTTCCTTTGAGGATGAGTACCTATAGGTCAGGCAAACAGTGACTGCTCTGTGAGAAGGGCTCACCCACACTTGACAGGGTGTTTGGGTCTTATTTTTCTGGGTGAGTTCATTCAAGAGCACAGGGATTATCTGGTTTCACCCACACAGGCATTGGGGCATTTAGTGCGCTGCAGGAGGCACAGTGCACGGAACTCACTAAGCTCTCCCTGTTTTTGTCCTATGCCTGTGGAGGTGTTAACGGGCCACTCCACCTTGAATGGTCCCCTAGGACACGCACTAACTTCCTTGGCTAAACAATCTGTCCCACCTGGCCTTCAGCGGTGAAGTCCTTCCCAGTCCTGAAGAGCAGCTCTGTAGCTCAAAAGCACCTCTCTCTCACCAACAGAAGTTGGTTCAATACAAGATATTACCACACTCCATTTAATGGCATTTCTCTGGATTTAATGCGACAACTTTCGAATGACAGCTGATCAAGTCCAAAATTTTAGGGCATGTTCTAGGCATCAGTGGGCAGAAGCCTTGGGATTTTGATGAGAATCAGAAAGCCCAAGAGTGAGAAATGGCACCCAGTGCCCGACATCTGGTTAGCAAAGCTACTAGCTTCAGCCACTTCTGAAAGGGGAGGGCAGCAATGAGCACGTCCCAGCACAATATACTTGATCTCAGCCCAGCCCAGCCTCCCCATGGAGTATAAAAATATTGACACCCTGAAGGAGAAAAAGAGAAAGGACCAGAAGGGGGGGGAGGTGCACATACAGTGTGGGCATGGGGGAAAGGGGACGCAGAACCCATGGTGGGAAGGTGAGTGGGGATCCACTGGAGCATAGGGGTGCAGCCCTGGCACGTATGCATGTAGGAAATGGGGGCAAAAAGACCCCCTAACATAAGGGAAGGGGTGGGAGGTCTGCAGGGAGTTGCAGAAACAGAGAGGGATGGGGGGGTGGCACCCAGGGAGCTTGAGGGGTGGGGGGAAATGGAGGGATACCAGAGCCCCTGGGGTGTGCAATGAGCTTGGCCTACAGAACCAACAAAGTGAAGGCTACAAGGCTGTTTTCACATGTGAACATGCTCAGACTGCCAGACATCCACATTTTGGGCTAAAGTTTTTCCGGCTTGGGCCTGGCCTGTGCAGAAGTTACAGCAATTTAGCATAAAGCACCTTCTAAAGAGATTTGTTAAGCCGGTGCAAATCCATGGGGGAGGAAAAGGGGCACTTACTGGTTTAAAACTGGTTCTCTATGTTTAAATTTGCTCCTGTAAATCAGTCAGCATGCGCCAGGTTTAAGAATCAGTGTAAAATATCCACATACAATGTTGGTTTAAAAATCACCCCTTTAAAGAAACCTGTGCGGCACGTAGATTTTAAGTTTGAGTATAATTCTTCAAGCTGTTTGAGCCATGGGTGAAGGGTAACGGTCCTTCCCAGTGAGACAGATCCTAACCTGCCTTATTTGAACAGGATTACACTGCAACTGACTATGGCTATGAAAGCTGGCATCAGCTGCCATTGATTTGCATTGTTTGGGTGAAAATGGAAAGGAAATGAAAAATCACTCCACGTGCTCTGTGGTTGGTTCCTAAGGTTTCGCCTGCTCGAGGGATGTGTCCAACACAAACCCCCATTTGAGGACTGACAGCAGACAGTCCTTGAAAGAAAGACAGCAGAAATCGTGGCAATCCCTACAGTAAACATGGCCTAAAATATTCAGCGGAGACTACTGAAATCTGTCTAGTCTCTTTGCCAAACCTAACACGTGAGGGTGAAGGCTCCAGGATGCTTCGCAAAGGAAATGCTAACTGTTTCACTGGCACATCCTCCAAAATCCACCCAAAAAGCCTTAATGTCAGAGACAAGAAAAATCACAGAAATCACTGCAGAGCCTTCCTGCTGTTTTGTCTGGTGACTGTGTGAAGAAGATTTGGAGCGGAGCATGCATTTCTCTGCTATGAAGAAATATCCAACACAACGAACAGATGTGCTACTGGAACCACCACCACTAGAAAGATGTCTTCAGCTGACCCCCTCTCAATCAGGGATGGAACTTGGCAGCCTAAATGAAGGGCTGGTCTCTGCAAACATGCATCAAACCAGCTAGCACCGTTCTACTGCAGACCTACTATTTCAGGGCAAGTCTACACTACAAAATTAAGTCGACCTAAGTTACGTTGACACAGCCACCGTAGTAATTTAATCGGTTTTACACGTCCACACTACGCTTCTTGTGTCTGCAGTGCATCCTCACGAGGAGCACTTGCACTGATTTTACTGCCCGCGTAGGGCCCTGCGGGATGGTTTCTGAAAGGCAGCAAGAGTCGATATAAGTAACAGTGTCTACACTGACCCTGTCTCGATCTAAACGTCGGTTTCAGTGCTGCACCCCTCATGGAGGGGCAGGCGAGTTGGAACATTTTAGGGAAGACACTGATAGAGTGAGGTTGATGCAGGCTGCCTTATGCACACCTAACTGCAGCGCAGCCCAGGGCTGTGCGCCCACCTGTTTGGTGTTAGGAACGTCTTGTTTTAACAGGACATTGTTCATTCAAAGTAAACTAACTAGCGTGGTGTACGCTTATGTGTAGCCCAGCCCCCAAAGGCTCTTGAAGGTGAACTCTAAAAGCAGCACTTGCTGCTGCCTAGTGTGGCTGGCCTCTCTTCTTTCACAAACAGGTTTACTCCCTCTGACGTACCATGCATGCTCGCTCCTACGTCCCATGCCCTGCCCCCAACCAATCCATCTTCCTGGAGCTAGCTGTGAACTCACAGCTCTGCCTCCTAGGGGACTGCTCCATACAAGCACCCCTCTCTTTTCCTCTCAGAGGCCCTGGACATGGCTGGGGCAGCCAGATCAGTGCAGCTTCTCTAGACATTACTATGTCAGTGCCAGAGTCACGAGCCCTTTCAGGGCTTCAGCAGGGAGCAGCAGGGCCTGGCATTCCCATCCAGCTCTACAGAGGGCTGAAAGAGTCAGGCTGATGCAGTAACAGCAGAACCATTATTTTTCATGTGCTCTGACAGATCAGTTTGAGTCTCTCCTGCCCTCTGAGCCCTGTGCAGTTGGGCTCAGGGCCCAAGATCTTTTCCTCCTGGGAAAGCATGAGCCAGGGACCCACTGGTGCCAACTGACAGAGGGCCTGGCCTGCACTGCGTTTTACAGGGCTCCCTTAGGTTGGGTACCTGCCTAACAGTTCAGCAAAGGGTGGCAGGTGAGATCTCTCCCGAGAGCCAGTAGCCCCGTTTAATCATTGTGAAATCAATCATTATGAAACGTGTGTATGGATCATCATAAAGGAGCTATATATCTCTATTGAAAATTCGGCTCTTAAGACCTTGGAGCAGAGGCATGTCACCAGGAAGTGCCAGAGATCAGAGATGTTTCTTTCAGGCAGAATGTAACACACCTCTTCTGCCCGCCTGGCCACTTGTGCATTATGCACATAGGCCCATTTGTGTGCTGAGCCATGGGCCATGTCAGAGACAGCAAACTCTACAGGAAGGACAAACAGGAAGAAGGTATCCTGCCGATGAACACAAACATGGGATTCGTCTGGCATATCCTGAAGTGCAGAGGCAGACACGCTGAACGCTTCACCAAGGAGGCAAATTGACAAACAAGCTTGTCTCGTGATGGGGGATAACGGCCAGCCTGGCTGCCAGGTGCTGCAAGGATCTGGGGTGAGCAAAACTCTGCAATACTCCACGAGTATCTTGCTAATGAAGTCTAGGCTGTAGAATTCATGGTATGATTCTGTACGTAACGGTTTGTGTCTGATACTACTTCTTGCATCTCCTGGCTTTGTCAAATGAACGCATCCCTGCTTTCACTCTAACCCTGCCCAATGCTGTGCGTAAAGCGGAGCAGTGATCTGAGCTGCACCGGCCCTTCAAAGCAGCCAAGCTGTGAATGTTGCGAGTGTCCAGCGGAAAAGGGGCTGGGCACCTCAGGGAGATGATCGGTGGGCACAGGGCTTGGAGCGTGTCAGTCATTAACCTGCAGTGAGAGTGGAGCCTCTGAGGCCCAGAGGGCAGGGCTCATGCTGCCAGGGAGCTGACCCCCAGCAGGCAAAGACCTGGCTTCCTCACACTAAAGCCACGTGGTAGCAAGCAGCCACAACACCCTGGGTACCTGGGGAAGCGACACAGGGAGCCCCACAGGAAAGGCCCAGGGAGAAACCTGAAGATCCCTTTGTAGACCTCTTCCCAGAGCGCCCCAATGGGCCCTCCACACAGGAGTTCTCAGGGGATCCACCAGAAGCCAAAGCTATCCAGCTTGGGCCTCTGTGAAGCTTTGGCACCCACTGCTCTGGCCACAGCTGCCTCTCAGACCCTGAGATGGGTACAGGGAACTGAAGAGAAGAAAGACAGGCTGGCGCAGCTCACACTATTATTTTTGACTAATATTCACATCTTTCCTGCTCTGATCTTCCTCAACTCCACCTTCCTCACTCCCTCGGAGAGAAGCCTCCAGAAGGGCAGGGATGGCGCTGCATACGTGGCAGAGTCCTGTGGGGTAGGCAGGAGAACCACATATGCAGGGTTCCCTCCATGCCAAGATCTAGGGCCAATCCAGACCACGGTAACAAGGCACATAGCTTTACTGGTGGAGGGATATAAGAAATAGTCCCTATAATTTAGCCAACAAAAGCATTCCTAAAGTAGTAGTGTGTGTTGGGACAGTGATGTGCAGAGGCTATTGCACTGGTTCTTGTATGTATCCCAAACATATACATAAAAGGACCCTATAGCCCACTATATACACCTAGGTAGCTGGCAGCACCGCCTATTAACATTGAACGACACGTTCCCTTATTAGACCCTATTTTCAGTTGCTTGTAACTTTGCCAAACAAACTGCTCGGGCTGAAATTTTCCATGCCAGGCATCTGAATTTTTTTTTTGGGGGGGTGGGAGGGTGGGGGAAGGACAACGACAATTTCAGCCAAAAGGGTTCAGATGTTTCGGACGAATGGTTTTTCCCATATTAGGAAGCTCTGGCAATTTTCCTTGAACAGCTCTAGCACCGCCATGCTTTGGAGGAGGGACTTAAAAATGGGTAGGGGGCAGCTTGTGTGTCAAGGAGGTCTTGCCTGCTGTTCCCAGGAAAACCTGCCCAGATCTGACCAAGTTAGAAGCCTTTGAAAACTGCAGTTTGCTCAGAGACTTTAGATTTTTAGCTGCTAAATTCCCCGAACATTCTGTCTGCACAGAGCATTCTCCAGCCCAGAGACGAGCAGGACTATCCCAAGAGCTGCAGCTCTGGGCAGTGCCAGGTCCGGGCTCCTGCAATCAGAGCCGATGGCCTTTTGAAAGCAGAGGGGACCTGGAGTAGATTAGGACAAGGAGCCCAGGGAGAAGGAGCTGAGGACAGACGCTAGATGGGGGTTGGAGACTGGGAGAGAACAGGAAGAGCCATGGGGAGACAGACTAAGAACCAGTGGGCAAGAGAAAGGAGGAGATGTTCTGAGGGAGAACTGGTACTGGCTGGGCAGACTTGGACAAGAAGCTGGAGTGGCCGGGACTGAGCAGTCGTCAGTGATTTTTCCCAAAAAGCCCCAGCCTCATTCAGTGCACAGAATGGACCGGCCCTGGGGACGAATCAGGGCTGTGTAGCGAAGGAGGCTGTTTTCTGTAGGAGCCCTGTTTCTTTTGGTGCAGGATTTGGAAGGTGTGTAGTGAATGAGGCAGGGGACTGCAGGAAGAGAAAGGAGGGTCTCCTGGTTAAAGCAGTCGAATGCCACTGAACTAGATTCTCTGCCACTGAGTTCCTGTATGATGCTGTGCAAGTCCTTCAAACCAGATTTGTAATATTGTGTGCATCTCATTTGCTGGGGCCCAACCTAAGGCCCTAGGGTGTGAGTTGCAGAAATGCTGACCACTCACAGCTGCAGCTGAAGCCATGGGAGCTGTGCTTGCAGCATAAACAGAGCTCTATAAAGCCAAGCACTGGGAAAAATCAGGTCGTGGGCATTTCAAATTAGGCAACTAAAATTAGTGGATACTTCAAACCCTAATCTCTGTGCCTCAATTCTCCACCTGTAAAATGGGGACAATACCCCATCACCTCACAGGAATGTCATGGAGATTAGTTTGTTTGTGAAGAACTATGGTGATGAGCATCACAGAAAAGTCAATGAGGAAATAAGTTATTCTGTCTTCAGTGCAGGGTTAGAATTGTGTGCAGTAGCTAGGGCCTGGGCCACATGTTGAACACCAAGGAGAAAAATATGGAACAGCTGTCCATCCTGTGCATTGAGCACAACAGGCTGCTAGAACCTGAGCTGCAGCTTCCCCAGTGTGTAAGTGACTCACAGATTTAATCAGGAATCAGAAACTTATTACTATGTACATCAAATGAACTCCACAGAGCAGATCTGCACTGAATGCAAGCTTGCATTGATGTCACGCTATTTTTTTTAGTGCTTGTCTGTAAAGAAATTGCTCCAGTTATACCAGCATAAATATCCCACATGAACACACTTACTCTGGGATAAGAGTGGATTTTTTCTGCTGAAATTAAACGACTTCCAAAGCAACAAACTAAACCAGAAAAATGACCCTTTTATACCAGAATAGTGCATTCACATAGGTAGTTTAGTGTTTTCCATTCAAACCCTACCGTACACTGGTAGAAATTTTCCCTGTCAATGAGCCCTAACATGTCACGATTGCTAACCCTGACCTTTTGCCACTAAATCCATGTGTTCAGGCATTGCCATAATGTGGATATTACAGCTCCAAGCTGGAATGCTATAGACAGCGGTGAAAAGCAGGCAACGCTTCTATTACCTGACGTCGCTGAGGACTGTTCCACTATTCCAACCTTTACCACCTGGAAGGGAAAACACAGTGGGGTTTACACACAGTGGTAGGCTCCGGAACTTGACAAACTCATCCCACAAATCCCCTTTCCCCATCCCTCTGGTGGTGCAAAAAAAGCCCGGAAGACGGCTCAAGGAAGCAGGGGAATATTCTGCTCGTGATGGAAATACGACCAGCGTCATTAACTCAACCACATTCCCCTGCCTCTCTGTACAGGGGGCTTGGAACCTAGGGACTGTAACCAGCCAGCCAGCCCTGAGACTGCTCACCTGATACCTGAGGCCATACTGGCCCCCTGCTGCCCGCCCACCCTAGGGACAGGAGTGAAAGCAGAAAGCCAACAGAACCCTTTTTTGGCTGCACAACTTCAACTATCATTGAAACGCAGCCACTTCTGGGGTACACCACAGTATGTGTTTAACAGTTTACCCCAACTCTACAAGACAGCTGGGAAGAAACAATATCCAAATGATAATGTTCTAACACCAGAATTAACATTGGTTAATTCTACACTAGACCTCTCATTCTGATGGAGATGAATTGGAAAGATGAATTGGTCACTGAACTAAGAATCAGTGGTTGCCTAAGTGCAAGTGATTATGATCTGATTCACAATTCCACAATCATGTAAGGTGGCTGCACTGATTAAAGAATCCTGGTTCAGAGGGGAAGTGAAAATAGCAATACAAAATTAAAAAAAACAAATGGGGCAAAGAAAAAGTGAACAGCGACAAATACACATCAGAACTTATTCAATGCAATAATTGATCAAGAAAGCTAAAAGTATCAGTGAAAAAAATTTATGAGCAGAGGGTTAAGGAAAACGCATGCTTTAAATTTATCAGGACAGAAACAAATCTTAACAGTGTTATAGGTCCATGACTAGATGAGATGGTAAAACTGTCTGATAGAGAAGGCAGAAGCACTGAATAAATATTTGTGCTCTGTAAACAGTGACGAAACATTTCACAATAAAACGTTAATTAAGGAGGATGTTAAACAGCACCTTCTAAAGTTAAAAATGTTTAAAAATCAGCAGGTTTGATAAATCTTTTAAAACTGTTAGATGCAAGTTAACTAAGAATGAAAATGAGTATGCACCATCAATTTTTAATAGAACTTGGAAGTCTAAGGAAGTTCCAGAGAATGGAAAGAAAGGTAGTGTTGTGCCAATATTGAGAGAGGGTAAAAGGGGTGATCTAGGTAATGATAGGCCGATTAGCCTGATATCAGTGCTGGGCATCAGTAACAGAATGGTTAAAATAAGGCAATCAGTAAAGAATGAAAGGATAGTTGCAGAATTAAATGCTAGTTATGTTTGATGAAAAAAGGCCTCTTCAAACAAATTTGGTATTGTTTCGTGATAAAACTAAGTTTGATTTGAGAGAGAAAATTGTGTGGACATAATGTCCTTGGACAATGTTAGTACCACATAGCTGATTAAAAAATAAGAAAAATCAATGAAGTCCATTAAATGTATTAAAAATGGGAAAACTAATAGATCTCTCTGAATTGTAAACAGCAATCATCATCCAATAGGACTATTCCTAGGCAGTCCCACAGGAATGTGTTTTTGGTGCAACATTAGTCAATTGTTTTATTAAGGAACTGGATGAAAACATAACTACCGATAAAGTTTACAGATAGACTCGGAGATTGGTGTGATGAAGAATAATTATGAGGACAGGGCCCTTCTTTAGAGGGATATGGGTCTCTTGCTGTCTGCAAACAAATACAGCCAGATGCAAAGCCACACATCTAGAAACAAAGAACACGGCTCACACAGAGACCAGAGGACTACTTTGGAGAGCAAGGAGAAGGACCTAGGAGTCATACTGGCGAACTAATACCAAGCTCCCAGTCCAACACTGTGGTTAAGAAGGATGTATAAGCAGGGGAATGTTGGGTAAATGTAGGTGATGTGTAATCACCTCTGTATATAACACTGGGAAAACCATGACCAGAATAGTCTCTTCAGTTCTGATGTCAGACTTTAAAAAGGGATATTGACAAACTAAAGCAAGTTCAGAGAAGAGCCACATGAATGATTCTGAAGCCTGGAAACCTGCCTTACAGTGAGATACTAAACCAGTTCAATCTATTTAGCTTAACAAAAAGACAGTTGAGAGGTGATTCGAACATAGTCCAAGTACCTCAATAGGAAGACTTCTCTCGCACAGAACTCAAAAGGCTGGTCTATGCCAGAAAGTTGTGTCACTCAGGGGTGTGAAAAATTCACACTCTTGTGTTACGTAGTTAAGTCTACTTAACCCCTGGCGTAGATGGCGCTAGGTCACTGAAGAATTCTTCCCCCCACCTAGCTACTCCCTGTTGGGAGGTGGATTAGCTACACCAATAGGAGAACCCCTCCCATCAACATAGGTGGTCTCTACACTGAAGTACTGCTGTTGTGTCATTGTAGCATTTCAAGTATAGATGAGCCCTCAGAGGGGTGGATTTATTACAGGAATGGAAGCACCCTTTCCACCACTACAGCTGCGCTGCTGTCGCGTTTCTAGCACAGACATATCCTAAGCTAACAAAGGAATAAAACGATCCAATTGTTGGAAGTGGAAACTTCATAAATTCATACTGGGGAAAAAAGCCACAAGTTTTTGTAGGTAAGGATGGTAATCCCTGGAGCAATTTACCATTGAATGGTGTAGATTCTCCATCAATTCAGGGCTTTAAATCAATATCAGATTTCTTTCTAAAAAAATATGTTCTCTGGTTCACCCGGTCACACTCCAATTTAGGTAACTACATGCCATTGTCCTAATTTTCTCCCTCCAATTTCATAAAGTAAACTCACAAGGAACCATGATCATCTGGTCAGAAGCCACGTAATTTCCCCCTGTAATTCCTGCATCAAGCTCAAAGACTTGCAAGTGAACCAGGGAACCATATTTGTTTCAGCCATGCCCCTACGTAGGCATTTGGAGGACGGGGCCGGGGGGAGTTCTGTGGGCTTCTATACAGTGTTTGCCTTAGTACCGCACAAAAACTAGCCCTATTAGTTCACATGTTAAATGGATTTTTAAAAGTTCTCAATGGATCCTTAAAAGAAATTCATGTGGGAACAACCAACCCAATGGGAGTGCTTCTAATGTGGTCTGTTCTGATAACTGGGCCTACAAATTTAACCTAATTGTGAGCTCAACTGTGAAAAGTGAGTGAAAGTTTGGGAAGTGTCACAGTAACCTGTAACAAATGCTGGTGGGAAAAGATGCAAAAGGGGACAGACAGAATTAGACCAAACAAAAAAAGAATGCTGACATAAGTCCAGGACTGTGCCAGGCATGAACGTAGACAAGAAGAGTGTGGAACTGGAAATCAATGAACCAAAACTGGTGTATCGGTAATTAGGCCTAATTCGTGAACAAAATAATGAGGGGATAGGCTATTCCACCCACCATTCCCTTTTAAAAGCTTTAAACAAGAAAGTAGAGATACAACTTGTTGGTTTCTTTTTCAAAAAGGTCTTGTTTTCATTTTGAGATTATTGATAAAAGATCAGTATTCATTTTGATTCAGAGTTAAACTTATAAGTGATGTAATATGCATTCCTTTATATGCAATAAGAATATTATGCTGGCAGGGTAAGGTTTGAGGCTGTTAATTGTGTGTGTCCTGGTTTTAGAGTCATCGTTTTTTTAATTAAATGTTTTTAAAAAAGACTTGCTGTTCTTTTGTAACACTTCTCATTAGATTTGCCTTTTGTAACACTTCTCATTTTAGGGAATTTGTTTCCTGAGCACTAGGTTCCCTAGGTTCACCCCAGGTAGAGCAGCACACAAACGTATAACCTGAAGTGCTGAGAGTCTGTTGCAGAGAGAACAGAGTAGGACTTTTTTCAGCTTCAACAATTTAGAGGTAAATCCTCAGCTCAGTTTCAGGACAGGCTTTTCTGGTAAATTTCATTTTTTATTAAGATGAGGAAACCCTCTTTAGAGGACACATTTTTGTGGAGGGGATAGTAAGTGATGGATTCTTCAGTCCTTGAAGTCTTCAGATCAATAGTGGAGGCCTTTCCGGAAGATACGTTGTAGTCAAAGACAAGTATTGGACTCAGTATAGTGGTAACTGCGTGAATTCTATGGCCTGTGTTATGTAAGTGAAGTGACTGGATAATCTAATCCTCCCTTTCCAGCCTTAGAATCTACAGATCCTGGTGAGATGTTTCATAATTAACCTTGTTTACAGTATGTAATTCACCAAACTTTAACCTGAATGTCAAAGCAAATACTCACCCCAACAAAGGGAATGAACTTCTGGGATGATTCTTCATCAGGGCTAGAAGTAACAAGAAGAGAGTCTTTAATAAATAACTCATTTCATCATCAGAGAAAAAACTGATGTTACTGTTTCAATCAAGCATGCAGCAGGAACTGAAAATGTGCAAGCGCAAATTCTATTGCTTCTCTCAGCACTCCTCTGACAAGACTGGGGAGTATCGTTCCTCTTCATGATCTTACAACAAAAGAGGAAGTTTTCCCCCTCTCACTACCTCCAAGTTTTTTTTTTTTTAAAACAGAGAAACATGCTTTAATGACATGGCAGTAGATCCATTCACACACATGATCTCCTGTTGCAAAAAAATGAATCCATGCCACATCATACATCACCAGCAATGCAGAGACCTGTAGGTTACTTACTAATAACTGACACTCTCTGAACACACTGCTTTCATGAGTCCCACTTTGCAGTCAAGTGGCGTATCTTGCAAATCCCGGAATCACTAAAGCAGTTAGCCTGCCATAGGCTTAGCAAGCCACTGCACATTACTTGTGTGGCACCAGACACACACCTGCACAAGAATATGTCCCCTGCTACAAGGAGCTAACACTCAGACAGATACAACACCAACAAAGCCCAAGCACCAGAGTGGGAACAGAGTGCTCTAGGGACATAACCAACGTTCAAGAAGCTAACTGGAAATAGTGACTTCAGGAGGGCTGGGAGAAGAGGCAGGTCTGAGTGTACAGGAAAAGTGGCAGCTAATCCAGACAGTGTAACGGGGGACAGTCCCACATACGGCCAGGAGTGCAGAGGTCAAGTGGCATCTCTCTCCGAGCAGCCAGTGGAGAGATCTGAAATGTGGGCGTGCATGGCTGAGGCTGAATTTGAAGTCAAAGACAAACTAACTCTAAACACCCTGTCATGCGGACTGGATTGGGGTGGGGTGGGGGCAGGGCGGGGCATTTGTGTTATTTGACATCAGTATGTCAAAATCATAGTGATTCATGTGAGACATGCCATGTCAGGTGCTGTTAGAAAGGTTATGATATGCTGAGTAAAAAGATATTTGTGCTTATGTGTAATGTGTGAGGAAAGTTATGGAGATCTTTGATATACTTATATTTCAAACTGTGCTGGAGAAAAAAAGACACCCCAGACAGAGAGGTCGCAGGACAATAGCCTGCTTAATGGCCCATCAAGACCTTTACAGAAGCCTAAGGCCCAGGAAGAAACTAAAGGCATCCCTGAAGAGTTACCAGGATTGGCCCATGTGACTCTGGACTCCATTTGAGTTCCTGTAAAGTTCCACAAGCCACATGGCCAGAGGCATAGGGGATATAAGATCAAACCACAGAAACCATTTTGTCTTTGTTCCTGTCCAGCTGTGGACACACCTCTGGATCAACACACTTTGCAACTGAACTGAAGGACTTAGACCCATCCAGGTACTGGATGTATGCCAGAGGGACTATACAAGCCTGCAACTCCACAATTCTACTAAAAACCTGATGTATATGGACTTTTAAATCATTTGTATGTATCTGATTGCTTTAACCCTTTAACACTTCCTTTATTGTTTGTTTTTTTTTATTAATAAGCCTTTAGTTTTAGTTACTAAAGGATTGGCTGGCAACGTGGTATTTTGGGTAAGATCCAAACTTATAGTGAACTGGTACTGTGGCTGGTCCTTTGGGATCAGAGGGAATCTTTTGAGTAAAGAGCATAGAGTTTAAATGACTGGTCTCTTTACTGGACCTAGTGGCAGTTGGGAGCCAGAGACTGAAATTCAGTAAAGGGGGCTGTTGTATTTGCACAGTGGCTTCTTGATAACCAGTGTGGGGGAATCAGAAGCACTGTTTGTGGCTGGTTGGGAAGTCACCCACCAGTGCTGGGAGAAACTGCTCTCCTTTTACAGCCTGCCCTGACCTTGGCATTATCAGTAGGCTAATCGGGGCACAGACGGGTCACACACCCAACCTCAGAAAGCAGGTGGGAAAACTATGAAGGTTGAATTTTAAATCTCATGATTTTTTAACACTTGGAGCTCTGCACTCCTACAAGAAAGGCATTTACAGTGGCCTGGCCTATTGCAGAGCTTGGACACTCAAGATGTGAAGAGTGCATCAGAAGAAACCAGCAGCCCTGCGGTGCTCTCTGCAGCTGATGCTCTGAAAAGGCATGGACAACTGCACAATTAGGAGTGGCTGGCCAGCTTCCTCCCAGCCCTGTGTACAGGGCAAAATGCAATTGAGAAGAGTGACTCAGTTACAGCTCACTCCCTGCTTCAGGGGCAGAGGATGTTATACAGAAGCTCTTTATACGGTGCAACTCACCCTTGCACTGGCTCAGCTGGCTGGAGCATTGGGGTGGAATCAAACACTGCTCACTTCCTGCCCCAGCCACGCTGAGCAAGAATTAATTATACAGACGCTTGGTTCCTTTATCTAGGATTTATGTCACACCCTTTTAACTCCAGTGCCAGCCCCTGCCATGTAACTTCTAGAAACTTTCTGAACAAATCCTGCTAGAGTATGCAGCAGAGGAAGTGCTATCGAGCCATGCATCTGAGAAATATTAAATGGACAATGGAAGTCAGTAAAGTTGCTGCGATAAAACAGTAATGGAATCTGAGTCCAACCAAACAGAGCTGTCATCAGCCGACAGAGCAACACGTTGGCTGGCCACTTGGTCAGTGGAATGATGAAAGTACCGGAGTATCATGCTTCTTAATCTTGTTGCTATTCAAGTTTTCTGTGAGCCCTAAAAAAAGAAACCCAACCAAATCCAGTTGCAGCAGAACACTCGCTCAGTTCTACTGAGGACAAATGCTGAGTCCCAGAGCAGGTTCCCTCCAGGGAAAGCTGAGAAGTTGATGATTCTAAAACCATAATTTGCCCATTTTAAATGGCAAGTAATGGTTCTCAACTACCATTCTTGACAGTTGATTAATGGCTCTTAAATGACAACTGAACAGATTTCAGTTCAAAGCATTAACCCAAAATCACTTAGTTTTGAAGAGTACACAATTCTTTAAATACTGTTCTTTTGTGCAATATAGAAGTTTGCTTAGTTTTATGCCTATTAATTATTTTTCTTTAGCAATGTCCCCAGAGAAAAACCAGCAGTATGGATGGATATATGTAAAGTGGAGCTCAGATACCACGAGCACCACAGAAAGCCTTATTTGTTAACTAAGTCATGCTTCAACTGGAAGACCAGGCAAATTTGGGAAAAAGGATGAAAATGGATTAGAAAAAAGTGGATGAAATGAAAATTCCCTTCTTGAAGTCCCTGTTAAAATACTAATTCTATCATGAGAGATGACTCAATACCCAATCTTGTGATGTACCAATAATCAGGACTGCTAGGAACTGCAGAAGTACTTGACTGAAGCTTCAGCTTCACAAAGCAGATTGCATTAGATAGCAGAATGAGCAATTCTACAGTGTTATTTTGTTTAAATCGCTTTGAAAATCATTGTCCCAGGCGCCTTCATCGGACACTTCTCTTGTAGTTAAATTTTGGATCCTGAGTTTGGATCAGACTGTCAGGAGCTGGGATTAGGGGCTACTGGTCTCTTTCCTTTCCCCAAACAATCAGTGGGGAACAAGGCTTACAAGCCAGCCTCTGTCCAAAAGAAAATGAAGGACCAGGGCTGCTTCACCTGGCTAAACGAACCCAAGGAAGGCCTAGCCTGTATAGGAAAAGGTTTGATGAAATGGTAACAGTCAGAAGGGTAACTTAGAATTATAGGGATCTGAAATAATATGGTGAAAAAATTAATTAGCTGCCCCGATCTTGCAAAATGCGATCATTTGATGTTAAGCTTCCATTTATAAAGGGTGAATAAATAATCAGCAGGTGATCTCAGGTTGTTACAGACCCGAGTAACATGCTACAGATGGTGATAAGATCAGTAGAAGGTGTTAAGAGTTTAAGTAGCCTGTTGACCTGAGGAGGGGAATAACAGCACTTTTCTAAGTCTCAGGGAGGTGAAGGTTAAAGGCATTAAGATTGTGAGGCACTTGCATAATACAAGGTTGGGAGCCAGATAAATACTTAAGATTGGTTAATCAATTGTTAGCCTTTTATGAAAACATTTATTACTCTTTATGAACTAGAAATGGAGCCTTAATACAGAGTGTGTCTGAGAAGGCATCAACCTTAACAGGGAGCTTTAAATTTACAGTCTGAGGTCCCGACTCAGGTTCATGCCCCTACATAGGCATTTGGAGAAGGAGGGGGAAGGGTGTGCCACTTGCACTTGTCGTCTTGACGGTATTTCAAACAGCGGCCGTTCTCCTTTGCCAGACATGGGGCAGGGCTGTTACCACAAGCCACGCAACTACCAACGCGCCCAGAAGAGCATGGTTCGGGGTTGGGGAGGGACGGTGCAGGTTGTGCTACTCTTCTGGCACATTCTCTGCTTCCTCTTCTCCCATTGTACTTTTTTGTAATGGCTAGGATGACACCGGAGGCCATTCTGTTTGCAGTATCCGGAAGGGAGAGAATTTGTCTAGAGTTCACACATTTACTATTCCTTTTAAAGAAGCAGAAAATGACACATTCCCCCGAACAAGTGAGCAGTGCTTCCATTTCAAAAGCCAGGCTGCAGCTTAGATTCATGCAAACAGGCAGAAGCCCCACGGGGCAAACCACAGCAGATTCAGAATTACCATGGGTGACACGAACTGTTTTCTACCACCAGTAACTGCTCAGTGACCTGACTAGACAAGTGCTGAGAGGTGCCACTGGCAGACAAAGTATTCCAGCTATGGTGACTAAAGCCTGGAAAAAATTTGTAAGTACTGTACAGAAGAGTGTTTCCTTCCAGAGAAATAGGGTATGTCTAGCCACGCCCCAGTAGCTCTTGTAGTACAGACACTCACAGCAGCGGTGGAATGGTTTTTCTATCACTGCTGTAAATCCACCCATAGAGAGGTAGTAGGCTAGGATGATGGAACAGTTCTTCTGTCAACCTATTTCCATCTACAGTGCGGTTAGGGTGACCTACCTATCTTCCACAGAGTGACATTTGTCACAGCCCTGAGCGGTGTAGCTAGTTCGACCTACTTTTCAGGTGCAGAGCAGGCCTCAAAACAGACCGACATCAGCAGTAGGTGAAAGACGATTAACAAACATGGTAAGTAAATGACCCTTCTAATAATATCCTCTAATCTCACCTGGACTGCAACACTCCAGCTATTCTGTAACTAGAGCTTTTCTCCCCTCGCGCACGCACGGAGAGTATGCCACTCAGGGGCCACAGAGGAGATGTAATAGAGCAAATCATTTTCTCCCTAGACCCCATCCCCTCCCCCAGTCTCTGTACTTCAAGAAGGTCAGCAGACACTCCAAAGAAACCGGGCAAAGCTTTCAGACAATATGCAGTCTGTCGCAGGCAGTACATGCTTCAGGCTTGCCATGACCAACAGAACGGGGGGAAGAGGGCGAGGAGGAGAGCAGAGGTCAGTTAATTTCCAAATAGCTGGCAGAAAACAAGTTATAAAGCAGCTCATTACACATGGCTAGATTCTGAAGACTGGCTTCTCTCTCTGGTTTTGGTTTCCTCAAATCACTAGAGTTTAACAGAGCAAATGCCAGGATGCCGGGAAGATTTTTAATGTCTAAAAAGCAGTTTTCAGTGAACTTGTCAAATAGAGCTGATGCCTCCAAAACAGACCCTCACAAAGGTCACCCAGCTCTAAAGAAGTTGTTTCCCTCTGCTCAGGAAGGAGATGGAGAGCTCTAAAAGGCCTTGTGATGGGGACACTGAATTGACAATATCCAATACTTCAATATCCAAAGGCTGGACAGCTCAGAGCTGGGGCAGAATGCAGCATCTGTCAGACCACACAAACACCATCGAGGTTTACAGAACGGAATGCCTCCTGCTACTCTTTCTAGCCTCATTTGCCTCCTCCCCCTCACCTTCTCCTTGATTTAAAATGCAAATGCCAGCCTGACTTTATGGAGTCTGTGCCATTGCAGGAGCTCAATTTCTATTCTTGGTTATTATTTTATTATTATTAGTCTATATTAACAGAAAAGGAAACATCTGGCCCCAATCTTGAAAGACCTACAGGGTTCTATGCCAGCTGAAGAGGTTTCAAAACCTGCAGTCTTAGGCCAGGTCTACACTTTGCTGCCAAATCTGGAAGGTGTCAACGGGAAACACACAAGTGATGTAAAAAACTTGCATCTCTCCCGTTGACTTTGCGGCGTCTGTTCTGCGTGCCGTCCACACTGCACTGCGTCACTTATAGAGGTGATTTTCCTCCGTCGATTTCTGGATCGACTGAGCAGGTCTACACAGACTGCTCAGTCGATCCAGAGCCATCGATCTGACGGCAGCGAATTTGCCGCCGTCAGTTTAGACGTAGCCTCAGAATATGTCTACACAGGGATAAAAGACCTTTGGCTGGCCTGGGTCAGCTCACTTGGGCTGGCAGGCTCAAAAATTGCTGGGTAGATGTTTAGGCTCAGGGTGGAGCCCAAGCTCTGGGACCCTGGGAGAGTGGAGAGTGAATGTCTACCCAGCAATTTTTAGCCCTGCTTGCCCAAGTCAGGTGACACAGGCCAGCAGCACCTGTGCCATGGGGCTTTTATCCTCCTGTAGATGTACACTTAGGGCTACACTTGGAGCCATTGCTGGGAGCAAAGAACATTCTTTCAAATTACAAAAATGACGACACTTAAAACTTTAGTTTAGCTCCAATCCTTCATGTACTACAATAAATCCCTTCATAGCTGTGACTGAAGAGCAGGTGTTACCTGAAAGTTAAAAGGCCACATTTATAATGTCCTTATCTGTACTGATACATTCAAACCCAAATACTCTGCTATTCTAATCCTTTTTACATATAGGTTACCTATTAACGCCATTTGCTTAACTCAGTTTTGACAGTAGGAACCAGACTGGCTTGTTTCTCTTTCACACACTCATGCCCTCAACTGACATTGGCCAAACATCTTTATTTTCTGGATAACATTATTCTTAAGTTTATTTCCTGTAAAACCTGCATTTTGGGTCCCAAAACAATTAGGCTTTGTGATACCTGTAATGGTGCATTCTGCCACCAGAGGCAGAATTGTCAAAAGGAGCAAACAGAACGTAATTTGAAGCACAAGTTAAGCATCCCAGACCTGCAGGAGCTGCTAAACAAGGCATAGAAGACAGGAACATAAAAGGCATAAAAGCCTAGGAAGAGTAAGGGATGGGGAAAGGAACCTAAAGAACGGATACCTTATGGTAAAATCAAAATGAAAGCTCTTTTTCCTTTTCAGAAAGCAAGCAAAAGAAAAAATGAACGTTATTACACTTATGACAGAAAGCAACACATTATTTTAGGTAGTGCTAATGGAGTCCTACGTGTATGTTACTTGAAGAAATAATTCCCCCAAGGCACTGCCATCACTGAGTTTTGTTTCTGAACGAAACCATAGTTGGGAGATAATTTCCCATCACTCCATGCAATAAATAGCTTCTCTAACCTTTTTAATTCCCTATGTGGTACCTGGCTGAAAGCAGAAGTTGTTTTAACATACCCATAAATAGAGTTTCTAGAATCTGGTGACCCCACATTTTAGTCAGGAAGTAAAGATACCTGAGTCAGGGCCTGTGGCAATGGCTGAGGTGCCAAATAAAGTTCTCCATGATTTCACTTCAAGGTAGCCCCAGACAGAACAAGCAATCTCTGCATGGTTTCCGGCACAGTGCACCGAAAGGACCTGAATGGTTTGATACCAAACCTATCTTTAAAAAAGGAAAAGGTGCAACCAGGAAACTGGTCTATTACAGGCTCAAATGAGCTGCCAAAATCTATTATAAAAGAGCTTGATGGAATGGGGTAAACAGACAGGGATATAAATAGAAACCAGCACACTTTAAAGAAATCTGAACAGCTGATCTCAGATGAAATTATCCTCTTGGTAAGGAGGTCAGACAGACTGCTGACAGTGGGAACACATGTGATGTCTAGCTAGACTTCAAAATCTTTTCAACAAAGTACCACTTACAAACTTGAGTCTTAGATGAACCAACCTGGGCATGGCAGAAAGTCACAAAGTGGATAAACTGGTTAAATGGGCATGCTTATTACAAAACAGGAACCAGTACTAGAAATGGAAAAGTCAAGGGGGAACCAAACAAGGATACATCAATTAAAGCATGCAGGAAAGACAAAGGCAGCAATATTAGAACACGATCACGTTGTAGTAAAAAGATGTAGAATGTCTCCCTGATGTATGTGGAGCTTCATTCAGAACTTAGGAGTGAGAATCAACAATGGAGCAACTAGAGGACTGCAAACTAATATGGTGCCAGTTTTCAAAGAGAAAAGAAAAGTAATGGGATAATTACTGCCTGGAAATTTAGCTTCTGCTCCTATAAAAATTGAATGCAAAGGAACTACCTTAGCGTACCATTAAAGCTACAAGTTCTGCACCAATTTACAAAGTATCATCAAGCTCAGCTTTACACCTCACCCGCGTGGCAGATGTGGTATATTTCCCTTTTTAGTCACTAAATGAAAAAGTAACAGAGGTGAATTAAGCTACTCTGTGAACTGAAGGAATCAGGAAACACAGGAGCTCAACCTTGCCAGTGTTGGATTACTTTGTCTTAAAGGTAAGACAACTCCTATGCCAATACGTCGCATCTCTGCCTGACTCCTATAGGTCCCCCGTCATCACTGCAACACCTGGGCACAGCTGCTTCATGGCCCGCCCCTCCTCTGACCGGGGTCCTATCCTGTTTGCAGGCTCCCATACTCTTCAATCAACCTACCTCTCACAAGCCAGCCATACTGACTGGGGCCCACGTAATGCTCTAGCTGCCAAGCAGAGGAGCAGCTCCTTCTCCTACCCATCCAAAGCCATGGCCAAAGCCAGGCTTGCACACCAATTCTGAGGGATGCAGAGGCCAGGACCCTCAGACACACCCTGGGCTATGCAGAGCTCATGCTCCAAAGTCTGAAGTCTCCCCTTCACAAAACTTTCAAACACTGGCACTGAAAGCAAAGCTAGACATCTCCCTGCTTAATTCATTGGCATCTGGAGACCAAGCAACTATACCGGTTCCTCTCAGGCTTCTCTGCTCTTCAGATACATCAAATGAGCTGAAGACAGACAAATTTCTCATGGTTTTAGATTTGTCATCTGCTATCTAGCCAAGGTCATTCATGTACCAGATACCACTCCTTGGAAGAGTTCTTGATTTGAATGTGCAGCTCTTACAGGTCATTTCTTAAACAGTTTTAAGGTGGCCAATTATATTTGTGTGTAACGAGAATGAAGTGGTATTTCCCGGCCTTCATGGATTTCCTGACATTCTGGAAATCATAGACTCATAGACTCATAGGTCAGAAGGGACCAATATGAT
>ML675646.1:439151-484118 GCA_007922155.1 Mesoclemmys tuberculata | reverse complement strand
ATTACTGAAATAACATACCTTTTCTGCTTGTACGTCAACATTGCTTCTGCAATGGGCAACTGGTGTGCACAGTTTGCCCCTGCTATATACTGGGTTATTCTGGAGACAATATCTGGTGTTTCCTGAACTGCAATAGAATGAAAAGGAGAGACAGGAGCAGAGTGAGGACTATTCTTCACTAATGGACACTGCAAAATTTCACCAGCAATTACTCAAATCATGGAAGACTGACCCTCAGATCAAGGAAGAAAAATAGGAGATGCTGTCAGTCACTTGGTCAAAAATTAGGTAATGAAAAGAGGGACTCAAATTTAGAAAAACACGTTTCAAAGCAAGTTACCAGCCAGAGCAGGCAGCAAGAAAGACTAATATGGTCAATGTAATGTCCTCCGTCCCAAGAATTCAATGTGCGGCTCAACACCACCCCCTGCTGGGAGGAGAAAGGAGAGGCACCGCTGCACAGCAACAGAAGTTTCTCTATCCCCCAGGGCTGAGTGCATGACTCCTGCCAAGTCAATAGCCTAGGGAGAGGGAGTACAATGGGTCACCGGAGGAGTGATGTGAGGCTCTGCTCACACAGGGATGCAGCATCTGCCCTCCGAGAAGATCCAAAATGCTGACTTTCCTCAGAGAAGCACAGAAGCCAAGACCAGTGTTTTGGCAGAGGCGGTTATGGTTCCATGGTAAAAGCTGAATTGAGTTTTGCATTTAAAATAGGAATTTGGCCTCATGTATGAACACCACTAAATACAATGAGTTTTCTGAGAATTTAGTTAGTTTAGGAGTTAAAAATAATTTAAGATGGGTCTTCAAGATGCTAAATTTTTGTCAGACCATTTATTGTCCTGAATGTTATTAATGGAAATAATGCAAATTCAGACTTCCCATATGTTAAAACTCACTGAAACTGTATATTGGCTACATTTGAACAAGTCTTTTAAAGAGCCATGTTTATTTTTTGTCATTCTTCATAACAAAAACTTTCTTCAGAGGTTCACAAAGAACTGCTCTCTTTCAAAATGGCTGCCACCTCCTTATGGTCTCAATAGGCTTGAGAACCATGAACTAAGATGCCCTCTTCCGGCTTGGTCATCACCAGTCATGGTTCCCAATAAAAGTGATCTTCCCTGAAGGCTTCACCCCCATTTGGGTGGCCAATTCAAGAGACACCCTATTAATTAAGAAATAAATTAAGAGACATAAATTCCACTGCAAGAACTGGCTGCCATTTTGAAAAAAAGGTTGTTCTTGAATTTCTCTGAGGAGCGTTAATCTTCAGCCACTGAATAAACTTTCAGTTATTAAAAACAGCAAAAAATAACCATTATTCCTAAAATATCTTCCGACTCGGCCTATGCATATAAAGCATATATAAAGTGGTGCGTTCTGGAGCACTAAATTACAAGCTTTTGAAAATTCTGCTCTGCATGTAGAGCACAATATATGTAGTTCTCTCTCACTGTACCTGTAAAATGCACAGCTATGGAAGGTCATGTGGCACATGTGCTTATCCCTTACTAGACCTCACATTCTTCTACAACCTTGAAGTACCACACACTGCTACATGTGAATCTGTGCATGCCAGCTAAATGGAGCCCATTATAAGGGAAAACAGAGTATGTTCTTACACTGGCATAAAGAAAAGTTTTACCAGCACATATAGCCCACCTAGATCTGGAGATAAGCCAGTTTCATAGCTAAGTGTTTGCACAGAAGACTGCAACTAAGGCAGCGCTGCTGGTTGAAGAGAAAATCTCTGCAGAGCTGGATTATAATAAATACTTTATGGAAGACATCAGTTGTAACTCCTTCATTGGGGGTTGCGAGCAGAGTTTCTTTCTAAGCCTTATTTTTATCCAATAGGAACAAGCTATTTTGACTTTATGTGCTTCCTCAAATAATTTTTTCCCCTCAGAGT
The DNA here is from genome assembly GCA_007922155.1 of Mesoclemmys tuberculata. Lineage (NCBI taxonomy): Eukaryota > Metazoa > Chordata > Testudines > Chelidae > Mesoclemmys > Mesoclemmys tuberculata. The sequence continues at coordinate 482,200 of ML675646.1, read as the reverse complement.
TAAACTCTAGAACAAGGACACTTAAACCAATCCAAAGTGACTTCTTTTCCTAATCTAAGAACGTCAACATTTTCTCCCTAAAAATTAGCGCTTTGCAGCCGATGACGAACCACTTTTGTAGATGCCCAAACAAAACTGAACATGGGACAATTCAGGAAAGAATGCATTTCAAATGAAATGATTGGGAATGTGCAGTGGTATGGAATGAATGGCTGTCTACAGGCCTGCCATCCAAAGCTTTATTTGTTGAGAACCTTAAATGCTAAAGCAATGGCAATGATGTGGAACTGACTCACCTGAAAATCAGTTCCATTCTTCTCCCTCAAAACTTTAAGGAACTAAATAAGAAAAATGCCTGCACTCTTAGTTCCCAGTACTTAATGAGCAGCTCTGCTCACTGAAATCTCTGGACTACTTGACTTCCTAATTAACTCTCAGAGGCCAGCTGAGTTCCTAACTGAGAATACAGAAATACGCCAGGTTAGGAATATCAATGAGAAAATACTTCACAAAGTTTAAAAACTAAATGTATTTGTGATAAGCAAGCTGAAAGTTTGGGCTTTTCAGAGTCAAGGTTGTTTGTGAAGCATCACTAACTGAATTCATGAATTGTAAGAGTAATGGGAAAAGAGGAGGTTACTTCCCTGTAATTGGAAGTCCTTCGATATGCGTGATCCCTATTTGTATTCCAAGTAAGGGTGCACACATGCGCCATGTCTGTCGGTCCACACATGCTCCGTACATAGCCTCATGGTGCAGGTGAGATTATATGGAGCTGTGTAGGACAATGCTCCCTCAGTCAACCTCTTACAGCTGAGCAATGCGGACTGCAGCAGAGGGGAAGATGGAAGGGTATTGGAATACAAATAGGGACCACAGAGCTTGAAGAACTTCCAGTTACAGGAAGTAACCTCCTCTTATTCTTCTACTGACCATCCTTATATATATATCCCAAATGCAGGTGAATAACAAGCAGTGATCAGTGCAGAGGAGGTGGTGAGGATGCAAGAGATATCCCAATCTGGAGGACAGCACAACTCCTGGCTGCGTTGGCCGCCACTCCCTGGACCATGGCCTGGTGGTTGGTGAAGATATGCATGGAATCTTCAGAGGCATCAGCAGAGGTCACGCCAGGGTACATCCACCAGGGAGCACTTTTGGATGGATGCAGAGACCCACTTCGAGATGAGCTGGGAGAAGAGTCCTTGACCCTGGATTTGTCTACAATGGCGACAGAGGCGTGGAGAGGCATGGAAGGCACAGAACCTGTTGAGGTACAAGGCGAGGGGAATGTCAAAAGAGTGCAGGGTTCTGTCCACAGGAGCAGCACGCGGCTTGGGATGGAAGACCAGGAGGTGGATCAACTGGCTGAGATGAAATTTTGAGACCACCTTTGGCAGAAATTAGGGGTGAAAGCATAAGGAAATCTTGCCCTTTTGGAAGTCTGTATAAGGTGGGTCAGCCATCAGGGCGGCCGATTTGCTGACCCGCCAAGCAGAAGGAAGAGCGTACCAGTTCTACTGCACCCTTGGCTAAGATGGGGCTCACCTCATGTTGAAGGAAGGTGTGATGGGAGGATCCCCCCATTGGAATCCAGGGTGGGAAGAGACACCGGTGCGACAGGAAGGTGAGAAACTCAGAGTAAGCATGCCGCATGATCTCCCGCATCCAACGGTCCATGATGATCTTGCCCCAGTTGTTGGCAAAAAGGACAAGAGAGCCCCCAAAGGTGACAGGGGGCGGAGGATGACGACGTGGGAGGCTCGCAGCCCTCGATGTGCACATCAAAACTGTGCCTTGGGTGGTTGCTGAGGCAAGGAGAAAGAGGTGACCGTGGCTGCTGGGACCAATGTCACCTCCACGGGGCATCCTGATAGCAGGGACAGGTGGTCTGGTAGGGCACATGGGACCATGACCAGGACGGTTGCTGCTGCTGCCTCTGCTGGGGTGCCGGGCTGTATATCCCTAGAGACTGGAGCATCATCCTTGAATCCTTCAGGGAATGAAGGGACTTAGGGATGTAAAAATTCCTTTAATTAACAATCCGTTTAAACGTTCTAAAACAGAACATTTAAACACGCAGGGGGAGTGGGATAAAAGCAGCTGTTTAAATAGCTACTTTCCGTTTAAACGGTTAGCCTTTTCCATCCCTAGAAGGGGCTCACCTGTCTCAGCCAAGAAAACCTTGGCCTCATAGAATATTAGAGTTGGAAGGGACCTCAGGAGGTATCTAGTCCAACCCCCTGCTCAGAGCAGGACTAACATCAGCTAAATCATCCCGATGCGGGTTTTGTCAAGCCTCAGCTTAAAAACCTCTAAAGATGGAGATGCCACCACCTCCCTAGGTAACCCATTCCAATGCTTCACCCCCCTCCTCGTGAAAAACCTTTTCCTAATGTCCACCCTAGACCTCCCACACTGCTCCTTGTTCTGTCATCTGCCACCACTGAAAACAGCCTAGCTCCATCCTCCCTGGAACCCCCTTTTAGGTAGTTAAAGGCTGCTATCAAATCCCTCCCTCATTCTTCTCTTCTGCAGACTAATCAGGACTAGTTCTTTCAGCCTCTCCTCATAAGTCTTGTGCTCCAGCCCCCGATAATTTTTGGTGCCCTTTGCTGGACTCTCTCCAACTTGTCCACATCCTTTTTGTAGTGGGGGGCCCAAAACTGGACACAATACTCCAAATGCGGCCTCACTAATGCCGAATAGAGGGGAATAATCACTTCCCGTGATCTGCTGGCAATGTCTTACTAATGCAGCCCAATATGCTGTTAGCCTTCTTAGCAACCAGGGCACACTGCTGACTCCTATCCAGCTTCTTATCCACTGTAACCACCAGGTCCTTCTCTGCAGAACTGCTGCCTAGCTCGTCAGTCTCCAGTCTGTAGCTGTGCATGGGATTCTTCCATCCTAAGTGCAGGACATTGCACTTGTCCTTGTTAAATCTCATCAGATTTCTTTTGGCCCAATCCTCCAATTTGTTTAGGTCCTTCTGTATCCTATCCCTCCCTTCCAGGGTATCTACCATTCCCCCTAGCTTAGTGTCATCTGCAAACTTGCTGAGGGTGCAATCTACCCCATCCTCCAGATCGTTAATGAAGATGTTGAACAAAACCGGCCTCAGGACTGACCCCTGGGGCACTCCATTTGTGACCGGCTGCCAGCTAGACATGAAGCCATTGATCACTACTTGTTGAGCCCTAATGCTCTAGCCAGTTCTCTATCCATTTTATAGTCCAGTCATCCAACCCAGACTTCTTTAACTTGCTGATAAGAATCTGTGGGAGACCATATCAAAAGCTTTGCTAAAGTCAAGGTATATCACGTCCACCGCTTTTCCCATATCCACAGAGCCAGTCACCTCTTCATAGGAAGCAATCAGGTTGGTCAGGCATGACTTGCCCTTGGTGAATCCATGTTGAATCATCAAATGGGAAGAAGACCTGGCTGGTGCTCTGGACCTCGTGAGAAGCCTGAAGGCAGCAGCCACAACTTCCAGCGCACAGCTACATTGGTGAAAAGGGAGCAGGAAAAAGTGTCTGTTGCATCAACCGCAACCTTCCTTTACCAGGGCCTGGAAGCATTGCCATTTGTCCGGGGGCAAGCTGACCAAGAACTCTGCCAGCTTAGCATAGCTGGCAAAGTCATACTTTGTCAGCAGAGTGTGGTAGTTGTTAATGATGCGAAATGGCAAGAAAGTTGTGGAAGAGTAGACCCAGGAGGGCCCCGGAGGTCCAGGCATTTGGCTGCCCTGTTCAGGGGTTAGAGCCTGGTGCATGCTGTCTCAGGTGTTCGGTTGTCATGTCTACCACCAAGGAACAAAGTACCTGCGTTGTCTGTCTGTCTGGGCATGGGGGCACAGGAGATGGGTGTGCGCCAGAAAACCCACACAGACTGCAGGGTAGCATCGTTAGTGGGCAGTGCAGAATGAGATGGCCCTTTGGGCTGAAGGATATCCAGCAACTGGTGGCATTGGCCCTGGACCTCCTTTAGAGGCATGCCCAAGACAATGACAACCCTCTGCAGTACCTCCTGGCTCTGTTTATGGTTGTCAGGAAATGAGAGAGGGTGAGATTGAGGCAGGGTTCCAGTACTGCAAGCAGTAGGGAAAGTGAGCAGGGCAGGCCCAGGTGCACCAGACTCCGGGGAACGCCCCTGGGACTGCCATCAGAGGGCAGTGGTGTCCACAGCATGGAGTGCAGAGACGTTGGTTGTGCTGATGGTGCAGCCCTGGAGAGCAATCTTGGCGGGCGGTCAATGCACTCAGTGGTGGCACCGTCACATCTCTCTTCTCCTTTGCTTTACCCTCAGAACGGGGACGCTTAGGTGGCAGCGTGGTGGGGAGCCGTGTGCGACGTCTCGCCCAACTGGGTGCAGCTCGGGGAGGGAATGTGGCGCTTGGCAGCAGTCCACGACGGGGTCCCGGGTGGGGCTGTGCATGCGGCTGGAGAACCTCCTCTGCAAGGCATTTACAGAGACAGAGCAGACAAGCCTCATGAGTCGACAGCGGAAGGACCTGCAAATCCCGCAAGGAACAGAGCTTCCCCGAGGCAGTAAAGGCATGTGAGAACGAGCAAGGGCACAAAGCACAGTTCTTGAACCCAGGATGCAGGCCATAATCCCCAGAGAAACAAGGGTAGAGGGCAGGCCCCAAATGGGATAAGGATGAGACTGACTATACTAACAGTAACTAACTATAGAAGAAAACAGAGAACCAACTATATACAGCGACTGAATCATTCTCACAGGCAAGCTACAAGTACAGAGATAAGGATTCCCACTCCAACCGTGCAGTGGAAAGAGGGAACTGAAGGACAGTTCCCTCTCACACACAGAGAGAGTTCCCTCTCACACAGGCATCCCACACTGCCTCATGTAGCCTTGCCAGCACCAGGAGGCTACACACGGGCTGACGAACTGCTACAGAAATTTCCCAGCTCCAGCGCATTGCGCGCACACACACGTCTGGAATGCACAAGGGGGCCGTCACCTGAAGACGAAACAGAAGTTGCCTTCATTGATCATCTTCATATTTTAACAGATGAATCATCCTCGTGTAGTTTTGTCAGAGGGTTAAAACTTGAGGAGCTAACTATAACAAGAACTTGGGGTTGGAATGAGAACATTCTATGTTGGATTTTCAGAACTATTCGGCCAATTAATTGTTATAGACAAGAATAAAAATGATGGGACTCTAGAAGTAAGAGTCAGGTTGTAGGAAAAAGATATGGTGTTTTAAGAATAGCATGTAATTGTGCAATTAAAGGCTGTATCACAATGCACACATATAAAGGGGCAGAATTCTGGTTGCCAATTCAGGGACCATCATAACATGCACATGCTTTTTGTCTAAATAACGAATGTAACCTGAGTGACAATGGCAGAGTATAACACTACGTTTATATTCTACTCTGCTTTTGAGGGAAGAAACCTTTAAGTAAAGTAGTAAGAAGAATTTGCATTATACATCTGGTCCCACGTGATCTTGTTAGGAAAGGTCCCCAGTAAAGTGACCCTTTCTAACGTTTCCTTTTGCTTTAACTGTTTCCGAACCAAATGGGAACTAGTCACTGATGTGACATTGGCTGGTTCTCACTAAGGTTGCTGCAGTGACCAAGTATGTCTTTCACTGGAATAGATGTTTCCACCACGTTTCAGAAATGTGAAGTTTAATTTTATTAAAAGATTATTCTCACTTGCAAAATATCTACTTTGCAATGTCGATGATGACAAAAAAAGAAGTGCTCTGTGTAAGCTCGAAACCTTGTGTCTCTCACAAACAGAAGTTGATCAATAACATATTACCTCATCCATCTTGTCTCTCTAAAATAATTTAAATCACTCAAAACTATAGAGGATTTGAGGAATTCTGGAAAGGCCCAAGAGCTACTGTGGGTAGCTGGCTACAGCAACGGGGAAGACCCATGGACAAAAAAAACACAATCAACCAAGATCGGGGGAAAACTATGGAAATCCAAAGAAAGGCACTGGATCTCCTGGAGAGGCAATGGAAGACCACAAAACTACATTAGAGGCTGCAAAAAAGAGTCAGCATCTGAAAAAGTAATATGGAATTTGGTGGGGAGGGAAGAGAAATGCATACATAGACAATGAAATTCTCAAAACTCTCACATTTGCAAAACTCTTGCAAATAAATGCAAAAACCTCTTGCATTTATTTGCAATTTTCTAAAATTCTGAACTCCTTCAAGTTGTTTGCTCCATGCAGTCCAAAAATTAAAAGTCTTACCAGTGGTCTGTGCTTCAAGTTTGTTAAACAAATCTCTCCAGGCTATGTCTTGGAAGAAGTTGTTGTACCTGTAATCTACAGAGCCCAGATACTTCGCTACTGGATGAGACCCTGCAAGGAGAGAAAAATAAGCCAGTTGCTCCAAATGTGCAACATACAGCCAATGTTAGGCCCTGTCCATGCTAAAAAAGTTACGCTGACCCAGTTATATCACTCGGATCAGAAAAATTCACAACCCAGAATGAGGGTGTTAAGCCAACCTAAGACCCCATGTAAACAACACTCTGTTGATGGAACACTTCTTCCATCCACCTAGCTACCCATCTCTTGGGGAGGTGGATTGCCAATGGGAGAACCCCTGCCATCGGTGTAGGCCGTGTCTGAACTGAAATCCTACAGTGGCGCAGCTGTGCTGTTGTAATATTCCCAGTGTACACAACCCCTTACTTTTTTTTATCCTAACTTCTAAATAAAATTATATTAGATGCTCCATTAGTAGGTCTTCAATTGCAGCAGAAAGCAATTTAGTCCAAAGTTTTCAGGCTTATGTGCTTAAAGTTAGGATCCTAAATAAAAGTGTCCTGATTTTCACAGGTGATGAGCATCTGCAAATCTCAGTGACTTCAACACAGAAGCCAAGACATATAGGTTCCATCCCCAGTTATGGATTTCCTTGCCTCCTAGTTAATGATGCCCATCAGGCAGCCATTGTACAGAAACTCACACATTCCTCAGCAGAAGACAAATAACCATACCATGAAGATGCAAATTAGATATCTAGAACCAATCACATTGCAGACAGATCCCCACCCCGAGTTTTTCCCTCAGTAACCAAGCTGCATGGATGCAAATCTCTCTGCTCCAATTGCATAGTATAATCTCCGCAGCTCAGATAGAATATTCTTAGCACAGGAGCCAAATTGTTTTCCAGCATCAGGGACGCTGCTTCCGTTTGACTCCCTCCAGCAGACCTCAACATTCTAGAGTTTAAATGAAAGTACAAATAAAAGACCGAAGAAAACGGGCTGAGAAACTGCTGAGGAGAGAAATACTTTTAAAATGGTGAGTTCCTGTGATTCTGCTCTTTCGCTTAGGCTCAGCTTAGGCTCCCGCTTTAGTCAAACTAATTTGCAAGCAGCATGTACATCAGAGCCTTCCTTCCTCTCAGCAGGTCACTTGTCCTCAAAAGAGCTGTGATATGCTGACTGTATGTCTGCATTCAGAGAAGACAGCCTCTCCTCCAGTTTCAGTTCTAATTCATATCAAAGTGAGGATGCAATTTAATTCAAGAAAAACCTCAGTTTTTTCCCATTGGGGGAAAAAACCAGCAAGGCTTTATTAATGAGACATGTGAAATGCAAACAGGGTCCACAAAGGAAAGCTTGCAGTTCTACCAGAACATGCACATGTACTAAGTGTGTCCCTGATCTACTAACTAGTTAGGCCTACTGCTGCTATCAGTCATTAAATACACACTTTTATCAGCATATTTGTTCTTCCAGCACCTGGCCTATTACAAAGCTTTACCACATTCAGATTTGCATGGTCCGAGAAATGGCTGCCTCACGCAGAGCTGGATGAGAAGGGCAAGGCATTAAAACACTAAGTTCTGGAGCTAGCAATTCTGACTCCTGAGGTGTCGGAAATCTTCCACCGCTTTGAGAAGAACTGTTTCACAGCTTCCTCCAAAAACAGATTCATGATACACATCTGGATACGCACTTTTAAATGCTAGAGGAGGATGGAACTCAGGACCATGCTTTCCATCAGCCACGTTCCACCCTTTGCTGATCTTTTTTGTATTTGGGATTATTCATGTTGGCTAGGTAATGGAAAGGTTCCACAGCTTCTCCAAATCTGTTGATGTTATCCTTGTGGACTTCCAAGTCTTTAAATAGATCTACCCACATTTCCACTGGGACTGTGACATTTGTGTCACAAGCCTGTAATCTGCCAAAGTTTCCCCAAATTCACCTCCAATTATAATGCCGCTCTGCAGAATCCCTTGTTGTGTAAAAAGCATGTCATGTTTCAAATCGAAATCCTCCTTGTTCCCAGCGCAAATTTCAACACATGTATGTTAGCTGGATGCAAACAGACAAGAACTTGCCGAGTTCCACTGCTTGGTTTTGGAAGTTGGGGCATTAAAACCTTTTGTGGACAACCAAACAAAGCTGCCAATGGTTGCAAAAGAATTTCTCAACATGTGCAATGATCTTTAGGACTGTGTTACACGTGACTTCTTTCCCAATGAGTTTTAGATAGTGTGCTGAATACTCATGCATGAGGAAGTAGGGACAGAAGCCGCATTCTTTGGAGTTTGTAATGCAAACCGCACAGGGTGGCTGCTATTGATACCAGTAATAAAAACAAGCACTCCAGAGACGTTTTCTCCTTTGCTGTCTGAGCTCCCGGCCATACTCTTCTAGAATGCAGAGAAAGGTATCTTCAGTCATTTGGACACAATATGGTCTTTTTAGTCCTAGAAACAATGGCATTATGCGGGAATGCATTTTTCCTATGTGGACATTCACAGCTGCAAAAGGATAATTTTTAATGTTCGACCATCTTGCATTAATAGCTATGTGATATTTTTATAGCTGTTTTTCCCTTCACTTCTTCACAGGCAGCAACTAGCAGTGGGACCAGGGAGCACAAGTCTGTCTAAAGGAGACTATCCAACACAAAAAGACTCAATTATTTCTTTCAGTTGTTCATTTTGCACTACCTCAAAGGCAACGTTACCAGCATAAAAAGGGTTGTAACTCTATCAGGTTCAAGTCTTTGCCTTTCAGGTATTTTTATGGCATAACCAATGCTTGGCCTTGGGCAATTTTTGGCTCCTGAATGAAGCTGATGCTAAGACCTGATGGAAAATTGGGAACTGGTGCTTAAAGGTAGAGTTGGTGAAGTTTTTCCATTAAAAGTCTTTTTTGTTGGAAAACGCTGCTTCAGAAAAAAAATTTTCAGAGGAAAGGGTCTGTTTTGACAGATTCCCCATATCAAAAAAGTTCGGAAGATCTCAAAACATCCCATTTTATCATTTTCAAACCTAAAGTGTTCCAAGATTTTTCACATTAGAAATGTAATTTATAGTAAAAAATAAACTCAAACAAGTTAAAAAGAAAACAAAGCTGTTTTGCTCAATCCAAGCATGCTTCTATTTTGATTTGCAGTGCATGGCAATTTGAAAAGGGCTTTTTGGTCCAATTCAGGACTGGAGATTTTCAAGATTTCAAAAATCTGTGTGGGACCAGAAAACTGTTTCCAACCCAACTATACTTAATTCATCCTCACAGCCCTCCTTCGGTGATAATGGCATTTGGAATGTCTCTGGCAGGAACAGACTCTTCTGCATTTATACACAAAAGTTTCCTTCAATGGCACATTTGATCCTGAAGAAAGATTTTCTGTCTACTGAGATGAACACTAACCATTCTATCGTGAGCCTTTAACTCTTGACTATGGCTGGATACCACTTAAGAATTATTTGCTTTCATTACTTCAGAACATTCAGTTGCTTGACTCCTACACCACCTCTTTTAGAATGTCGAGTCAGATAAATTGATACATTGATGTTTGCTATTCACTGATCACCTGTTTATAGCTCTGATCAGTAGCTTTCACATTCACTACAGCTAAAATGGGAAACAACCATTGTGTGAATTCAAAACCAAGATTGCAGCTAGGCACCTGATAACATAGTGCCCATTTTTGAAGGTTTTCATTCATAGCCTGAAAGTTTAGATGCTAGAAAAACTAGGCTGACTCAAATATGTGCTCATGTGAGCCAGAATGGTCTAGGAGTTGAAGGAATGAAGAGAAATTGTCCTGAAAACTGAAGCTGCCCTGAGCTAAAAAGTTTTCCTGCAAAATCCCATATGTGATTGAATGCAGAAGAGCCTGGGTAAGAAGTGGGGCTGGGGAAGTCATTCAGACAGAGAGGGAGGACGGAGATAGAAAGGTAGAAGGAATGGCCAAAATTTGTTTTCCTCTCAGTTTCCCTTTTAGCAGTTTCAGAGCCCATTTTGGCTTTCTATAGTTTCCTTCTCTTGCATTTAAAATACGTAACAACAATTTAACAGCACCTCCTATTACCTGAGCTCTGAGTTCAACAGCCTCTCTGTTACTTTCTAGGAACATCTTGCGCCGGCACCTCAGAGTCCAGAATACAGTCGTTACTTCAAACACCACGAGCACTGTAGCAGACTTACCACAGCATTCATGTACAGGATGGCTAGCAGAATAGTCACGGAAGTTCATTATACAATTGAGTGAAAAAGTCCACTGTAAGAGGATTAATAGCGTAACAGAGCACTGTCTGGGGAGAGCGCAGTCCAATCCTCTGCTTTTAGTATGAAATATTAATGGCTGTTCCACAACAATAGTTTCAATAGGAGTCAGCATCAGGAATGTAAAGATGCAATTCACTAATGTGACAGGAAAGTAACGTAATATTCTTAAACACTATCACAATGCCACATTTGTCTCATTTAATGACCAGCAAGAACATGGCCTTTGGAACGCACCCTATCCAAGACTTTCTTGAAGACAATTCCTGAGAAGGCAGATTTGATTTAAGTCATTCATCTTTTCTGTAAGGAAAATAGTAACTTATTTACCTAGTGGGATGATCAAAAACCTCATGTAGCTGAGCCAGTCAGGGGTTTTGTGAGACAGCTGTTCCACAAAGAGCCTCAACACAGCACTGAGGTAATTCTGGGCTCCAGCCACTGCAATTTTAATTGGGTTTGGAGGTTGAGAATTGCAGTTACAGCTAGACAAAGAAAAGAGGAACACATTTATAATTTGTCTTCTAAATAACTAGATTAGAGTAAATCAGAAAGACTGCTTGATACAATCTCATTAACAGCTGCCAAACAGAAAAGAGCTATTCTAACACATAGGACAATCTTACACTGAGCAGCATCTTAAAACATATCAATGAAATGCAACATTTGCTTCAGAAATATGGACTTTCAATTGTTCTCCTTGCTCTCCCCCACCCTCAAACCCATTTCAAGCTATGAAAGCCTCTACATGGCTTTTAAGTTTAGGGATCAACTATCGTTATCCGTCATGTTGGGGAAAATGCACACAAGGCACTCTGCATGCATTGCTGCCTTCACTGACTTAGGGTACGTCTACACCGCAATAAAATACCTGCACCTGGGCCTGTGTCAGCCGACTCAGCCTCATGGTGTTCAGGCTGAGGGACTCCAGAATTGCACCGAAGACATTTAGGCTCAGGATGGAGGCTGGGCTCTGGGCCGCCACTCTCCATCCCATCCCAAATTTCAACACTGCAATTTCATAGCCCCACAGCCAGAGTCAGCTGACATGGGACAGCCCCGGGTGCTTTACCACCATGTAGACAGACCCTTTCCCTCACTTTTTTACTGACTATTTAAAAAAAAAAAATCTTCTCCTTAGTCTCCTTCATAAGCCTTCTAAAGATTTCCTTCACTGGGTATGAAGCCTAGAATCAGACATGCTACATGCAACAAATGTCATTGAGAACAATGTAAAGTTGACTGTACGCAGAGAATTACCCACTAATATCAGCCTTATCCCTGCACTCATGGGGTGGAAGGGTAACAACTTCCCCACGATCTAGATTATAAAGGTTAGTGTTTTCCTGTGTGTTTTCTCTAAAACCATGCTCCTTCAGAGCTGGAATCAAGGGACTGGCCTTGAAATCTTAGACACAGGAACTAACCATTGCCTCCAGTGCTCTGGGGTTCAGTTGGAATACTGACTTATTTTGATGGCTGGCCCTACAGGTTAATGGAGCCCAAGGGCTCGGTGAAGATACTGTTCCCCAGACACAGCTCTCTCAAGGGTTGGCAGGACTCCATCCCAGTTTTGTCCTCCACGGGCAGCAGGTTGGCATCCCCTCCCATGGCTTGGTCCCCACAGATCATCCTGCTTTACAAGTGATTTGAAACAAATGAAGTAAAGGATGAGTGCTAGAGTTCTGGTAGCAGACGGCTCAGGCTGAAGCTAATCAACTATACCATAAAGATTTCACTCATTAGGCTATGACTGTGCAGGAGGCAAAGAACCAATTCTTTGCCTCCACAAGATCTCAGACATGCTGGTTTAGAGCTGGAGCTTGCAGCATGCTCTGAGGTCCCTCCCAGCACCAGATTACGGCCCAGGCATTAAAGATTGCACCTAGGGCCCCAATTTCTGGAGTCTGCGATTACACCAGAATCTAACCTCTCACTTCAAAAAATGAGTTTCCAGCCCAGGGTTAAAGTAATCTGAAAAGAAAAACAATGTGGTGCTTGAGACTGCAGGAAGCCTGAAACCATAGCTCTGGGAGGTGTGTTTTGTCCTGTTAATCTCAGTGAGGGTGTTAACACCGAGACCTGCTGCTCAGGTGGATCCTCCCAACCCCACCCCAGCAGAGAGCTGTAATGTGTGAGGAGAAGAGTGCAGCCAAGTACACCAACTTGAGTGAGCACCTAAAGGGCCACCCCCTTCTGCTACCCCTCCTGTCTGGGGAACGAGTACCCCTGCTGCCACACCTGGGGGAACATGGAGGCCCTGGGATGCTAACCTGCCTCTCTGGAAGGGGCCCCCACCACTCCAAGAGGCAGATGAAACCGTCCCTTGACGCTAACCTGGCTTTTTCCTGTTTGAGAGCCAATACACTGTTTCGGAGCAAGGTTGCAGAAGCAATTGTGGCAAGACGGGTCTCACTAAGGGCATGCTTTGGATCGCCTGGATCCTTGTCAGTCTGGGCACAGACCTGGCTTTAACAGACACTGAACCAACTGAGGGGGTTTGATGATGAAGCTCAAGTGTCCAGGCTGACTGCTTTAGATCTGTCAGCTACCTTCACTATCCATCAGGAGATGTTGACTAGCCTGCAGATCCTAGCGGGAGCAGATGGAGCTGCTCTGAGGGACTGCAATCTCTTCTCTGATAGACTGCGTCAACAGCCCTGCTTCTCTCAGAGCTTCGTCTTGTCACCCTCTTACTGGCCAGCTCTGTGGAGATCATGAAAAGAAGTGGGGAAACAGCCAGAGGAGACTGCAGAGCCAGCAGCCCCGTGGAGAGGCTGTTCATCCTCTGTTGGGGATCCAAATTCCCAGGCTGAGCATGGTACAAGATCCCTAGCTTCTTCGGGACAATCATTACACAATGGCCGAGGTGGCTTTTTCCCACCTGGGCAGTGATCTGCCACCTGTTCCATCAGGTATGGGCCTTGCTACTGTTATCCGGTCTCTCTCATCTTGGGATTAGCTCACTTCAGCTTTTGGGCAGATTTCAGACCAGGTAGAATTCAACATGGAAGATGCAGAACCTTGCAAGCCACTTATCCCTGGGTTATCTGTCACTGGCCAGGAACACAAGTATGCTGGGATTTGCACTGGCAGCCTCTGAGCTTCTGCATGGACCTTGGGTTTTACAGATCACAGCTTACACCATACACACTCCCTGACATATTCCTGTCCCCTTTTGCATCAGAACACCACAGCTGGGCATCAGTGGAGGTATTTCTGCTGGAACTCCTCAGTATCAGATGGTTTCTAGAAGAACATATTCCTCAAGGTCCCCTATGCTTTGGGAATTGCTTCCCTTCCTTGAACCAAAATAGCCTGTGTCTGTTGCCCCTTAAGGCACGGTGCAAAGACCATCTATTTGCCAGGGCTTTAGGGAACAGCTGAGATTTAAATGGTGGGGTGTATTTCTTGATTACATCAATTACTAGAGGGAAAATTCATTTCAGTTTTTTGCTGCATAGACTCTCGCGTATATCCTGTGCACATATGGTTATTTTAAGTCATTAGGTTGTCTGGAGCTGGGGAATAGGCTTCTCATTTTACTTAAATTGAAATAATTTAAGAGCAAATAAAATGTGAACTCACTATCTCTGTATCCGGGAGACAATCGTGCTGAACGCCGCCTGCACATCAGCAGAAGAACACGTACAGACCACAGGGAGGGTGTGTTTTTGCAAGACATCTGAGAGAAACTGGGAAGACAATACAACTTGCTAAAAAGCTCTGTGAAAGAGACATTATTTTACCTGGTGCTTTTGACCGGAAACACCTACACGTTTTGCCCAGCCAGGGTATTTTCAGACAGATGTGTCCATCTCCTGGAATCAGTGGCGGCACTGTACACTGTCTTTGCTACAACACCTCCTCAAACAGCAAAAGCTTAAATAGGAGCCCTTCTAAGGTATGTCAACATTGCAGTGAGAAGCACAACTGCAGCTCAGGTAGGTATACTTGGGGCAGCTTTAATCTAGCTAGCACGGATACAAATAGCAGGGAAGATGCAGTGGCAGAGACCAAAAGGGTGCTAGCAACACAAGTACATACCCAGGGTTCCAGGACGGGTACACAAATACTACCAGGAGCTGCGCCACCATGTCTTCACTGCTATTTTTAGCCATGCTAGCTAGATTAAAGCTAGCCCCCAGCTCCAGACACCTGCCTGAGCTGCAATCTCACCTTTGAATACAGTGTCGGCAAATCCTAAGAGTAAAACGTGAGGCTAGCACTGTGACAGCACTCCCAGGACATACCGATGTGTCTGAACCAGATCGCACCAGGTGTTTCATTACAGTTTCCGGGGAATGGTGGGAATTCAGCCAGTGGAACGTGAGGGAAAGCCTCAGCCAACTCCCCTGGACTTTTTTTTTTGTTTTGTTTTTAAATTAATAGTTCACTCCAGGGTTTTCTGCATAGAACGTGAGTGGATTTGCTTTCTTGCTACAGAAGCATAACCAGAGTGGCCTCTCTCCCCTGCTCCCCACAAAGGCTGCTGTTGATTAAAATAAGATCTGTTGCAGACCAAACCACTGCAATTACAATTCCAGAAACAATTTAAAAGGGATGAGGGCTGGGCAAGTGTGATATCCCCTTCTGAAACCCTGGAAACAAGCTACAGGACACATCTGAACCGTACCCTGACATGCAGGCAGCACATCTCCCTCAATAGCGACAGACTCCACATAAAGCAGAACTTTCTTCTGACTCCAGCCCCTAAGGAAACACTCCACATTACCGTCCCCGCCACAGATGATGCAAAGCCTCATTACAACTTCGTTTCCCTCACCAATGCTGCACGCTGAGCCTCATCAGCTCCACTGGCTAATGCTGAGACTCTGTTTACTACCCTGTTCTCTCTCACCCCATTCTCCTGCTGTACCATCCACCCCCCAGTCCTCAGGCCTGGCTCACCCCATCCACCTCCTCCATTTCGACCCACACAAAGTGCTAGACACCACTGGGAAAAGTCCTGTGGCCAAACACTACTCCACTTACCCGCTGCCAAGCTGCTATTTTTGATTCTCCCTACATCCTGCAGAATCAGGGACTAAAATCATACAGACCAAGAATTTCACCTTCAGTAAGGCTAACAAGAGCCTGGTCCTTGTATCACCATCCTCCACACTGGGCTATTCTACGTGCTGTAGAGAAGTTCTAGGAATTATAGCCCAGAGTATCAGGCCATTCCCATGCTTATTTTTAAACATGCCTCGTTTGGTGGGAAAGGAGTGCAACTTTATCTGAAAAAGGCAAACAACCTTTATCTCCCGGATGTAGAAATCAAACGCTAGTTCCATAGTTCCGAAGAGCGTAATGGTTCCCAGTAGCGTTTACATATTGCACATTCGGGATATTAAGGTGGAAGGTATATTTAGCAAATAATCAAATGAATGTGCATGCAAGTGGGGGGTGACACTTGAAGGTCCCCACAGGAACGTTAGTTTGCACCTGCTACCTGTGCCCAAAATTCTCAGCCCTAGCACTGAATTAATTACTCCTCTGCATTTATTTCACTTTTAAGACATCAAGTATCTGAATGCCCACTCATTCTCTCCTTGACACACTCCTCACTTCCACCAGGAACATTCCCTGCCTCGCTCTGCACTGCCCTCCTATGCTATGTCTGTAGCAACCAAAGATTTGGTCCTTTGCTCCACCACTCCACTATAGAGGCAGAGGAATTCCTGTCCACATGCACTGTAGGACACCCCCTTCCTCCCAACCCCAGCTCACAGATCAGCCAAGCACCCTCATCTCAAGGTATTCTCCAACAGTTTCCTTTCAAGTGCTGATTGAACTGAGAGGAAAAAAACTGATCAGCTGTTTCCAATGAGCAAGGGAAAATGTATTTTACTGACCCAGGAGAATGCCACCTTAAGGGGAAAGGTGTGTGTTTGGGGAAGGATCATGGTTAAGAACTGCCCTGAAGGGTAACAATTCTCTGTAAAAATAAGATCCCACCTGCAGGCCCACGAGTCACCTGCGGCCACAATTCCTAGATGCTATTAAACCCACTTACGCAATAGAGAGAAGCAACCTCAAATGTTCCTTCCTTTTACATCAGCTAAAAATCAATCCTTCCTTCCCTACGTAAGAGGGCAACAGGGACTGCCTGAGGAGAAACCTAGGGCTCAGCATCCCTTCTCCTGTACTTACCTGGCCTTGCCAGTCCGAAGTATTGACAAGAATAATATTTTCTGGTAGCTGGTCATCAGAAATCAAGATGTGATTCAACTGATCGTACACAGTTTTCCTTGGGATCTACGAATATAAAAAACCCCAGATAATGAAACAGTGGGAAAAATGGACCACAGATCTGGCCAACAGCATTATTTTTATGCTCTGTATGAAAGACTATGTTCTACTTCACCACTTCCAAGAGCCCCATGTTTTACAGATGCTCTCGTGAATGAGAAGGCAGCGACTCGGTGACATTTGCAAAGCACATATTCCACAAACTACTGAATTAGCTGGGCTTTGTTTGGTCAGTGATGATAAAACGAGTTAGCAAACAAAGGCACTTTATATCAGCCAATATTAACTAGTAAAAGACGGGGGGAGGGCACTATATTTTCAAAATAATGGGCAGCAATTACATTTTTAATGGGTCCAATATTACCAAATTCTGTGCTAATAAGAATCCCAGGATACAGAGTAGGGACTCAACTAGAAACATACCATATTGGGTACATCTACACTGCAAGACAACCTGCGGCAATGAATCTCAGAGGCCAGGGCAACAAGCTCTGGCTTACAGGGCTAAAAATAGCAGAGTGGACGTTCCCCCTTCAGGCTGGAGCCCAGGCTCTGAAACCCAGCAAGGGGGTGGGTTTCAGAACCCAGGATCCAGTCAAAGCAGCAACGTCCGCTCTGGTATTTTCAGTCCTGTAGTGGGAGACTGAGTCAGCTGAGCCAGGCTCTGAGGACTTGCTGCGGCATTTTTTCTTTTTGTTTTTTCCCCTTGCAGTATGGACGTACTTTTTGTTTTTTTCACACTGGATCACCTTTGGGAACCCCCTTGTTTCAGACTAGTCATTTCCCAGGGGTAGTCCTAAGAGGTCATCATTTATTTATTTTTGCTGCAAGTTTGCCCCACAGTATTTTTCCGTTTCATCCTAATGGATATAAAGCAACGAACTAATCAAAAGCTGAAAGAACGGACAGCAACTGTGAGGTCAGCTGAGAAACACGTGGCTCCACGGTGACAAGCTAAGTCTAAGGAAATGTACAGCCCTTGCCTTCCGAGGGGACAGGGCTGGTGGAACATGAGCGGTAGGAAATGTTTTGGGGGAGATCACACAGTGGAGAGCTGTGAAGGGGATGGAGCTCATCTCACCTGCAGGTGGTGCCTGGTGTCAGGAGAGCGCTCATTGTCCAGGCTGTTCGCCCTCTCATTCTGAGGCCTTGCTGGTTGCCTTTCCTTCAGTGACGTGCTTCTCCCCCGGCGACCAGTCTGCTTCCCTTCTGACCTGCTAAATCACAACGGTTACATGGTCACTGCTCACCCAGGGCAGCCAACCCTCTTTGCCAGAAGGGGTTTCCCAAGCTGCAGCCAAGGCATTCTCTGCACGGTGTGCTCAGGTCGGAGACTCGCTGACAGCCCAGGCAGCCTCCTGCCCCTGCCCCCGAGGAACAGAGCACTTGGTTTGAGAGACTAACCAGAGCCGCTGACAGAAGGTAGCCCTGTGGTCCCAGCTATTCCAAGCCCAATGACTTCCAACTGGCTTGTCTGACTAACAAGGCAGCTAGATGACTTCAACTTTTTTCTAAACCATCTGCATATAAACCTTTTACTGTCTCAGCTTAGCACTGGTGAATGTCTTTGCATTAGCAGCCTAGAGCCTGTGGTCTCGGCCACCGCACGAAGCAGCCATCGAAACTTCCTCCACATTGCCCTGCCAGCACGCAGCCCCCACTGTGGAGGGCCCATCGCCTCTCGTGGGCAGAGGTCAGATTCCCCATGGCTTCTTCAATTCTTGGTCTCTTTTCTGAGAATGCCTACAAGGGACCCAATTAGTGCCTATTCATTTTAGTTTATCAAGGGGACTTTTCAAACTAAGCTGCATAATTAAACATTCCATCATCAAATAATGGCAGTTAAAGGACTGTGTCCTCCCCATGTAACTGTCCCATGAAGCAAATTATATCTGTCCGCTAGGAGGTGGAGTGAGATCCAGAACTTCATTACCCATAGATCCAATGGCTGTCACCACTTCAGGCTAATGTGAACTGGTAAGTGATAGTGTATCTCTGAGAGCAGTTCACAGAGAATATCTTATCTCAGCTGGATGGTCATGTTCTTCAGAAAAGACCAATGATTTTGGCTGCTCAACTTGACACCCCTTAAAGGGACCTGATTTTTAGAACATGATTCAATTTGACATTCCACTCAACATGCAGTCCCTCCTCTCCCTTGAGCCCAGCAGGTACCCTGCAGGTTGGAGTCAGGTCATTGAGAAGTGCACCCCCAGCTTTTCCCCCAGCCACACCCACCCGGATGTGCCCTCAAGGAGCAAAGCCCCGCCAGCTACCATCCTAGGTAAATAAGCACGGAAAGGGACCAACACCCATCCCGCAGATAGAGCCTCAGCTGAGACGGGGCCCTTGCTCCAGGAGCAGAACATAGCCTCATGGCACTGAGAGACCCACAGTCGCAGATTTAAGGCCCAGCATTATGTAGATGGTTACCCTGGGTTTGGCTCAGAATGATGTACTCTTTCCATGACAGACTCTCTGAGTTACCCTATCACATGGACCAGAAGAATAGCCCAGTGGCTAAGGAGCTAGTGTGGGCTCTGGCACAGACTCCCTGTGAGACCATGAGCATGTTACCTAGTCTGTGCCTCAGCTCCCTGTCCATAATCCAGGGACAGTAGTACTGCTCTACCTCACGGGGGGCTGTGAGGCGCTAAGATGCTATGTGATGGGCAGCGGGTAAGTGATGCACTATATAAAAGATGAAGAGCTTCCATACCACCCTAGCCAGTTCTTGAGTGTTACCTGGTGGAAGGAATAATGAGAGATTCCGTCTTGGTGATTTTTCCACTTGGTGGGAGCGTCTCAATGAACACATCCAGCGTGGAGAGCTCTGCTTCTTGGGCATCTTGCTGGTCAGGCTCCTACAAAACACAAATAGTGACATGAAGAGCCATATAAATCCTCTGCCCTCCCTGGCTGCCAGCAGATACTGCCAGCTCCATCCACATCAGCTGTTCACCATGCGATAAAATCGCCAATAACGGACATACACTGAATCCCCAGCCAGATCACCTTACGGAGTTCGCTAGAGATTGATGTGGCTGGCGCTGGATCTGCAAGGAGGCTACGCCCCTTTGGGATTTGCCATGATGATGTGGACAAAGTCCACACAGCATATGACTGACCGTGAATAATGGACCAACGCTGCCAAATGAGTTTTTAAAACATACGTAAGACACAGTGTCAGAGATGCTGTCGCCTGGATGTTTGCTTCCAAGGCTCTTCGTCTTTTCAGGCACTTCTATCTGTTTGGCAAGAGAAAACAGTCAAAGCATGGCACACCAGAGCACGCAGCACCCCCTACAGACGTGTACTTTACACCTCACTATTCCAAGCCCAATTTCACAACAGAGGGTCACTACGCCATGGTTACGGGAGGGCACTACCTTACCAGTCCCGGGCTAACGTATGCAGAAACGACACCACCCTTAGGTCTTCCATTTAAAAACTGAAATGTTTCACGAAAAACCTCTGTCACTTAGGAAGCTGTAACAGAAGATGGCCTGACCAGCTGCTGTCAGGGACAGCCCCTTTCCGCAGAGATCCCAGCCCCCACGGGATCCCCGGCAGTGGTTCTGATATCTCAGTAATACTGCCCAGGGTTAAATATTAACTGACACCAAGGGTGCAATGCCACATAGCAACCTGCCTCCAACAGCCCAGGGTGAAAACGCTTCACCCCTGCACCATACAAGCTTCGCTAGCCATCTGATCGTTTCTGGGTCCAGTTTCAGTCTTGTTCTGAATCTAGGTGGTCCTGAATGGACAGGGACCTGATTCTGCCAGCAATGGAGTCACAGGTGAAACAAAAGCACACGCAGTCCACAGGGATGCTGCTGGTTGGGAGACCCAGGAGAGGGGCTGGGGGAAGTGTTGGCTGCATCAAGACCTTTCTTATGGAGCTTCTTGCCAAAGGAGAGCAAACAGAGTCCAAGCCTGTCTGCTCACTTCAAAACGCAAGACACTAGCTGCACAACAGTCCTGGAGTCCCAGAAATGGTTTCCTTTAAGTAATACACCCCTCTCTGCTCCATTCCTGCCTATAGACAAAGGCCTCTGGCATATACACCAGAGAGAACTTCTGTGCTCCTACCCTGACTATGGAGATTACAGGGAAGTGTGTTGCATTTGGGATGGCATCATCCCCTTCCCACAGATGACTCAGGTGGGGTGGGGCTGCCCCAGTGGGCACTGCCATTTGACTGTTTTAAACCACGCTCCACCTGCAGTAAAGATACATGCATGCAATGCTCAAGCAGTCAAATATCCTACATGGGACATTTCCTACTCTGGTTCTTACAGAATGTGGAACTGAACGTAGATTTGTTTAGTAAACCTTTAATAGCATAAATAGGCAAAACCTGCAGCCTAAGTTAATGCCACAGGAAACAAACTTCTGCATCTCTACTTTTTAAAATCTAATCAGGTTTTTCTAAGCATTGCATTCATGTCTCACTCACCAGCTCTGTAGAATTAGATAGAAAGAAAGGAGCTGATACCTGTTTGTATGAATTACAGCTCAGCACAAACATCAAGGCTGAATACATTCAACTACAAGGCAGGTTAGTAGTGTCCGGCTGGTGTGAATTCATTTCACATGAAACATTACTACATGGCTGGGGAGAGCAAGTCTCGCTGTAGCTATGTCATCCGCATATAAATAACCCCATAACTTACAGGGCTTGATGGCTCTCTTTGGCTTCTGATGCTGTGGATGCTACCGATTTCTGTCTGAGAGCTGGAGTGCGACAGGCCTTCAAAGTAAGGTCTAAGAGAAGACAGACAGAAGATATGGTCATCTGCTGTGAAAGACACCAACAGCTACTACAGCCACATGTCTAAATTGAAGACAGATATCCAGAGGGTCTAATTTATCCACATTAGTTCACCTGGGATTCATTAGCAGCTCCCATTTGTGTCAGTGGGAGAACAGAAAGGAGGGCCTGATTGTTCAAGCACAGGAACGGGAGTCGGGAGAGATGGGTTCTTCTAGCTCTGCCAACAACTGACTGACTGTACAACTGCAGGCAGGTCTCTTTCTTCTAAGTAAAAGCAGAGTTCTTACGTGCCTACCTCCCAGAGGCTGGTCTCAGGATTAATTCAGATTTTTAAAGTATGTGGCATGAAAAGGTCACTTGACTCTCTCCTTCCTTCCCTGCACTTCAACTTCATTTCTCCAGCACCAACCCTATCCCGCAACTCCTGACTCTTGATGACATCTAATCCACTCATGTCCATTGCTTCTGTACCACTCAAGTCCACCTTTCCCCTGCTGACTGCACTGCCAGTTCCCTCCACTCCCACTGCTTTCTGCTGTTGCCAAGTCCACCCTTGCAATCTGGATCACACCCAAAATCTGCTTCCTCAATCCTGCTCCTGCATCTCTGAACCCCTTTGGAGAAAGCCCAGTAGACTGATGTCCCTCAATGTGAAATTTCATAGATGTTAAAGCCAGAAAAGATCACCATGACATGGCTGGATGGATTTAAATCATCACTTTTCATCACGATTTACAACAGCATGCAGAAAGACTTATTTTCTGGAGAGTCCTTTTTGGTTATTTTCCAAAGGAAAAGTTCATTCTTACTAGTTGATATAACCATTAGAACTTGCTGATTTGATTCATGTAGTCACATTAGTTTGGTACTTTATGCTAACCTGGAGGATACACTATAATTATACAGATTTATGCAATAATATAGCTTTACGTTTATTCAGATGCTTAATTTCTACATCTTTGGTAAGTGTTGTATTTCTGATTGACTAAATTAACTTTTTAATTTTTGATTTGTATCAGGCTACATTTGGATAAAAATTGGCATTCAAATAAAAATGCACAAAACCAACTTTTAAAATTAGTTGAAAAGGACCATCAGATTCTCTGGCAACCCTCATTGTTAAAATCTAACTAAGAGCTACACACTCAATAACGGATGAATTAACGGTAAACATGAAATTACAGGTATTTCTGCTTAACTGAAACCCAGTGCAACTAACATGAAAGCTTTTCTGCACCAACAGGAAGCACTGTATTGACATCTGGAAAAAAGTATATGCCAGCGTTCACAATATTATAAAGACTTAGATACTTGATGCAGCATATGACATTGTCCCTATTTATAAAGGCGGACTCAAAATATTAGAAACATTGTCCCCCAATTCTGTATATATGAAAAGCAGGTTTATTAAAGTCTATGAGAAGTAATTGATTTAGCATTTAATGATTTTAATAGATTATAGCAAAAAGGTGGTGAAAGAACCTTTTGAGCCACAAAGATTACAGTAACTTCAGGCCTTAACTGCACTGAATTGTCAAATTGAAATAAACTAAAAAAATGAAGTGATTTTTATCCACTTGGTACCTTGATCATCTAGTTTGACTTCCTATATAACAGGCCATCGAGCATCATGCTGTGAGACATGCATCAAGCCCCATAAATCATGGCTGAGCTAGAATGTATATTTTTCAGATAAACATCCAGTCTCGAGTTAAGAGCTTAAAATGATTGCCAAAAGGTGTAGTAAATTCTCTGCTCCAATGGTTAAATCACCCTCAGTTTGAAAAATCTGCACCTTATCTTCAGTTGGAATTTACGTAGCATAGCTTCCAGCTAATGGATCTTGTCATGCCTTTGTTTTATAGGTTAAAGAACTATCAACTATCAGATCTTCTATCCAGGAAAGTTTTTGGTTTAACAAAGAAAGTTAAGTGGTTATTTGTTCATAATCTACAACAGTGTCATTTTAGACATGCTTTCCATTCTGCGAATCATTTAACTCTATAAAGCCTCCAAATTTTCAGACTTCTTTTAAAACGTGGATACCAGAATGAACACAGATTTCCAGAACTGGTCTCCTTAATGCTTTATGAAGAGAACTGTTTCACCTCCCTACTCCTATTTGATATTCCCTTGTTTGTATCTCAAGGCTGAGTTAGCCCTTTTAGTCACAACACCAAGGAACTGAACATACATTTTCAATGCACCCACCATCACCGCCAAGCCCTTTTCAGAGTCATTCCTTGCCATAATTCAGGTCCCCATTCTTTAGGTTCATCCTGTATTTTTAGTTCCTAGATGAATGACCTTGCATTTGACCATGTTAAGATGGATGTCTGACATTTACAAAGTGGGTCCATATAAGCAACTTATTCTAGTCATTTACCTGCCACCTGTCTGTGTCACCACTTGCAAACCACCAAGAATAGACTTTACATTTTCTTCTAGTTCATTGACAAAATACTGAACAACACTAAACAGATTCTCAGCCCTTCTAGGTGATTATTGCCCAATTAACAATTACATTTTGAGATCTATCAGCTAGCTGGCATTTAATCCATTCAACACAGACCATACCGACTCAGCACAGTGCTAGCTTTTCTTCATCAGGATGTTAAATAATACTCCATTCTCTCCTGTCAGGCCTGCCACACTCATTGCTGAACACTTCTCCTGCCTCACCAGTTCTCACGATCCTAGGCACTCATTGCCTGCCTTTGATTCCCTGATGAAACTATCCCTCCACACGAGGTCTTCTCACCTTTTTCAAAGACAGCTTGACGAGACCGCCCTTGGCTTTCCTGGATCACCCTGGGCTTCCCTTCTCCCTGTTCCCACAGCTTCCAACAACCTCATTTTCCCCCAAAACCAAGGTTCCTTGTCTGCTCTCTCTCGAACACCTTCACTCACCTCAACACAATCTCCTTCTGGCTACTATCTTCCCTCTTCCTTTTGCTGTCTTCTTGCCTAACTTGCATCCCTTGAAAACCAGGCATGCCCTAATCAACACCCTCTACAAAGTACCTCTCAACTTCACCTGCCTCTTCACCTACTGCCCCAATTCCTTTCTCCTCTAAATTCACTGAGTGTGCCCCTGAGAACCACTGCTTCAAGTTCCTCTCCTCCAACTCCACCACCAGTCCCAACTGATCTGGCTTCTACCTTTTCCACGCCACTGAAGCCATCTCACAATGGCATCTAACAACCTCTTCCATTATTCCCCCTCCTCCTCCTGGACCTGCCATACACTCCCTCACAGCCTGGCATCTCTCAGCTTCAACCTCTCCTGGTTCTGGGCTGATCGCTCCATCTGGCACATTCTTCTCCCATCCTCTTCTTCCCCAGCTGGGGGATGCGTGCATATAGCTTTTAGTTCCACTTACTGCCAATGGGCACTTTGCACCTCCATCTGTCTGACACAGGCATCAAATAGCATAGCACCTTCCTGTGTTTTGTCTGCAATGCACAAGAGCAGGCAGCACACTGAACAGTGGGACATGGGAAGAGCCAGGCCATCAGGATCAGACGTAAACTCTCCCTAACAACTGACATGTTGGTATGTGTAGATCTTTCATACTGAGGTTTAAATACATGCCGTGATCCATTGCCAGGTCAAGGAGGAAAAGAAAGTAGGAATGGAATGGAATGGGTGCAACGTGCAATTATAAATGGCATCAGAGTGGATTTATTTCCAACACCCGACTCCCAAAAACATCCTACTCTTGGCAGGAAATGGTGGCTGTCAGGCACTTTAGCAGTCAAGCATTGCTCTGTTTCTGAACCATTTAATTTTACCCGAATTCTGCCAGCCCATACTGCCACCAGAACCCAATTCTCGTACTTTAACTTTGGTTTAGGAGTGCTGAGGACACTGTCGTCATCTTCCATTTCAGGACCACTGTCGCTGGGGTTCTCTATATCCAGTGTGTCATACAGAAGATCCAAGTCTTCCTCCACTTCTGGCACATGCTCTGCTGGGTCCTGCTCTGAATCCAGAACCTAAGCACAAGGCAAGTGGATACAACCGAGTAAATGATTATTAGGACACAGATCCATCCAAGTCATCTCAGCACACACGACTGCTGGTATTTCTGGAAGCCCCCAAAAGTCAGGCCAGTCTCAAAACACGTCACGGTGGGGTCACTTTGTTCTCAGATTCTAACGGGCTAATGAATGTTTGAAGAATGTTACAGTCATGAGCTGTGTGTATTATAGATGACTTCTAAGCATGTCAGGAAAAGATGTTCTAGACGTTATACGAAACCTACTTAGCTGTCGAACTAAGAAACTTTAAGAAGTTTATCAAAAATATTGACTGATCATTTAGCAGCCCTTTATAAACAAACCTTTAGCATTTCACCCAATTATATTACCAAGAGTACCAAAAGAACCATGTAGTATACTATCTTGTATCCTCCCCAGAGTAACAGAGTAAGCAGGACTGGGGGTTAGTGTAACAGAGGCATTCCACCCATGGAAGAACAGTCTATTTTGTAGTTACCGGTATTACCTCTCCTACGAACAGCTGGCTTTCTGCAGGGAGAGGCTTCTGTATTGAGACCAAAATGGCTGGAGTGAGTTACATGGCACAGTACTTTAGAGATAGAGGGATTATGGAAAGACTGGGTATCAAGGAAGTACAGTGAGCTGATTTAGTGCCTTGAGATATGGGGTACCCAAGAGCTCGGGGGCTGGGGGGATGTCAGTGCCTTCCTTTTCCCCTAGTAGCTCTGTTTGGAAAAATAAAGGTACCATGATGGAGTGAGCTGCTCTCAGCTGAATCATCTCATGGGCAACTGTCCCATGGGACCATTCATCTGCCTTTATGGGACCATGGTGGTTGTGTTGAGTGTGTTTCATATGATGGGACAGTCCAAATTGTTCAAACTGTCGGACTGAATTTTCATCTGATGCTTTTTAAAAAATGTGTTTTAATTTTCTTTGTACATCTCTGATTGTCCTTTTTTCAGCTTTTACTGCATGGCTTACTGTCTTGTAGATTTGTATTGTTTCCAGTGAAAACTCTGCATATTTTGCTAAGCTTTTATAATACGGGCGATATGAAAATAAGCTGTGACCTAACTTAATGAGCAGCAAACAACAGACTACAAGCAAGTGGGTGCACAAGTATTTTTTCAATCTTTGACAAAACTGCAAACAAAAAATCATGATCAAAACATGTTTGAAGTTAGCTCGCAACCTGCCCTGCCCTCCCAAGGCCCAAACAGAGTTTCAGGATGGTGGGTAAAGTCACCGGTGAACTTGAGACACTTCCCAGTACAGAGCTGAGAAGAAAGGAAAAAAAGCCTGAAAACGAGCAGAACCCACGCAGTTGAATGACAAAGTCATAGGTATAGGTGAGTGTTAACTAACTTACCTCATCAGACACTTTAAACCTTCTCAGCAATGCCACCACTTTCTGCTTGAAGTTTTGTTGCTGTAAGTCAAGAACACTTTTACATGAATGTGGCAAGAGGGACCGCACAGGCAGCTAGAAATGGATACACTGAGTGCTCCAAAGTAGGGTCATGTACAGGGCTGAGCCAGAAATCCAAGAACGCCACTGCCCTTTCTTCTACCTATGTGCCATTCCCCTATTCTACACACTATCCTACCTATGCTTAGGCCAAGTCAGCTCCAGCTCTGACTGGAGTAGCTTTACGACACCTCTATGGGCTCCCAACATAAAGACATGGCTAGAGTGCCATGTTTGATGTACGTATCTAGTGGAAACAAACAATGTTGAGCCTGCCAATTAGTCACAAGCTGACTAATACAGTGAGTGCGTATGGCTGGTTTTTTGCCTCCTTAATGCCCTCAGCAGTATAACAGAACCTTTTCTGCAAGGCAGTGGTGATTTTTCATCGCAACTCTTACGGATGATAGGGATGTCCCAGTCACCCCAAGTGGGTGACTGGATAGTAGGTTTCCTAGCAAGGATCTGCAGTTCCTCTTGGCAGATTATTTTACCCTAACAATAGAGTTGTAACAAACTTGAGGGGTTGGCTCCTAGAGTTTGACAAGCAAGCATTTTGGCTGGTCAGAGTCTGTGCCTCGTGAGCTCTGAATGCAGAGCTTCACTCAAAACAATACAACCCAAGGGGCTGAGTTTTGCTTAATTTCTACTGAAAAACATAAGCCCTGGGGCCTGCGGCAGGATGAAACTAATGTCACATTTGCCAATGTAAGAGGTGCAGTTACTCTGAACAGAGGAAAGCAATGTCAATGGGCCCCTTCCTTAGGCTAGTTCCTCATTTTGCTGACTATTTCTCTCCCTACAACTCCTATTGTCTCTGTTCAGACACAGTCCAGACAAGATCATCAGAAAGAAGAGCCTGAAGTTAAGCTTTTAATTCTCTATTTAAGCACCTGCCCAATTCTCAGACATGCTGAGCACCCAGTAACTGCCACTGACCTTCTGAAAAATCAGATATGCCTAAATACGACCTCAGAAGTTCTTTGAAAATCTTGGCCTATAAGTTATTGGCATTATCTACATAGACCAGGGTAGTCTGGTTTTTGGTCAAGGGATAGTCAAGATCTAGTCTCCAGAGAAGAAAAAAATAAAAACAACAACAACAATAGTAAATAAGTAAAAAGATCTCGGGATCCCTTCAAAAGCATCTGGCAGTCCAGATTTGGCCTGTGGTCTCTGGTGCCGATACTATAGGTACAATTTTTAGCTGCCATGAGTTTAGGATGACCACAAAGCCACTAAATATAGTTCCCCTAAAACAAATAACTTTATGGTTTGTGAAATGCAGGCTGCAATTGTTCTCATGAACATGCGCTGGTGTGGTATAATGATAGACATGAATTTGGGGACAGCCATCTTTGTTAACAGACATCTATCAACAACTCGAGTTATGCAGGTCATCTCAAACTCAGCTTTCCATGATATCACTCTCCCCCCCACCTCATATTCTGCAAGCACCGAAGAGTCTAGACAAAGTCTATTTAGAAAGTTCTCTCGTAAGTTTCTATTCTTTTTATGATCTCTCTGCCTCTAAGCCCAGGCTGCCTTATTAGTTAACATACAAGCCTCTACCCCAGTGAGAAAAGATAACAAGTATTAATTAAAAAAATGCAGCTTCTATGATGTTTTTATTCAGTTATGGTATTGCAGTTTTTAGATTCAGTATCTGATTAAGTGCCAGGACTAGAAACAAATTATTTATATCATGAGAAAGCTACATTACTTAGTTGTCAAGACACACAATTCTGCCACAGGATATTTAAAAAGATCTGAAAACTGTCACTGATCCAGGCCTGAACAACTAGTAAATCAGCATCTGATGATTTTTCATGATTCTCATTTAGGGGGAAGAACAAACATTTTTGTTGGTAGACTGCTTTTATTTTAAAAACGTGGCCTATTCAGAAGCCTCTGATGTTTGGATGTCAAAAATAGTGTTTGTGGAGGTAGATAAGTGTGTAGACTGACCTTCAGGCCTACCTAAGTGCAAAATAAATCCTTTTTATTGCATGTTTTCTGCAATTAAGGCACTTATCTCAGCGCCGAGTCACTGTAATCTTGTACATGGCACAAATACTGCATATAAAAAAACTACGCCATTATTAAGATTGCAGCACTCAAAGGCAAGTTAAATAGACATGCTAAAATTTGACTCTGCCCCCTTGTACGCATACATTATGTAACTGTGTACCGTTTACCAGACAATTCAATAGCACATGATGATTTCCACAGTTTGAACTACATACAGACCATCTTGCATTAACTCACTTATTTCATACCTCCTTCTCCAATATGTCCTTTGGGATGCTCAGCTGAGCTAAACTCATCCTCATGCAGAGGGCCAGCAAAAGGCCTTTGCACCACTTCAAACCTATTTGGAGGCTTACCCATGCACGGACCTTGTGTCAGCCTCCGCACAGGGACGATTTCTCCCTTAAATGATTTTCATTGGGGTTCTCTCATCTTACAGACAACACAAGTGATACAAGATGATTCACACACAGCTCAGGCCGTCAGTATCCACTGTGCTTT
This sequence comes from Mesoclemmys tuberculata, assembly GCA_007922155.1. Lineage (NCBI taxonomy): Eukaryota > Metazoa > Chordata > Testudines > Chelidae > Mesoclemmys > Mesoclemmys tuberculata. The sequence goes on along the minus strand of ML675646.1, from coordinate 452,616 downwards.
CATCAATACTTGGATCGCTCGACTAGTTTTCAGTTCTGGACTCCCCCCCCGTGTGATTATCTCTGATTTCGCCACTGGGCTCATTTTGTGCCTAGATCTGTAAATCGCTTGAGCTGCATGCATCCTGGCCAAAACCCGTCAATGTTAGTAAAACTAATTTCCACCGACCCTGGTTATGGACGTCGTTCTTACTATCGATCTCCGCTGCTTCTTTGGCTTGCCCAGCTCATATTCGTCGTCGTCCAAATCCTACACAAGAAAGAGGAGACAGAGTACACTTGCCTCAAGAACAAACAAAGTTGGGTGGTTTTTTTGGTTTGTTTTTTTTTAAACTATTATGGCAATATGTTTTGTTGGGGCAATAAAACATGCCAGGCACTGATTAATATACGAATACAGAGCAGAGACTGGCTCAGTCTTCACCTGTAGCTCCCTTCAGCAGGGTTTGAAGCTCTGTGGAGGCAGAAAACTTAACCCTGAAGAAAACAGACCATGAGAAGCTGGGATTGCACTGGTCCAGGACAGCCAGAGGGGCTGCTGGAAAGGCAGACAGAATGAAACCCCAGCATGTTGCTCAGCAGCCAGGTCTGAGAGTCAGACACAGCTGGTACACAGCTGGTACACATCAATACACAAATACCAGCACCTTGCTGAAGCCACCATCTTGTTCTCTAGAATCTCAGTCACTTCAAGTCAGTATATAGCTGCAGCAGTGCAAAGAAAGCCTCAAACCCCATAGTAGAAGAACTAGTGCAGAGATGAGCCTGCGGAGAGCTTGGAACCATAGCCTGAGGAGATGTGACCTGTCTCCTTGTGCTAGTGAAACCCTAACTCACAGGCCTATTGATAATTCATCACTTAGAAGTTGACATTTAATGATTTCATCCCCCAGGGAAGAGAAGAAGAGGAGGGAAAGTCACACACCAGGACAATCTACTGACAGTGATCCCTCATTTTGGTTACAAAAATGAGTGGCATTTGGGAGATACCATCCCTCCCCCTCCTGCCCACTGAGAAGATGGGAGTCAGAGCTCAAAGAGCCAGCAGTGCACAGGCACAGTTTGAACATTGGCCCGAGCTATCGTGAGCAGTGTCTCATCCTGGTGATTCAAAGGGTGGAGTTTGGGAGAGCTGCACTCTCTCTCTTGCCCCAGTCTGGCCCACCAGTGGCTGAGGCTGCTTAAGAAGTTGTCACTATCCTTCCAGCCAAGGATGTCCAAACTCCACAGAATTCAAACGAAGGGGAAAACGTGGGAGAGAAAAATAAGCTGTGGACCACATACAACTACCAACTGCAGTACAGATTTAAAAGCTATAGGCCACGAGCAAGTTTAATTCTATACGGTAGGGCCCTGTGTGAAGATGTACTAGGCTCTCTGAGATCCTCTGCTGTTGGCCTTGCGGTCCTACCGCCGCTGCCCCAGAAAAGGAACAGTGAAGGTGAGTCCTCCAGGCTGCCTAGAAAGGCTGCAGGGAACAGCCAATCAGAGCAAAGCAGGCTCAGTTAAAAGGCGCTGCAGGGTCGAAGCAGATCAGTTCCTGGCTGGGACCAGAAGGCTGGAAGATGGAGAAACTCTCCAGACAAGGCAGCCTGCAAGAGACCCTGCTCAAGCAGGGAACACACTGCGAGAACCCGAGGAGGTGATGGAACAGAGTGGGAAGCAGCTCAGGAAATGGAGCACCAACTCTTAAAGGGAAGCAGTACATGGCTGCTGTTTATAGGGTCCCTGGGTCCGGACCCGGAGTAGGGGGCAGGCCTTGGACCTCTCCATTGGCCATTGGGAAGTGGCCTAAGCCCTGAGTAGGGGATAAGGCCGGTTTAGAAGCCTAAATGAAGGGCAGGACTAAAGTGACACCAGAGAACTGCGAAGTCTCCAGGGAGGAAGCCCTGGGGGCACTGCTCTAAAACAAGGCAAAAACAGGCTTAAAGCTCTCCCAGAAGGGGCAGAGAACTGAGCCCAGAGACAAGGCTGCAGATACCAATAAGGACACCATGACAGTACTTGTCAGACTTTTGTTACCTGAGCAGGGATTCCTTCACACATTTTGACAGAGAGACATGGCCAGAACTGATGAGGGGATGCTGGGAGCAGAGAAGAGTGCAGAATTACACCCAGCCAACAGGAGGCACTCATGAGAAGGGAGTGCACTCTGTCATCGGTCCATATAATGAGGGAACACAAAAAAATGTCAGTTTCCAGCTCAACCACAGACTCTGACACCTTAGGCAAGTCACTTACCCTCTGGGCCTCTCCTCCTCAGCTACAAACTGAAATAATGGATTTCCTACCTCACTAGTGTGTACATTGATTGCAAGGCTGCTCAGATACTATGGTAATGAGGGGGGATTTGTGGTTTTATTATTTATACTGCAGTAGCACCTATGAGCCTAAGCCATGGCCCAGTATCCCTGGTGCTAGGTGCTGTACAAACACAGAACTAAAAGCTTTAAAAAGCTTAAAATTTCCTTTTATTCTGGTTGGTGATCCATTCTCTGAATCTACTTAATGTTTGTAAATTTAATTGTACAATGTTTTCAAGTTGATCAATAGGTGCCTTTACATAAGTATCGGTTCATTGTGCCCAACTGCTGTGCACACTCATGTTAAGGTTTAAAAGGGCTAAGCTCTGAAACTAGCGTCAGATAAACACCACAACTAACAAATACAAAAGAAATCCATTGTGCACGCTTGCTTCTTCCTCGACACCCCAGGTGATTTTGTCCTTTACAGCCAAATGCTCAGTGGTAGGCTTTGATTATACACTGGACTATTTAGCCAAATATCCACTGTGTTAAAAGTGGAGCAAAGAGTGATTACTATCAATTCATGCTCTTCTGGGAACAGAGCCCTAAACAGGAGCTCCTCATACAGTACCTGTCCCTGGACAGCATCGTCACTGGCTTCTTGCTCAGAAGAGAAGCTCTCGTACTCTTCTTCAGAATAGTTATCTGTAAGGTAAGGAAAGGGCATAAAGTCTTGTAAAGCTCCCTTTAGAAAGAAGGGGAAGCCTTTGTTCTCAGGAGTCCGGAGGGCAAACTTCCAGAACTTCACACTGGTTAACATCCCTGGAATTAAGGGATATGAACATTTGAAAAGACTAAGGGTGTATCTTTTAGCTGTGCTAGACAAGCAGGAGTAAGTAAGTACTCAACTGCTAGGGAATACATCCACAAAGCAGAGAAGGCTGGCATGCAGCTGAGCTGATCGAGATGCTCTCGCCCCTTCCCCTAGAAGGAGTTAGTCTGGCATGTCCCAAACAAGTAGGGACAGCTGGCATATAGTCCAAGATGCCGTGGGCATCACTAAGTCTCTACCCATGGGGCAACTCAAGCTACCCACTTCACCAGGATTTTTTCCCCTAGCTAGGCACAACTGGTACACAGGACCAAACCCAATGAGAAAGACAGACCCTGGTCCTTACTGAAATGATACACCAACTATACTGTTCCGTTCTAGCCTGGACTCCAGTTAAAACATCTCAGCGTGGTGCATGCCACGTATCCTGCAACATGGACCTCCTGCCTAAAATCAGAATTAAGCCGCTATCCTGTCACAGGGCAGGTACAAAGAACAGATGCCATGTAAAGGGAAGGCTTCCAAGAATGGAAACCAAGATCTTTGATGCACACTGCTTAAAATCACAGATTTATGCTCAGATAATTTAAGTTAATAATGTCACTTACTTTAGAATGTTACTGTGCACACATTTGGGAAGAGCTGCTTATTTGGTTGGGTTGGCTAGCCCAGCCCAGCCCAGCCCCTGGTGACTCCACAGCAAGACATAATTGATCAAGAACAAGTAGTAACATGTTACTAACCTGTGACTTTTAAAAAACCAAAGATAATACTCCCCAGAAGTGTGCAAGATTTAGTTAAGTGAGGTAAACCAGAGTCACAAGGGATTCTAGCCTCCAGAGATCACACAGTGGAAGCATTCTATGAAACAACTCTCTTCTTCGTTTTTGTAACAGCCAGTTGGTACAGTAGGATGTGGAGACAGACGTTTCTATTTAACTTACTAATGGAATTTTCAGTGCATCCTTCCCCATATCACCCAAGTGTCAGCAAAGCAACAATTCAAAATATCACCAGTTCCAAACAGGTCACTTCTTCCTTGGATTGTCCCTCAGCTCCCAAGTGTCCTTGAAAGTGTCCTCTCTCTTCCCCCCGTGTCAGCGAGGAGTCAGTTTGAGGTCTATTGCTGTACACGGGTACTGTTTCATTTAATTTTTGGTGTTGTGTCCCCCATTTGTACTGCAGTTCTCTCCTGCAGAGAGTTTCTTTGGATTGTTATTTTTTATATTCCATCACATACACCCCTCCCATGAGTCTCTGGCACGCCAGCTCCTAGCCGCTGCCTTGTCTCCTCTAGTTCTGCTCCCCTTGGAGCCGTAGGGTTGCTTCCTTGAGCCGCTAGCCCCCTTGCTCCAGGGACCCACTACAGGAGTTAGCTCCACTCCGGCATGGCCTCTGATGCTCAAGTCTCAGCCTGTCTCACACCCTTCCCCCCAACTACCTGCTAGCAACCCTTTATAGGTCACGGGGCAGCCCAGCCCTTTTTAATTAGCTGGATTAGGCTCCCCTGCTCCAGTCCAGGGGGGCAGGGCTCAGTCTATCCACAGAGACCAGTTACCTTGTGACACATGGGCAAAGAGATAAGGAACTGATGAGATGAGAGTTTACCAAGAACCAATGGAGCACAGGAGCTCAGAAGCCTAGGGGGTTTGTCTACACGGTGACCAGTCCATAGTAGCTATTCCAGGCCAGCTCCCCACATGGATATACACATTCTTCACAGTGCCTTTTTGTGTTTTAGCTGGATCTGCTTCTAGAGTGGATTAAGCTAAACTGCACAGAGGCCTTCTTAGAACAGAATAGGAGTGTCCACACAGTTATTGTGAAATAACTATTGTGCTTTAAGTTTACACTCCAGTTTATTTCACGGATGCTTCCCTGTGTAGACAAGCCCTAGGTCAGAGAGGATTCGAATTCACAAAGAACATGGAAGAGGAGGAGAAGAAAGCTGATTTCCACGATTATCTGCAATGCTTAGTTTTGGTTTCTCTTCACCCCCCACTATCTGCTGGGTCAGGAATTTCCTAGACCACATGGTAGTTTTTAAAAAAAATCGCCATTTAGTTCTTCTCTTTTCATGCCCTGCCCTGCCCGAAGCCATTTGGTTAGCACAGGAATGCAGGAAGTGGCACATTGGTTATTTCTGCTCTTTGAAGGCCCCAAACAGGATCACGGCCCCATTGTGACAGGCATTTTACAAACATAAAACCATCCATGCCTGAAAGCACTTGCCATCTAAGGAGACCAAGAAAAATGGGGAAGAGGATTTGATACAGCAGAAAAGGGAGCAAGAAGGTGCCAGGGACATCGCCAGCTTGTTTAATCTTTTTCTGTTTTATCACAAAGATTTCAGTTGAGGCAGTTTACGACAGGGTGGGTGGGCTTTCATGGGAAAGGAAGGGATTGTCAGGAAGACAGGGACTGAAGTTCACTAGAGGGTGTAATTTTACCTGTGGACTTGATTTTCTGGCCAGGCTGCATAGTGCTATCTTCATGGTCTATTGGCTGGCTTGACAGTGAGAAGATCCAGATCTCTGCTACTTTGGCCGTGGCTTCCTTGATGTTACTGAAGAGGCTCAGAACCTGGCCTCCTTCAGTCGGGTGCTGCATCACCTGGGATTGGCAAAGTAACACGTTGGATATTGAATGTTGTGGGCCCAACTCCCACCCACTAACATCTGAACAGTTATTTAGTTCAATGATTTACAAGTATGCAAGAAAGCTCAAAGTCCTGTCTAGAAGAACCACCATATACAGACTCTGCCTAATGCCATTTCAGAATTTACTTGGCTATCAACTTAAAGAAATGGCAGGGACAGATGATTTCAGTTTGACATGTGATCAGATCACACTGAAGCATTTTACTGGATTACCCTTATTATTATTGTGTTAGCTTGCCTGGGTACTAATTTAAGTGATCATTAAGTTACCCAACTCTTACAAATTCCCAAACTAAAAAACAAATGTATTTTAAAGCCAGTTGAATAAACCATCCGCAGTAATGGTTTCCCTGTACAAGCACGCTAGGTGCTTTACAGAACCAAGTGGAAAAAATAAAATCCTTGACCCAAAACAGCTGGCAACCGAGTGTGACAATGAGAAAGGGTCACAGCACAAGGAAAGCAACATATTTGTGGCTCTTTTAAAAATGGAATTTGCTTCTCCATTCTTTGCCACCTTCGCTATGGTCACGATTACCCCTTGCTCCAACAGATTCTTTTCTAGGTTTCAAAGTCTGTTCCTCTAGTTCTCATCCTACCCACCCAAATGCCTGTCAATAAATAGTGTCTCCCCTTCTGAGCTTTATCACTGTTCCTCATGACTCTGTACATGGTGCCCTCCTATTCTCCACCTTCCCCCTGGATGACCTCACCCTCTGAAGACTTCAACTGGCCACCTTTGTGCTGGTGACTTACCAATTTAACCCTCCTACCCTTAACCCATCTGTTCAATTTTGCATCTGACATCAACAGGGGAAAAGAAAAATTCTTGTAAGAATTAAGGAACTAAAAATTCCAGGTCATCCTATTTATAGGATGTTTATCAGAAACTGGGTGTGTTTCAAGTTAGTGAATTTCAAAAAATTCTAGCAGACATCCTCTTTTAGATCTAAATACACTGTAAATACTTTAGAGATACCTAACATTTTCATGGCTGCACTCTGCTGGCAGAAGTGACAGAACAGAACGATAAAGTATCATATTTCAATAGTGAATGCTTAACATTTTAAAGAGATTTGCTGATGAGCTTACTTGAGTGATGCTCGGTTTTTCTTTTTGTGTTTAATTTCCAATTGTTAATAATCAAACATGGTACAAGACAAACAAGCTAAAAGGTCAAAAATTAGGATTTAACCAAAACTCAAACGCAGACATGAAAAAGTATGTCTATTTAAAAGCTCAACTCACACAAAATAGATCATCTGTAGATAAACTAATCAATTATCTACAATCATGCTAGGTTGTTGTGATATTAGTGTTAAATCACTTCATTTCTCAAATTCTCCACTGATGGAACAAAATGTATGGAATGAAATTTTCTGGAAGATTTCTTTGCTAATTGTAACATGGCAGGTTTCTGCTACACAAGGCTCCTACTAACACTGTTTAGAATATTTATAAGTACACAAATGCCTAGATTAATTAGGGAATCGAAGAATTAATGGGGAGCTAACAGAAGCTCAGGGGATACCATAAACATCTTCTGCAACTACTGATTCAAATTTCAAAATCAGCTTGCTTTGGTCATGTGCTTTCCAAGAATATTCAAGCAGTCAAATTGTATTAACGAGAATGACCATGAAAACATAGTTACTTACCAGTAACTGTTGTTCTTCGAGATGTATTGCTCAGATCCATTCCACTTAGGTGTGTGCACGCCCACGTGCACAGATCTGCGGAGAACTTTTCTAGCAGCCCCTGCAGGGGCCGGTCCCAGCGCCCCCTGGAGTACCGCCACTATGCAGCGGTATATATAGCGCGACCGGCCCCTCCCCTCCTCAGTCCCTTCTTTCTGCCGACTCCGACAGCGGGGACAGAGGGTGGGTGTGGAATGGATATGAGCAACACATCTCGAAGAACAACAGTTACTGGTAAGTAACTACGTTTTCTCCTTCGAGTGGTTGCTCAGATGCATTCCACTTAGGTGATTCCCGAGCCATACCTTGGAGGTGGGTAGGAGTCAGCGGCGAGCTGCCCTCAGCACGGCCCTGCCGACTCGCGCGTCGTCCCTTGACTGCTGGACGACAGCGTAGTGCGCAGCAAAGGTGTGCACCGAAGACCAGGTGGCAGCCCTGCAGATGTCATCCAGGGGGACCCTCTCCAGAAAAGCCGCCGACGTGGCCTGGGCCCTCGTCGAGTGAGCCGTCACCACTCCTGGAACCTGGACACCTGCACGCTCGTAGCAGAGCCGGATGCAGGCGGTGATCCACTTGGCGATGCACTGGGCGGAGACCGGGGAGCCCCTCATCCTCTCTGCCACCGCGACGAAGAGCTGCGTGGTCTTTTGGAGCGGCCTCGTCCTGTCCAGGTAGAACGCCAGCGCCCTCCTGACGTCGAGGGTGTGCAGTCTCCTCTCGTCCTCGGACCCGTGCGGTTTGGGAAAAAACACGGGGAGGAAAATATCTTGGTTACAATGGAACCGAGAGACTACCTTAGGCAGGAACGCTGGGTGAGGCCTAAGCTGAACCTTATCCCGGAAGAACACGGTATAGGGGGGCTCCGAGGTCAAGGCTCTCAGCTCAGAGACCCTCCTAGCCGAGGTAATGGCCACGAGGAAGGCCACCTTCCAGGATAGGATCAGCAGGGGACAGGAGGCCAAAGACTCAAAGGGGGGCCCCGTTAGTCTATCCAGGACCAGGTTCATATCCCAGGGAGGCACCGGGTCACGGTCCTGCGGGTATAGCCTCTCGACCACCTGAGGAACCTCACCGACATGGGGTGAGAGAACAGGGACCGCCCCTCCAACAGCTGGTGGAACGCCGAGATGGCCGCTAGGTGCACCCTGAGGGAGGCTAGTGCCAACCCCTGTAGCCTGAGCTGCAGCAGGTAATCAAGGACCACCTGCACGGGGGATGTACCGGGGGTTACGCCCCGTGACTCCGCCCAGCAGGTGAACCTCCTCCACTTGGCCCTGTAGGCGATCTGTGTGGAGGGCCTCCTGCTTCCCAACAGCACGCGTTGGACCTGCTCCGAGCAGGTTCTCTCCTCCTCTGTCAGCCAGAGAGCCTCCAGGCCATCAGGTGCAGGGAGTTCAGGTTGGGATGCAGTAGACGACCGTGGTCCTGGGAGAGCAGGTCCGGTCTCCTCGGGAGCTCGATCGGGGGAGCGACAGACAAGTCCAGAAGCAGGCAAAACCAGTACTGCCTCGGCCACGCTGGGGCGATCAGAATTACGTCTGCTCTGTCCCTCTTGATTTTCAAGAGGACCCTGGGCAAGAGCGGGAAGGGGGGAAATGCATACAGGAGGGCCCCCGTCCATTCGAGGAGAAATGCGTCCGAAAGGGAGCCCGGCTCGCGACCCCTGAGCGAGCAGAACATCGGGCACTTCGCGTTCCAAGCTGACGCGAACAGGTCCAGACGGGGAACACCCCACACGCGGAAAATCCTGTCCACCACCTCGGGGTGGAGAGACCATTCGTATTGGGGTAGGAATGACCTGCTGAGGTGGTCCGCCTCGTCGTTCCTGACCCCAGGCAGGTGAGAGGCGGTTAAACAGAAATTGCACCTCACAGCCAAGTCCCAGAGTCGAAGCGCCTCCTGACACAACGCCGAGGAGCGCGCCCCCCCTTGCTTGTTGATGTAATACATTGAGGTGGTATTGTCTGTTAACACCTGCACCATTCTCCCCAATAAAGAGTGGCAAAACACTTCGCATGCCAGTCTGACTGCCCTCAGTTCTTTCACATTGATATGGAGGGCCAACTCCCCCCGGGACCAGCGACCCTGCGTGGTCAGACCACCGGTGATATGAGCTCCCCACCCCCCGTCTGATGCATCCGTGATCAGGGTGACCGAGGGGGTGGGAGCCCTGAAGGGGATCCCTTCCAACACAGTCCCGGGGTCCAGCCACCAAGTCAGTGACCCCAACACCATAGGGGGCACCGTTACCACCTTGCTCAAAGCATGCCTGCTGGGCATGTAAACCTTGGACAGCCAACCTTGGAGGGGCCTGAGCCTGAGGCGGGCCAACCTCACCACATAGGTGCACGAGGCCATGTGGCCTAGCAGCTGCAGGCACTGCCTGGCTGTAGTCGTGGGGCACCTCTGAAGTTGCGATATTATCGCTGTCATGGCCTCGAACCTCGAGCGTGGGAGGGAGGCTTTTGCCTGCACCGAGTCTAGGTGTGCCCCTATGAAGTCTATGCGTTGCACCGGACACAGCGTCGACTTCTGCTCGTTTATGAGCAGCCCCAGAGCATGGCAGGTGGACTGGACGAGAGAGACCGCCTCGCACACCTGCGACTTGGTCTTGCCCCTGATTAACCAGTCGTCCAGGTAGGAAAATATCTGGACCCCCCTGCGCCGCAGGAAGGCCGCCACCACCGCCATACACTTGGTGAACACTCTGGGGGAGGAAGACAGGCCAAAGGGCAAGGCCGTAAATTGGTAGTGGCCACCAGCTACCACAAACCTTAGGTACCGCCTGTGGGCGGGAAGGATGGAGACGTGAAAGTACGCATCCTTCAGATCGAGGGCGGCGAACCAGTCCCCTGGGTTTAGTACGGGAATGATGGACGCTAGGGATACCATGCGGAACTTCAGCTTTCTTATGAACCTGTTGAGCCTGCGCAGGTCCAATATAGGCCTGAGGCCTCCCTTGGCCTTGGGAACGAGGAAGTACCTCGAATAGAACCCCTTCCCCACCTCAAGTGGTGGAACCACTTCTATGGCTCCTTTGACTAGGAGGGATTGAACCTCCTGAAGGAGTAATTGCTCGAGAGATGGGTCCCTGAAGAGGGACGGCGGAGTGGGGAGGGGACGCCAGGAGCTGAAGGGCATAGCCCCAGCGCACAATACTGAGGACCCATTGGTCCGATGTTACCTCCCGCCACAGGCCGAGGTACGGCTTGAGCCTGTCCCGGAAAGGCGGGGAACAACCCAGAGAACATGAGACGGTGTCACCCTCGGAAACACCGTCAAAATTGTCTCTTCCCTTTAGGTCCTTGAGAGGGTCCCTTAAAGGAAGAGGACGACGACGCCGGGCGATCGCGCCATCCAGAGCCCTTGGTCCTGTCCCTACCCCTCGCGGGGGGGGGAAGGCCTAGGCTGCGGCCTAGACTGCTGCCGCTGACGTTGCGGCGGTTGCTGCGGCTGCTGGCGACTTTGCAGTCTAGCCGCCTGGGGCGTGTACAGGCCCAAGGAGCGCAACGTTGCCCTTGAGTCCTTGAGAGCATGCAGCTTCTCTTCCGTCCTCTCCGAAAAGAGGGCGGCTCCATCGAAGGGCAGATCTTGGATGGATTGCTGCACCTCCAACGACAGATCTGTGGACTGCAGCCACGCTGCCCGCCTCATTGCAACGGCGGAGGCCATAGCCCTGCTGGCTGTGTCCGCAGCGTCCGATGCGGACTGCAGAGCCGCACTTGCTACGGACAAACCCTCCTCCAGAACCATACCAAAGTCTGCGGCCTGGTCTGGAGGGAGGGACTCCGTAAACCTCCTCAAGGAGTCCCACAGATTCAAATTGTACCTGCCGAGGAGGGCCTGATGGTTGGCTACTCTCAGCTGAAGCGCCCCAGTTGAATAGACCTTTCTGCCGTAAAGGTCCAATCTCCTGCCTTCCTTATTTTCAGGGGAGGCAGTCTGAGCACCCTGCCTGTCCTTTTGATTGGCAGCATCCACCACCAAAGTACCCGCGGCAGGGTGCGCATACAAGTATTCGTGCCCCTCGGCTGGCACGTAATACTTCTTCTCAGCGCCCTTAGAGGTCGGGGCAGCTGAGGCGGGGGTCTGCCAGACTGACTTCGCCAGGCGCAGGACCCTCTCATGTACGGGAAGGGCCACCCTAGCCGGTCCCTGGGCCCCCACACACCCGAAGAGGGGGTCCACCTCTTCCTCTAGCACCTTAACCTCAAGGCCAAGGTTCAAAGCCACCCACTTCAGGAGCTCCTGATGTGCTATAAAGTCAATGAGCGGGGCTCCTTGGTCTCTTACCGCCGCCTCATCTGGAGACGATGAGTAAGATGGGTGGAGGGGCCCTCCCCAGGGTCCTCCTCCTCTTCCCCAGAGGAGCGGTCACCCTCCTGCACCAAAGGTGCTTGTTGAGTCTGGGTGACAGAGGCAGGGGCCAACATAGTCCCCTGCCCCATCTGAGCCGCCCACTGGGCCCACAATGGCCACTGCCAGGGTCCCTGTGGCCAGCTCAGAGGCGGCACCGGTGCCGAGGGCAAAGCCGGTGCCGCAACAGATGGTGCCGGTGCCGGGAACAGTACTGAGTCCGATGCTGGCTGCGGTGCCGGTGCCGGCTGCGGTGCCGACGACCATACCTGCTCCTGACGTCGGGTCCAGGATCCCGAGTCAGGAGAACGCAGGCGGTGATGACGCTGGGAGGAAGCACTCCGAGACTCGCCACGCGACGATCTCGAAGAGCGACTACGACTTCGGTGCCGACGAGGCGACGCCGAAGAAGACGACCGGTACCGGGGAGTCTTTCGTCGCTTCAATGCTGGGGAGCAGTGCCGAGAACGTCGTCTCGGTGCCGAGCCTGAACTCGACGACGAGGAGGGGTGCCGCGACGAAGAGGGGTGTCGGTGTCTGGACCGGTGCCGGGACCTGGAGCGGTGCCGGGAACGATGCCGGGACCTGGAGCGGTGCCGGGAACGGTGCCGGGACGCGTCGTCCGAAGACGAAGGAACTGAGTTACTGCAGAGAATTCCTTTTTGGGTGCTGGCTGGTGAGTCTTGCCCACATGCTCGGGGTTTAGCTGATCGTCATATTTGGGGTCGGGAAGGAATTTTCCTCCGGGGCGGATTGGCAGAGGCCCCGGAGGTTTTTCGCCTTCCTCCGCAGCGTGGGGCATGGGTCGCTTGCTGATCGATTCCCTGCAGCTTGAGGTCTTCAAATCTCACTTTTGAGGATTTCAATAACTCAGTCATAGGTTCGGGGTTGTTATAAATGTGTATGGGTAGGGTTTTGTGGCCTGCCTTGTGCAGGAGGTCAGACTAGATGATCATATTGGTCCCTTCTGACCTATGAGTCTATGAGAGGAGCTTCCGAGCTCGACTCTCCTGCGTCGGGTGGTGGGCGGCCTGTCCACCGGTGCCGGGGCCGCCCACCCTTCAGGGCCCCCCATCGGGGGTTTGCCCCGGGAAACAGGCTCTGTCTCTCTCCGGTGAGAGTGTGCCGGAGGCGTAGGCAAAGCCAACAAGGCCTGTGCCGCCTCAATAGCCTCCGGCATCAAAGGGTCCTGTATAGGGGGTCCCCCACTTCCAGGAGTCGGGGGGGCCTCCCTAGTAGGTGCCGGTGCCGGAGCAGGGTCCGGCGGCACGTCCATGAGGAGGAGCACCTCCGAACTCGACCCCGGCCGCTCCTGCGGTGCGGGGGAGCGCTGCAAGCGCGGGCAGCGCTTCTTCTTCTTCGGCACCGAGACCCCCGGTGCCGGAGGCGCACTCCGCACCGAAGACACACTCGGTGCCGGAGTAGTCCGCGATGGCTCGGACACCGGGCTTAAAGTGGACTCCATTAAAAGAGCCTCACTTCCCTCTCTTTCTGAGTCCGAGGCTTAAAGGACTTACAGATACTGCACCGATCCCTATGGTGCAGTTCCCCCAGACACCGCAAACAACGGTCATGGGGGTCGCTAGCGGAAAAGGCCTTGCAGCAGCTAGCACATGGCTTGAAGCCCGGCGAGCCCGGCATAGCCGGGACGCCGCGAGCCCGGCATAGCCGGGAC
>ML675646.1:391790-439141 GCA_007922155.1 Mesoclemmys tuberculata | reverse complement strand
TAGCCGGGACGCCGCGAGCCCGGCATAGCCGGGACGCCGCGAGCCCGAAGGCTCCCTAACTAACTAAAAACCCTCACTAACTAAAAACTAACTTAGTTCAGGGTGAACTGGTAAGCTATCTACTCACTTTAAGGAGAAACACAAACTGTTGAAGAGCAGGGGTAGTTCTCAACTGGCCGTCACGGGCGGAAAGAAGGAATTGAGGAGGGGAGGGGCCGGTCGCGCTATATATACCGCTGCATAATGGCGGTACTCCAGGGGGCGCTGGGACCGGCCCCTGCAGGGGCTGCTAGGAAAAGTTCTCCGGAGAGCTGTGCACGAGGGCGCGCACACACCTAAGTGGAATGCATATGAGCAATCACTCGAAGGAGAAAAGTAAGTTTCAAGATTGCAGTGCCTGAAAATGGTGGAAATTATACAACCCTGAACTATCACGCACATGCACAAAGGCGTAGAATTAAGATTACATCAATTTCAGCATTTTCTAAACTTTGCAACACATGACTTTGCAACCTTCATGTTTTTAGTATTTTATTTGGATGGAGTAAGATAAAACATGCTATTTATGTACAAGAATTCAAGAACTGTCTGAAACAAACAGATGTTAGCTCAACTGAACCAAACTTACTGCAACTTTGGTTGTCTGTTCTTGTGTATTATTTTTTCAGAATATTTATTAGAATTCTTGAACTCTCATGCTTAAACACAAGGGGAACTTGGCACATTTGGGCAAAATATTAGGAACTGAGCTCCAACCTTAAAAACCTTAAGAAAAATAAGCCAGCCCTTGGTTCACCAGCTTATATTTTATAGAAAACACATTGTATTTATTACTTTATATTATTTCCATCAATATTTATAAACCTTGGCACACTTGCAAAGTGAAAGCCGTCTAGGTACTTTTCCCAGAAAAGAAATGATAGACTTGGATTTAAACTGAGGTTGAAGGGCAAATGCTGACTCCATCCAAATGCTTTGAGTTGTGCTGATGAGCATCTACCTCGGCCATGTTGATGGAGCCCACTGCCAAAGTCTTGTAGCCCAGAATTGTTCGGTTTTTGTATCGCTTCCTCCTTTGCAGCATGATTTGAAGCTTGTTGCCTTCTCTTTTCAAGAAGTGAGGATACTGAAGTTAGAATACAATTTGAAAACAGTTATACTTCATTCTTAGCACTTGCTCCAGCTACCCAGTTTACAGCTAACACATTCCAGTTGCTTAAGGTTAAATCTGTCTCCCAGTCCCAGTGCTTTTAAGGATGTTTATAGTTAAACTAATCTTTTTTTCCAGTAGTAGCTGCAGCCGACAACTCTTCATTTGTTCCAAGGAAGGCTAAACTTTAGGTGCTTGTTATCGAAAAATCTTGGCCAGCTTCTACAGCCAAACATTCTCTTTTCACCATCCTGTTCATTCTGCCCTCATAATACTGAAGAATGCAAAATAATTTTTCAGCTTACAAATGCAGCTCTGCAGAAAATTTTTTTTCCAAGACCTCTTTTCAATAGGTCTCTAACAGAACATGAGCTTGCCTGCCTGGCTGACAAGGGAAATCAGTTGGCATAAACCACAATTTACCTATGTACATTACACAGAAAAGGAACTGGCCCAGCCAATCACAGCACAGGGAGGCCTGATCCTCAACTGTATGTTTATTTCTCATGTAAGCAACTTTCCAAATGGCAGGAGTCTTATGTGCACAATGTCCTCATGGTTATTTCTCAGTAGACAAACTGAATCCCTGTACTCTGTCCAGCTGACAGCTATTTGCCAGAGTGCAGAGATCTCAAAAGCCGATACAATCACAGGTGCTGACAAGCCTGGCAGAGTCTGATTAGCTCTTCAAGTTGACAGAATTGTGTCCTGTCACCACCAGCAAGGCCAGGCAGTGCGACTGAGGTGCTTCCAGGATTAATACCCTGGGGTTCCAACATTTGGGTTTTGTTTTTAGTAACTAGATGACCATTCCTGCTGGGAAATCTTGGCCTTCCCTTCAGGGCCAAGTATGATCTATGGGAATTTCCTTCAGTAATTTCTGAAACATCTGATGCAATGAAACCCAGGGGAGGTAAGATACCCAGCAAAGCTCCTCAGGATTCAAGTGCTCTGGAGAGGCTGGGCCATGGGGGTTTGTGTTTCAATGAGTACTCAAGTTCCAGTTTTATTATGAACAAATAAACTGATTTAAAATGTAGTCTGTACATGTTGGAAAGCAGTCTTACATAAGAATATATTATACATACAGAAGAACTATGCTTCAACAGCAGCCAATTGCAAAGTCAAGCACTTGGCCTGCCGGTGCACATGCATTATGATACAGTCTTTAATTATATGATCACATGCAAGTTTTCTACTGTGCCTCATTCAGTGAGCAGTGTCCATCCACAGTGTTTTTAGTTTGTTATCCAAGGTATGCAGTAACTTAGCCCTGGGCCACACTATTCAAACCTTACTCGGAAAATACAAATACTGATTTCCTTGTTTGCTTTTCTCTGGTGCCCATCAACAATGTATGTAAAATACTCACATACTATCATGTATTTATTTTCACGATACCCTTGTGAAGTGAAGGATTCTATTGCCTCCATTTTACAGATGGGGAACTGAGGCACCAGGAAATTAAGGTCAAGAATATCCACAAATTTGAGATGCCCAGGAGCTGATTTTTCAGAGCGTTGAGCATGATACAGCACTTCATACATTCAAAGCACAGTTCCCACTGACCTCAGTTGCAGCTGAGTGATCAGCACTTCTGCAAATCAGACCATAGAGCTCAACTCAGGCACCAGGAAAATGAGGAACATAATTTGAGATCACATCTTAAGCAACTTGCCCAGAAACTTGTGGCAGAGGCTGGGATACAATCCAATTCTCCAGGGCAACATTCAGCGGCACTAAACAAGAGACCATCCTCTCTTCCCTTTGCCTCATTCACCACACCTTCCAACTTCTGCAACAACTGAGGTTTGTCCTACAGACAACAGCCTCTTTCGTTACAGAACCCTGATTCATCCTGAGAGCACTGTCCAACTGTGCACTGAATGAGGCAGGGCTGTTGCTGAAAAATAGTATGCGAACATGTAATTCAAGATGAAAAACGTATATTCACGGTGCAACCTTAAACCAGCCCCTGCCCCCAAAATCAGGCATATCCTAAATTTTGAGAGCTTGAATTTGCAACCGGAATGTTCTTTGAATGTAGTGTATGTGTGCGTAATTTGCTAGATTTTTAAAAAGCAAAACCAGAGAACGGAAGAGCCATCACGCGGCAACATATTGATATCAGCAAGGGTCATCCATAGGGTTGGAACCTATACATCCATCCCACAGACCGCTGCATATTGAACTAATGGACAGCAGTAATAAGCTGTCATCCTCTACATCAGCCCTAGAGGGGGATGGGACAGTTTGCCAGTGGGTTGCACAGATATTTGCTGACAACAGACTAAGGAATCCTGGGTTCCTTTGGAGGGGAGCACACTAGTGGATAGTCTCTTCTGCCCATTGCTCCCAGAAAAGGTCACCAGAATTCTTCAACATGGGGCAAACATTTCCCTACCCTCATTCTTGGAACTACTGAAACAATTTGGCTGAAACCTTCCAAAAAGCCTCTGTCTGAGGTAGACACTTACCATGGAAACTTTCAGCCCAAGTGATTCCAGTTTGGCACAGTGGTAAGCAACTCAAAACAAGGTCTTATAGTGTTGGCAATCTTAGTAGGTAGAGCTGACAGCTCTGTCTACAATACATAGTGTGAACAATTATCCCTTCAGAACTATGAAAAGGCATTTTGGGAGTGAAATCCTACAGCAGGAGCCATTTCTGAGGAACAAGGAAGTTTAATCCCTTATCATCTGTAAAAATGTCTTGATTCATATATTTGATTTAGTCAAGTTCCCTGCAGGGATGACATGTTGTCTATGGAATTCCAAGAGGATTGCTTTGGTTTGGGTGAAGTTAAGAGAAGAGTTAATAATAATTCAAACAGCAAGCGGATTGCCACCTTCACTACAGAGAGGCACCATACCTCTGGTGCACAAGGGGAAATATGCCCAGATTCAGAGAGGAGAGGCTTTAAATGACTGTTGGGGTTTACAATCCTAGCCCTGTAGTATAACCATTAGGAAATTGGTTTTCCCCTAGAAGTTTCCCCCTTTCTGGTGGGCACAAGTCTAATGTGGATGGCACATCTCTCATCGCTGGCACCTCTCACTCCCCATGACCTCACCTAAGCCACAGGCTGATTTTAAAAAGCAGGTTCTGGGTGCGGTGGATGAGCCCTAAGGCTCTCTCAAGGAGCACACAGCAGGGAGGGAAGCCTGGGGGAAGCAGGGTGGCAGAGTTCAGAAGGAGGTGTAAATCAGGGTGCCCAGAGCTATTGTGGATACATGATGGGGGCTGTTGAGGGCTGGAACAAATCAGAACAGTGAAGGGTACAAGAGTGGAGCAGGACACAAAGGTGAGGAGACAGATGACATTATCTACAAATTTAAGGTGCTCCCAGAATCAACAACAGCATCTGGGCCAACACCCCTCAGCGAGGAAGTTTCTCAAACATTCTGGCCTTAGGTTTCAGCATTTATCTAGCACAGGCTATGGTTATTAGCTCAGAGACAAAGTACCTCCAAGCTGTCATCTAATTAAAAAACTATCAGTGCTAGTCATTAAAATCCTACTGTGCCATCTCAGAAGGGCTTTCCACGCCCTGCTGTGTGTCAGAACACAAATCCTTCCTGTCATCTACAAGAATCTCACCTGCTCTCAGTGACAAGTTCCCACTGAGTACACTTGCTTGCTGCTTGTGTTTCATTTCATAAAAGCTTACGTGCCCAGGGGACAGTTCTGCAGTACTTGCTCAGACTGAGCTCCCAATGAACTTGGAATCAAAGAAGATGAGGGTTGGAAGGGACCTCAGAAGGTATCTAGTCCAGCCCCCTGCTCAAAGCAGGACTAACCTCAGCTAAATAATTCCAGCCAGGGCTTTGTGAAGCCGCAGCTTAAAAACCTCTGAAGATGGAGATTCCACCACCTCCCTAGGTAACCCATTTCAGTGCTTCACCACCCTTCCAGTGAAAAACTTCTTCCTAATATCCAACCTAGACCTCCCCCACTGCAACTTGAGACCGTTGCTCCTTGTTCTGTCACCTACTATACAAACTGACACAGATGGACAGCAGGAGAAGATTCCACGTGTTACAACTCAACAATGTAAGTACTGGTGTGTTCTGCTTTCCAAAAGAGCACATTAAAACTCACTGCATCCAGGAAACATCTCAAAAAGGCACATGCTGCAAGTCAAACAGAAAAGTAAAGACGAGAAACCTGAGATGCACAGGAAGTGGCATATTCAGACCATGCTCACTGCAGCCTATTGTCCCAATAGCTATAATTCTCTTAACTGAGCACACGTATTAATGCAGAATGAAGAGAAACCAAATCCTGCCTCCAGCCACTGGAAGACCTAGAAAAGCATATGCCTGGCCTGCTTTGTCAGGTAAAAGCATTTGGTCCTACTGGAATGAGATGTGCGAGTGTCTCACCTCACCCATGGAGACCTGGTTTGTTGCAAGACTGGGCGTCTACACCTAGTGAACACTTTGGAAGAAAAATGCCCAGAGTTGCATGTTTTTCTTCTTGAGCTACAGCTCTGCTGCCGCTATTCACTACAGTGAAAGCCTGTTGGCAGCGAGGCCCCATTTAGTGTTCAGGTCAGGGAAGGGCTAGAACGTCTCATCATTCATCTCCATGTCTGTTTGGCTTGGCAGCCGCCAGAACTCTCAGGCAACTGCCTGACCAAGCACTATCAGCGTTATCCCCATTCTCTCTGCTCCGATCACCCATGTATAGGTATTACTTCCAAGTGCTTTTGGAGGACGTATGATCTCATCTGTTGCCCAGACTGGATTGAGACCTTATTTCTTCTCACCTGGATAAGCAATTCAGCAACTTTAAACAAAAAATTTCCAAGCGTTCCCAAAATGCAGGTATTCTCTACGAGCATCATTTCTGAGTCTCGTTAGCTTGCACTCAACCATTCTTAGAGCATGCTGATTTCACCACCGGGACCACACACACTCGAGATTGCAATTCTCCCACAGCTAGCAAGCCTCCATCCAACTCATTTTCCCCATTCAGGAGAGATCAGAGGCAGCATGTCCAATGGTTAGAGCAGAAGATCTGCCTCCTACTTCTATACCCCCTGGAAGTCAGACTTGTCTAATCTTGGCATGAAGGCAAGACCTCATATTGATCTGCCATAATTACAGTGTCATGTGCATTTGCAGAGCTAGGTGAGGGCCCTATCTTAGCACTCCTTAGGCAGGCAAAACTCCCAACTTGCCAAACCTGGGAAGGTGGCTAAGCCAGGATTTCCCATCATTGGGAAGAGATTGGAGCTTTATTTTTAAAATGAAAGCACAGAACTCGCCAAATGCAGAACGAGATGCCCCGAGACTGTCAGAACTATTTGCGCATGCCTGTGGTTCTTGGTTTCCTCATGTTCCAAAGTAGTTTTAAAGTGAGTTCCACTCCCGACTGTACCAGAAGGGATTGTATGCAGCCTCTCAGTTACCCCCTTCTGTAAAGTATGGGGCATGGCAGTAGTCTAAGACAGGGGCCTGGCTCATGGGAGGGGATATTGAGTGTGTAGAATTACCGGCAGTCAGTGGAAGAACTGGACTAGAGGTTGCCACACCGTATCATGTTCCTCATCACTGAGGAGCAATCACTTATTCTCCCACAAGGGCACCCCAGAGCAGTAGGAAGGGTGCGAGCAGAGAAAGAAGCCTGTCCATCAGACCCACCAGAGTGGTGACAGAGGAGCCTGGAAATGCTAGTAGGGAAATCCACGGCCACCCCAGAAACAGCCTATGGACAAGAATGCTTGGAGGATTTTTGGAGAGGGAGAAGAAAAGGCAAGCCAGCCTGAGGCAGCTACTCCCATTATACAACTTTCTTCACTCTATTCATCCCCACAGACTGCCCCAATCCTAGCTATGCTCCTCCCAGGCCTGCCCTGTCTCCCCACAATCGCCACCCTGCATCCATACTGGGCCACTTCCTCCTCCTGCCTCCATGTTGCCTGGATGCCAGCAAGGAGAGCAATGAACGCACAATAAAAAGCCTTCCTGCTCTGTCCCAGCACGTGGGACTGCAACAGCCCTTGCAATGAGGGGCAGCCCCTGAAGGAAGCTTTTCAGCCCTGCAGCACTCCTGGCTGCATGAGATCCAAGCTAGGTAACAGAGTGCATGCAGGGGAAGACTGATGTCTCACACCCCACTGCACAACCGTCTGCAGGGCTGTGGGAAGGGAACTGCTGCTGAGCGAGGAGCTCTCTGTGCATTCTGGGGAGTGGGGCAAGCTCAGGGCTGACAACATTAGTTGCCAGCCTCAAGCTCCACTGAGCCTCTGTGAACGGCCATTTTTAGAAGCTTATGACTTGCCCATAGACAACTGGTTCCCATGGCGACAGCCAAACACTTGTCAAGTTTCAAGTCTTTCCTCCAAAGCACAGAGGGACTGGAGCAGCGGTTTTCAACCTCTTTCCATTCGTGGACCCCTAACCAACTGCACCTGGAGGTGTGGACCCCTTTGGAAATTCTGCAGGGCCCAAGCAAAGACGTATTAGACTGAAAATTGAGTGAACAGAATTCAATCACAAATGTTGCACGTGCTCGGCCTGGCATTTGACGCAGTGTGAAAAAGGGCACTAAACTGTGGGCTTCTGCGGTAACAGCAACTCTTCCGGCATTGACCTATAAGTGGGGGAATTCACATATTTTTGATTGATCAGGAAAACGGAATGCCTTTTCCGGGATCTGACATTTTATTTTCAGTCACTTTTCGTGGGCCCCTTAAGACAGTCTGCGGATCCCCAAGAGTCCGTGGACCACAGGCTGAAACCCACTGTGCTAGAACTTCTCAAAACAGCTGTGAGAATTTAACTTTGGAGAAAAATAGGTTGTTTTGCCAATCTTGCTCTTCAAATGGTAGGACCAGTTTTGCTGAAATGTCCCAAAATATTCAGCCTCAGGCAGAAACTCCATCACATGGAAAATTTCAGGCCAAATGGCTAAAACAGGAGCTTATAATGGAAAATTGTCTACTACAGGTGTCATTGCCAGAACTGCATATAGTTATTTCATGGTAACATTTACATTAAGACTTGTTAAAACAAGTACATCAAAACTTGGTTTAGTGCAAAAAGCAAAGGAGCACATTCACTCTGGACTTTGCGCCTTATGTTACCTGTAGTGAAAAGGTTAGTGCAAGTTCGGTTTCTACGTGTCCGCTTGGTGGCAGCACAATTTCATGAGATCGTAGTATTCGCTTCGAGCCCTGCACAGAAAGAAAACCTGGTCAGGTAAAGGCTTACGCATCCATCCAGTCTTGTTCCTTTCACCCTTTGTTGCCAGAGTGTGGAGATCACTAGGGGCGCTCTCACAGACAGCAGGGTTTGTGGAGATGATATGGTGCTGCTGGATGGAAGCTAGGGTGACCAGATGTCCCGATTTTATAGCGATAGTCCCGATATTCGGGGCTTTTTCTTATATAGGTGCCTATCACCCCTCACCCCGTCCTGATTTTTCTCACTTGTTACCTGGTCACCCTAATGGAAGCTCCTGATTGCAGCAAGTCCTGCCCTGCTCCCGGACACTGCCTATACCATGTCCCCCAGCCACCCTTCCCCTCATGTTGCCTCCCTGTTGCCAAACCCATTTCTACACCAGGCAGCACCAAGCGAAGCAGCAGCTTCTCCCAGCAGAGCAAGAACAAATAGAGAATCTCTGGTGAGCGGCAGATAGGCTGCAAGAGTGAAGCGGGCTCCCTGTGCAGGGCCGGAGGCCTATTCAAACAGCACATGGATGCCAATAAAGGGAAAGGAGAGGCCTCATCTGAAGGAAATGTTGGAAACCGCAGGAATGACTCCCGTTCCACATGGTGGGAGCACGCCAGACTAGTGCCATTTACGGAGGACAGGAGAACTCCTCCTTAGGGTACCATGGGCAACAGTGAACAGTAGCAGCGTATGGAGAACTGTTAAAATTGTACGCTCTCTCTTTACATTTCTGGAGGTTTCGCTGGTCCTGTTTACAGGCTGGGGGCTCCGTAGGCAGCAGTGAGTCTGCAGACAGTTCACAGTAAAGTAGAGAGGAGTTGTGCCTGTTTTCAGGAATGGCCCACTTTGCAATTCTGGTTTTGGGTTCTTGTTACTGTTCTGAATTCTAAGAAAAAATCGTGTTTTGCTGCAGCCTTTCAGCAAGAATACGTTTTTATCTAACTTGTCTGTGTTTATGCCAGCCCTACGGCTACTGCTAAGGGGAAAAAATCCCAGTAACCGTGCACAGGGGCGTGCACGCATCTACAATGGAATCGACATGCACAAGCACTCGAAGAACAGTAATGCATTGACTACGCCCTCTTCCAACAAAGACTTAGGCTATGTCTAAAAAGACAGCAGCAAATTCACCATCAGATTGATTTATTCAGATCGATTGAGTGGAAGTGGAGACCCGCTCAATCAACCCAGAAATTGACGCTATTAATCCACCTTTGTCAGGTGGAGTAACACTGCATCAAGGGGAGCACATTTTCTGTCAGGGCAGCAAACTGAAGACACTGCGGTAAGTAGAAGTTAGGAAGTTGATAGGAGAGACGCAAGCTATTTTACATAGCTTGCATATCTCTCATCAACAGCTGCCAAACTTGGCGGGAAGCATAGACAGTCTCAAACAGACGACTGAAAAGCACTTGGCCATTGTGCAATTGGGACATTTTTGCAATTAGTAATACAGTAGTAGCATAAAACAGTATTTCTGCAGCACCAGCCCCAAGCGTTCAAAAAGCATGAGTTTCTTTTAAAAAATAATTTTCTAATTTTTAAGACAGTAAGTTGAGGGTTATCATCTGCCTATTGGGTATTGAGTCCTTAGGTCACATTTACCAGCTTCTCTGCAACCATGAAAGATAGAAATTAACTTCGTAAATGAAAGCTGACACTCACCTTAACCAAATAACTTCAGCGGCTGGAGCTTTAAGAGAAAGCACCAAACAATGTGTCTCACAATAAAATTGGTAGGGCTGATGTGAGGGATCTGAAGCAGCGCTCTAAGTTAAGAATACTGCATGCTGACTGCACAACTATTTTGGTGTCCCTCTCCAGACGGCTGTCAGGAAAAGCAGCTCAAGATAAGCCACCCTCCAGCAAACACTTGAGGGCTGCTAAGGGAGAATGGCAGAGCCATTACCTCTGAGGACACCAGCTTGACTTCCTGCTGAGCCTACAGGATGGGGTTTATCCAAAAGGGCCAAAGGCCAGGAACACAGAACACCACAAGCAGGGTTTAAAAGGGACCTTCAGGACAGGGGATAGTTGGGGGAACCACTCAGCCAGGGCTGTCTGAAGAAGGTAGGCTTGCTACATTATTACCTGGGGACTGCAAGCCTTCAGGCAGAAGACATGCATGTAGAGGGTTTTAAAATCCTCTCTGACTGCTTTGTTCCTACTGCTCAAATAAACAATCCTCTAGTCCCTAAGAAGGCTGTCTGGCCACTGTGTGTGACTGGCTGGACTACGGAAGGAACTGCGCATATCTGAACTCTGTCAGACCTGCAGGACCAGCATGGCAGACGCACAGGGGCTGTAGCCTCAGGGCTTGGCCTAAGAATGGGAGAATTGGAAAATTCCACCCAGGAGACAAAGAGGCAAGAAACCTGGCGCCTGAGGGTGTGCTCTCAGATGAGAAAGGACAGCTTTGCAACGATGACAGTCGGCAACTCTGATTTCTGCTGCTTCTTCTAGTTGCGACACTATTGCTTTATTTGTTATGCCACGTAAAGGCTATGTAATGAAGGACCAACATAGCTGCCTCCTGAATACACCACTATATTCAGAGCAGACAGTAGGGACCCGAATAGCTGATGAAGTTTCAGGAATGCTGATGAATAACGAAGTCCAAAGGGGCCTCCCCCCAGGTCAGGTACAGGTCTGGGAGGTGTTGACAAAGATGGGCTAGTTAAGGTGGAATTCTGTCACATCCTTCAGAAGGAATCTAGGATGCGTTCGTAACCCCGTATCTTTGCAATTCCTTTTATAGGTAGGGTAGGGTTTTGTGGCCTGCCTTGTGCAGGAGGTCAGACTAGATGATCATATTGGTCCCTTCTGACCTATGAGTCTATAAAGCAGGACTGAGTCACTAGACTGAAAGCTCTTGCACCGTACGACTTGTATCACGGACATCAGGAAACGGCCTGTGTGTCAGGAGCCTGGGCTTATGCACACCGAGTGGCCCCAAAACCAGCAATATTCAAATGGGTCACACCCCAAACCTACCGACCACATGTGGAGCTACAGAGACACTAGTCCACCTTCAGTGTGTTCATCATAAGACAATAAATGTGGCTGGTGATCAGCTGACAGCACAAGGTCAGCTTGTGGGCACCCACATACAAGGCAGTCGCTGTGGCCACCACACCCCCTACAGAGGCCGTCTGGCGATAACATAAGAGCCGGTGAAAGGATGATCCAGTAATTACATAGCCCTGCCCTGCCCCACAAGGAGGTTGTGAGGTTAAACACATTAAAGATTAGAAGATGCTCAGATGCTATGACAAGTACCAAAACTGTTTCCATAATGTCCTTTCCCCCCCATAAACTTAAAGCTTTCCAGGAATTTGCTACTTTTGGTGTTTTACTTTCTGTGCCACAGGATGTTTTGTTTTTGAACTTGTGGAAAAAGCTCTCCCTACAGTGAAAATGACCGATTCTTCAGACCTGAAATTTGGCACGCCCATGGTGTCCTGTGTGTAGTTCACACACAGCTCAGTTTCACCAAGGATACATGTAAATGACAGGATCATCATTTGGGAACATGTCCAGTGGAATAGAGCTAAGTGATAAGCTACCGTGCAAAGCCTCGGATGGGCTGAGTGTGCAAACCCACGTGTACCATTCCTGACACCTCAGATAACCCCTCTCCACAAAAGCCCCTTCCTCACCTGTGGCTAGTGAGTGACTAAGGAGCAAGAAGCTGTACACATGGGCTCCTCAGGTTAAGGGGAGTACAGAGCCCTTTGCCACTACATGAGAGCTCCCCCCTCTCCCCACCTGTAGGTAAGGCCTTCATGGCTTCCTTTCTGCCTCCTGCCAATGGTTCCCTCTAGCTGGTGCCTGAAATCCCCACAGCCCCGAACTACCAGCTTCCTTCATCTCCCTACTACGGGCATGGAGAGGAACTGGCAGCACTGGGGCTGCGAGGGCACCAGGAGGTCTCGTCCCCCACACACACACGCACTCCGGTTTTGATAGGGAGGGGTAAGGTATGTGATATTTCCAGCTCCTCTTGGCCACATAGCCTGGAGCCTGCCCCACAGGAACGGCGACGCATGCAGTTGGTTTACCTGCTTTTCCAGCGTCTGTGGTGTTTTTCCTTATAGTCAATCTTCTCCGCAGGGCCACTGAAATCTGTTGCCTGGTGTCCCAGCACAGGGGTTCTGGGAAGTGAGCTCCCCCATTCTGGAAGGGCAGGAGGCACACAGGGCTGAAAGCGCGATTTGGTTGCTGTGTATTAAGCAGTGGTTCTCAACCAGGGGTATGCAGAGGTCTTCTGGGGGTACTTGACTAATCTAGCATTTCTCAGCCTTGTGTTGCAACCCCCGGGGGGTCCTGGGATGGGTTCAGGGGTCACATGCGCAGGGTCAGCGTTAGGGGTGCCACGGGGGCCCTGCAAAGCTGAGTCACATGCCTCCACCCCTGCCAGCAGGCCTTGGGCTGCAGATAAGGCTCACAAGAGACAGATTCAAGTACTGTACTGAAATGTAAGTACAGTGTTTATAGTCCAAGTGACTTATTTTATAACTGTATGGTAAAAGGACAGCCAGCAATTTGTCAGTCCTATGTGCGGTGACACTTCGCTGTGATGTCTGATCTGGTAAGCGAGGAGTCTTTAAGTGAGGTGACACTTGGGGTAGGCAAGACAAATCAGACTCCTGAAAGGGGTACTGCAGTCTGGAAAGGATGAGGGCCCTGTGCTAAAGAAGGGAGGGGATGGAGGGAATCTGTGATGGAAACATTTTCTGATTTATAGAGGAAATGGCAGACTCAGTACCACAAAAGAGCTGCTAGGGCCTGCTGGTGGTGACGACTTGACAGTCTCTACATGCACGGTATTTGAATGTTGAGTCATCTTGTAAGGTGACCTGTGTAAGTTTAAACTTTTAGTCTAACACCTGGGGTTCTTTTTGACACAACTACTAAGTTCTCTGCAGGGTTTTTGGCTGCAGCAGCAGATTTCATCAACTTCAGCTCAAGATTAATGAGGCTTTATGCCTGGGAATCTCCTTAGCTTTTAAACAATATTTAAGCACTGTTCAGTGAAGTGTACACTGGGCTGAGCTTACAAGAAGGCCAGGACTCCATTCCTTCCCAGCTTGCCTCCTGCCTACATGCCCACTGTGGTATGTATAAAACCAATGCATTAATTTACACATTTACACTTACAATGCAAGTTCATACACTTTAAAATACACGTTATTTTTAAGTCAAGTGATATCCAATTCTCTTGCATTTTGATTAAAACAATTTAGTATCTATATGCACCCCTTTGAAAGGTAAGAAAAGTCCCTTTCCTGCCAGGACTACTGTTGTAGTGCAGCTGGTAAGTGATTCTGTAGTTATTTTGAAACAAAAACAGCACAAGGAAAATCCTTTGAAAGTGCAAGAGGTTCAAGTATTGCACTGAACCCCATCCTTCTGAAACTCCATTTGTCTGGCCCAAAGCTATCGGGGGCAGAGGGGGATGGGCGACCTCTGCTCTGTGAAAAGATGTAGCACGTGAAACAGGTCAAGAGGTTGGATTTTGGAGAAATTGGAAGAATGAGGGTTTACATAATATAAAGCTGCTTTTGCCCTTAATGCTGGAAGGTCTGACTCACCCTGTGAAGACGTACTTAAACACCATGACAGTGAAACAACACAAGAAAGGAAGAAATTGCAAGATCTTACTATGTACTTAAGACTGTACAACTGCCTATACATTGGATTGTATTTGTGGAGCAGTAAAGCAAGACAACAAAGTGCAACCTTACTTTTCTTATTTCTTGACATTACAGCACTCAATACACTGTAGAGTCGCACATACCAGTTAAGACTAAGAATTAAATACAAGTTACCTGCATTTTGACTGCAATGACCACAGAAATGAGCTCCTTATCCAATTCCTTTAAGACGACCAGTTTCTTTAAAGTCAAGGTGCACAACCTGCAAGTGAACACAGGAGATGCAGCTATGAGTTATGCCTGAAAAGGAAAGGATATAAAGTCAGAGCACGCTGGAGGT
The DNA here is from genome assembly GCA_007922155.1 of Mesoclemmys tuberculata. NCBI lineage: Eukaryota > Metazoa > Chordata > Testudines > Chelidae > Mesoclemmys > Mesoclemmys tuberculata. Next base: position 424,810 of record ML675646.1, on the reverse strand, counting down.
ACAGCAATCCCCTAGGGATGAATTTCTTCCCTTCCTTTTATGTACTGGAGAACAAAGAACAGTCTACTGACCTACAAGCCAGGATAAAATACTTCCAGTTCTTTAGGCCAGACAGCTAATAGACTTTAGGATTGCACATTTTCTAGTTTGGCGGCTGTTTCAGTTTGAGACTCCTGGTCCATTAAGATATGCTTGCTTGTCAACTCTTGTTTCCATTTCTTTGACAAGTTAATAAGCAGCTCTGGCCACCCCAGTGGAAAAACCTTAGATGGATTTAAGCTCTTCCCTCTGCCCCCTGCTGTTGACATGCTAACCAGATAAACATAGCACCATACTCCACACTCTGTTGCTTTGGTCAAAGTTGTTAAGAACATAGCAGCAGCTATACCGGGCCAGACCAATGTTGCAGCTAACCCAGTATCCCATCTCTGCCAGTGGCCAGTGCCAGATGCTTCAGAGGGACTGAACAGAACAGGGCAATGTATCGAGTGATTCATCCCTGTTGTCGAGCCCTAGCTTCTACCAATTCGCAGTTTAGGGACACCCAGAACACAGGGCTGCGTTCCTGACCGTTTTGGCTAATTCTTTTTTGAATCCTGTTATACTTTAGGCCTTCACAACATTACCCTCATCACCACAGATATGGCCCTTCCTCAGCATGAATTATACCAGGTTGCAAGAAGATGCTCTGATCTCATGGGAGAGGTCAGACAGGAAAGGCTGCAATCTAAGTGGATTCAAGCACACGCCCTTGTCGCTTTGCTGCAGTTCAGTACTGTGAAGGGATTCTAGTCAGTCTGCTTTAAGAGACCCACTGATTAGTAGAAAATATTTTGGAACAAAGGAGGAGAGGGCAATTTGGTCAGCGACTCAGCCCCACCACAACTCCTACAAAGCTGCCCCCTGCACTGCAGGCAGAAGCAAGCAGCAAGTCTGAAAATGACACGCCTGCTCCAGGAGATCAACAGGCATTTGATCCCATCACATCCTCCCTACGTGTGTTGTATCCCATACCCCTTTTTTCTCCAGCATGTCTCTACATAGCACTTCCCGACTGCCCCAGCAAGAGCAGAAAGGGAAACGGACCCATACCATGCAGGTTTCACTCCCTGCAAGCATTGAATGAACATGAGACCATAGGGCTGGAAGGTCACTAAGTCTTCTGCTACTGCACATGGCACCGTCATTTAACCTTGGTCACAAACTCATCGAGCTTCGTCTTCAAACTAGAATCCCAGAAGATGAGGGTTGGAAGGGACTTCGGGGAGGTATCTAGTCCAACCACCTGCTCAAAGAAGGACCAACCCCAGCTAAACCATCCCAGCCAGGGCTTTGTCAAGTCGAGCCTTAAAAACCCCTAAGGACAGAGAGTCCTCTAGGTAGGCCGTTTTCCCCAACAATTTCTTTTAGGAAGCTGCTCCAGATCCTCCCTACCTAGCAAGCTAGCTTCCAGCCTAAATTTACTCCCAGCCACTCTATTCCATTTGTTCTTGGGCCAACACAGTCCTTCAGCTTCAATAGCTCCTCTTCCTCCCCAGTGCTCATCATGGTCAGCAGGGCCAGCAGTACACCTTCAATGCTGGGAGCAGCAACACCTACCAAAGGGGCAAAGTGCCCCACGTTAGACCACCCTGGAGACCAGCGAGGCAGCACACTCCATTCCTATGATGCGAGAGCACGTGCCCCTCTAGCTACCCCTCCTGGCTGGCAGGCTCCACGGACAGCCATATGAAGGTTCCACCATGAAAGGGGCTCATAACACTGACACCCTCTTCTACCAAACACCAACCACGAGCAAATCCCCCAAAAAGGAACCGGCCTAAAAAAGTAAAATAAAATTAAAAGCGGGAGCAGATCCAGAGAAGCACAAAGCCCCCAAGGGACTTCATTACTTGTAACCCATTTTATACAGAACAGTGAGAGCCACTGGACAATTCACAGTACTGCTGGGCTTCAGTCTCCCCATGTGTACAACGGGGATAACAACCCTGCCTTGCCCCACAATACTGGAGATGGAGATACCCTTACTATGGTAATGGGCAGCAGTGTAGAACCCCAGCATAAACACAGCCCCCCTGCGGCCAATGGAAGAGAGAAGGCAAAAGGGAGAAAGGAGGATCTCACAGAAAGTGGATCCACACAGAAAGGTGGAACCTCAAACTGAACGTAAGCGGGGAAGGGCAGAAAGACAGACGGGAGAGCAAAGCCCAGTATGTTTGACTGCACATCTAATCGGTGACATGCAGTAAAAGCCAGAAGTGATTTAGAGAAATCTGTCCCCTGCTCCAGACTGAGGCAGAGGAAGAGACCTCCACTCCTCGCCCCGTCCCAAAAAGAAGTGTCAAGCCCATGCATGCTGCAGCAGAGCTGTGATGCCGTTTGTATTCTTTGTGATGCTGGTATAGACAATCACACCCCAGCTTGCCAAAATCCACAAAGCTGTGGCTGGTCAGGTGACAAGAGCAGAGGTGTAACAAGATTGGCATTGTCTCTGCTGACAGACACAAACAATAGGCTTTTTCTGTCCATCATACCCAAAGCTTGAGAAGGGAAGAGGTATGTAAAGGAACAATTGTGTTCTCAGCACACAGAAATATACAAGGCATTCTGTTCTCCAATGACATTCTTTCCATTTGTTATTTATAAGCTTTGATCAAACCCATGCAGCACTGCTGCTTGAGAAAACCTCTTTTACAGCGAACCAGGGAAACAAAAGCGGTTAAAAAAAAGACATGATACACATCTGCTTTCTTTACCCATGATTGCTGGACAACTGGTACTAAAAGGCTCTTCACATCAGGAACAATGAAGCATTTATATCCTCTAGCAGAAGAGGCGATTCAGAGAAATTCAGTGTAAAAATCATTGGTATAGATAGCATGTTTATTATTACAGGTCCAACAAACCAAAACAACTTTAGAAACAGGAGATGGGAGGTGACTGATGCTTACACAAATAACCATTTAAAAAGGGTTAGTTCCAGTGTGTATGGAGTGCAGCCACAACCACTTTTGGATTAGTGCACTAAGAGTGGATTCAGAACTGATAAAGCCATCTGGAGGGAGGCCCTTATTTCCACATGCATACACAGAACAGCACCAAGACTATCTATAAAGGAGGCACAATGGTACCATCCCTTTTGGTACCTGTTTCGAATTCAAGTCATAATTCAGTCTCATGGATCAGCAATTATCTGTTCTTAACATCTTTATTAATGAACTAGAAAACATCGAAATTTAACATGCTCTTTACACAAGCAACACTAAACTGAGAGGAGTTAACAATCAGGAAGGGCAGAAATACAGCAACCTAGACAGGTTTGAAATGGACAAAAAAGATTTTCAGCTTGGAAAGATGCACTCAATATACATGGGGAAAAATAATCTAGTACACATGGCTATACAAGAGGAAGGAAGAAACTTGGAATCAGTGCTGCAAGAGAAACACAAGGTGATGACAGAACTAAGCTGAACAATTTGTAAGTATGTGAAAACTGCATACTGCACAAGTGCAGCAGAATATTTTTAGTGCATGTGTTTGTTTCAGGATCCACCTGTAATTGGTTATCCAAACACATAGCTCCTTAAGGGCATACAGGTGGGATCAAGACATACAGTTAAACACACAAAAGCTTAGAACCTTCACTTCTGTATTTCTTGTTTATCATCTCAAATGTGCAACCATGCTATTTTTGCATTTAATAGAGGCACAATTTTGATTATTCTTGCTCATTTCATTTATGCCACAGTTGCCACTGGGACTGACTTTTTCCCCAGCTTTTATTGGCAGGGACCTTTTGTGTTTTTTGCTTTTCTCAAGGCACTTAAATATCATCCATTGGGAGCCACTCAGTCAGTTTCTTAATCTGAAATGGAATCTTGGGCCTTCCCTTAATCACAAGCTAGGTTTCCATGAAAGCGTCAGAGGCTCTTGTCTACATTCTGCATCAATTAGAGCTACTGACGCCTACAGAACAAGCACATGATCAATGAAATCAAAAGGCTGTCTTTCTACAGTAAAAATGTGAGAGCCCGACAATAGCTTTAAACAAAAACTGGAAATTCACCGAATCCTTCAGCCCCGTAGTGAAGGCATGGAATCAAAGGACTAAGGCTGAAAGGGACCTTGAGGGGTCTTTCTAGTCCATCCCCAGGGCTGAGGCAGGACCAAGTATAGCTAGACCACTGGTGGACAAAATACAGCCTAACTTTTCTGTCTGACCTGTTGGCCCGCCATGCGGGAGCGCTACACTGGAGCATCAGGCAGCTTAGTGATTCTCGGCCAGCTGCTACCCGAATTTCCGGCTTCTGATCACAAGACCAGAAGCAGGCAATTTGGGAAGCGACCGGCAGAGAATGACTAAGCTGCCCGATGCTCCAGTTGTCAAGGTAACTGGAGCATCGGGTAGCTTAGGTTCTCGAGCAGGTCACTTCCTGAACTTCCTGCTTCTGGTCATGTGACTGAAAGTGGCCAGGCTCACAAGACTTACCAGAATTCATGGAGTGGGCCTTCTGCAAAAAAAGATGCCAGTTTTGTTTTAACTTGTCCTCATCGGTCAGATTTTCTAAATCTTATTTTTGTTGCTCTCCTGTGGACTCTTCCCAATTTATCAGCATCAAGTAGAACAGGACTGTTCCCTCCCATTTCTTACATGCAACACTCCTGTGAATCCACCCCAAAATGACAGCAGCCTTTTTGCATCATATTCAATTTGTGATCCACTATAAACCCCACATCCTCTTCTGAAGTGCTATTGCCTCACCAGTGATTCCTTATTTCATTTGCATTTGATTTTTCCCTCCTAAGTGCAGTACTTTGCACTTGTCTTTACTGACTTTCATCTTGTCCACCTCAGACCAATTCTCCAATTCAAATTCTAATCCTGTCCTCCAAAGTGCTTGCAACCCCTTCCAGCTTGTCGTCATCTGCATATTTTATAAGCACACGCTCCACTCCATTATCCAAGTCATGAATGAAAATATCGACTAGCACCAGACTCACAAGAGACCCCTGCGTGACCCTATGAGAAACATCCTCCAAGTTTGACAGCAAACCAGCGATAAGGACTGAGTGTGGTTTTTCAAACAGCTGTGCACCCACCTGACAGTAACTTCATGTAGATCACATTTCCCTCGTTTACTTGTGAGAATGTCATGTGGACTGTCTCAAATGCTTTACTAACATCAAGGTAGGTCTCCTCTGCTGTTTTCCCCCCATACACTAAACCAGCAACCCTATCAAAGAAGGAAATTAAGTTGATTTGGCATGATTTATTCTTCACAAATCCATGTTGGCTGTTACTTATCACACTATTACACTCTGGGTGCTCACAGATTGCTTGTTTAATAATTTGGCCTATCTTTTTCCACAAATTGAAGTTAAGTTGACTGGTCAACAAGGCTCCAGAGTCCTCTGGGTTCCCCTTTTTAAAAGGAAAGATAGGTTCTATTTTTACCCTTCTCTAGTCCTTTGGGACCTCTCCCGTCCTCCATGAGTTCTTACAGATAACTGCTAACAGTTCTGAAATTGCTTTAGCTAGTTCCTTGAGTACCAAAGGGTCAATTTCACAAGGTCCCATGGACTTGATTATAATAATCTTTAGCCTGCTTTTTCTATTCTAGCTTCTGTTCCTTTCCCCTCATTGATATTAGCTGCTTTAAGCATCCAAGCAAAATTAACATTTTAAAAGTAGACTTAAGCAAGCTAGACAATGGACATCTCAGCTTTGGGTGTTGTCTATTCTTTCTCCTTCCTCATCAAGGGGAGGGCCTACACTTTCCTCCGAATGTGTTTATAGAAAATCTTACTATTGCCTTTTATGTCTCTTGCCAGGTGTAACTCAATTTGTGTCTTGGCCTTTCTGGGTTGATGCAAGGCAGTTTACGTAGACCTATGTAAGTGTCTCTACTAAAATTTTGCTCCCACTGAATTAACTACTCTGCTACATTGACTTAACTCCACCTTCACTAGAGGTGTACAGTCAACGTAGACGTAGTCAAATCAATGCAGTGTCAGTATAGACCTGTGATTCTCAACACTGTGTTGAGGGTGGCATCCACACAATGTATACACTTCCTGTATGGCCCTAAGGATGTCACTTACTGGCCACATGAAACCCACAGGCTGAGAATCACTGATGTAGACACTGTTGCTTACATCGACTGTTACTGGCTTTCAGAAGCCATCCTACAATACCCCACATGGACAGTAGAATTGATACAAGCACTCCAGGTGATGACACGTACCACTGACACAAGGAACAACGCATAGACACGCACAAGCAATATAATTATTGCAGCAGCCATATGCTGACGTAAGTTAGGTCAACTTCATTTTGTAGTGTAGACATAGCATGTAACGACCAAGGGTTTCTTTCGTATTCTTTTATATCTATCCTTAGCAATTTGTTCATGTTCCCACTTTTTGTAGGATTCCTTTTTGAAGTTACTGAAGAGCTCCAAATGGAACCATATTGATCTCTTACCATTCTTTATATTTTTCTTAGATGTTGGGATAGTTTGCTGTTGTGCCTTTAATACTGTCTCTTTGAAAACTTGCCAGCTCTCCTGAACTCATTTTTCTCCTCAGATTTTCTTCCCATAGAACCTCACCTCCCAATTCTGAGTTTGTTAAGTTTGCTTTCTTCAGGTCCATTGTCATTCTTCTACTGCCCCACCTTCCTTTCCTTGGAATCACAAAGCTTATCATTTCATGATCCCTTTCACCCAAGTTGCCTTCCACTTTCATATTCATAACTAATTTCCCCCATTAGACAGAATCAAGGAAAAAATGGCTGCTCCCGATTACTTCTCTCCACCTTCTGCAACAAGAAGCAGTCCACACTATTTCATTAGAATGTAGAACAAATCACCGAGCTCCACAATCTCCCCGGAGGTAATTACTACCCTAAAAGCAGAGAATGTAACATTTTGGCAGTCAAGGTCTGAAACGAGTAACAAGTATAACCAAAGAGGGCAGAAAATCGTTTATTAATTTGATAATTCTGTTTTATGTTCCTCAGAGTATAAAGAGCATAAAAATGCACCTCTAAGAATGAAACTCTCTGAATTAAATGTCTGTTTCTCCATGGGGAGCACAGTAATTGCACTAAGACTTCACTCACATGGAGATCTTTGACCAACAGGAAGGAAAGAGAATTAAAAATTGAAGACCTGCATTTTAATTAAACCCTCTGAAACTCAAGAGCCTGGATGGAAGAATCAGCTGCTAGATCAAGTGAGCCAAGCTCTAGACTTAGGGAGAGTCTGATTAATTGGAGCCTGAGCAACAGAAACAGAGCACCTTGTCCTGATACCCAGACCACAGATTTAAAGTGAACAACAAAAACAAGGAGAGTCCTGTAGCACTTGAAAGACTAACATTTAATTTTCACAGGCATAAGCTTTTGTGGACTTTAACCCACTCCGTCAGGTGCAGGGAATGGAAATCAGATAGGTGGTGTGTGTATATACAGATATATAGATATATAGAGAGAGAGAGTCAAGGGGAAGGTACAACAATGAGGGGGGTAGGTAGTAGCAAAGGCCATATAGTTAGAGTAGCTGAGGCCTACTGTCACTGTTCACACATTCTCACCTTCTAATCAATGGTTGTGAACAGGCCTCAGCTACTCTAACTGTATGGCCTTTGCTATTACCTACCACCCTCAATGTTGTACCTTCCCCTTGACTGTGTGTGTGCATGTGCGTGCATGCTCGTGTGCGTGCATGCGCACACACCTATCTGATTTCCATTCCCTGCATCTGATGAAGTGGGTTAAAGCCCACAAAAGCTTATGCCTGCAAAAATTAAATGTTAGTCTTTAAAGTGCTACAGGACTCATTGTTTTTCCTGTATACAGGCTAACATGGCTACCCCTCTGGAACTGTGGAAGACAAGATGATCTTGCCTTTCACACTCTATGGAAGCAGGCTCTCTGCACATATTTTCACTTACAACAAAATTTACACAAGTGTAATCCCCTAGAGAATTTATAAATTTCAACCAGTGGACATGCTGTTTTCAGGGAATGTGTGTTTCAACACAGCTATTGTACAAATGTATTGGAGATGAATGAATGAGAAGTGAATGCATCATACTAAGATTTTTACACTACTACCCAAAACAAGCACTTTCTGTAAACAAAGTATTACTTTGACACAAGACCTTTGTGCTTTCATACAGGTCCGCATAGACCTGCAGCTCCACCTTGCTTTGCTTCTGTCACTCAGATAATTCTATTTGGCACAAGCAGCAATGACTACATTTATGGCTACAAAGCAATTTTCCAGCATAACCCTATTTACACTCAACTTGTGGCACGTTTCACTTTTTGGGCCATTATATTTTCTACACTCAGTCTGTGTCGAAGGCGAAATTTTGTTTGAGAAAAATCCCTTGAGCCACTTAAGGGAGAAGAGAGGCAGGGACAAAATTTTTACATAAACGAAAGAACTGTTTTGTAAACAAGCCAACAGTATTTGGGAGTCTGAACAGACAGCATGTTTCTGATGCAATGGATCTGACCAAGTTTGAGTGTTTGAAAATTCAGACAGCATATATTGAAGAATTCAAGTTTGTTAAGTATGTGTCTAAGGAACTAAAAGCAGCATGTGCAGGTCAGTAATTAAATAGCATTTCACTCACTGTTTTCATGAAGACTCCTACTTGGCCTGGAGATCCCCAATGTTTCAGGAAACCCAGGTATCAGGAAAGTGAGGGTGAGAAGGAAAACAATCATCTTAATCTCACCAAACTGTTCCCATGGCCTAGGGCTCAGACTGGGAAATCCGAGTTATTCCCACCCTTTCCACTAAATGGCCATGTTAGTTCTTTGCACATGAAATCTTATACACTAGAGCATGAGTCCTTGGGCTGCCAAGTGTCAATCCCATTTTCAAATTGGATCACTGAGGCAGATACAGGTTACAATGTAACAGATGGAACGAGTCTAGATTTCTGATGTGCTCTTGGGCAACAGGCCAGCTCAGCAAGTTTCTGGTCTGTGCTTAGAAATACAATGGAGGTAACACAGCCCACTTTGGTAAGGAACTCTAAGACCTACAGATGAAAATGACCATGATAATTGAAATGCTCAGTGATCAAAACCCATCTCCTCGAGGACAAGACCACCCATGTCTTCTCACCATGAGGACTAGTTCCTTGCCCAGTTGCAACTTTCAACCCTCAGCCATTTTGTCTGCAGCCCTGTTCAAGAAACGAGGGAGTTTTTTTATTTTCCCCAATAGGAAGAGCATTTTTCATTGTCCTCACACTCAAAAATAGCAGGGAAAGGCTGGAAACAGCTTCCATTATAATGGTGGGGACTCTACGTTCCTAAGATTTTATGGCAGTAGAGATCAAAGAAGGTGCTCTAACAGCAAATTGTAGCAGATCACTGAGTGAATGGGCCTGGGCCTAGGCCTCCCTTCCCACTTGGCTAGTGAAGCCTGAATCTGCTGAGTATACTGCAAGTCTGTTTGTTCCAAACTCTGAGTGGGTGAATTGAATAAGTGCAAAAGAGCTGAGGGGAAAGTGTTAGTTTTGGTGGGATGCTCAATTTAAGTTCTTCAAGTCAATGAAGTAGCATCCAGATTTTTAAACATAGGATTGTATATGCCCCCTGAGCCTGGGATATGTACATTTTTAGGCTGGGTCTACATGGACAGCGGCAAATTCGCCACTGTCAGATCGATTGCTCTGGATCAACTGAGTGGTCTGTGTAGACGCAGGAAAACCACCCCAGTAAGCGGCATAGCGCTGCGTCAAAGGGAGTGCTGTTCCCTTCGATGCAGCACAGTGTGGACAGCATGCGGAGGAGACACTGCAAAGTCGACAGGCGATATGCAAGTGATTTACGTCACTTGCGCATCTCCCGTCGACTGCTGCCGAATCGCAAAGGTAAGTGTGGACCGGGCCTTACAAACTGAAGAGTGCCAAATAATTAAATAATGATCAGGTGTGAAAATATGAACTCATAAGCTTTGACCCAACACCCAGAGTGGAAGCGATGAAGGGACACACTTCCTGGGTGCTCAGGAAGCCTTAGTCAGTCAACGAGGTTGAGTTCCAATAGCTTTAGTCAAGGAAGTTAACATTCAGGAGGCACCAAGCCAAGTAGCTCCAGATCACACAATTTTCAGCTTAAAGAGAAATGCCAAGGGGGCTTTAAATGTTTAATAAGGAAACTCCATGCCCACAAATAGCATTAATAATACACAAACTTGGGAAAACCACAGGGGGGGGTCAGGAAATAGTTATAGTTGAAAGCTCAAGTTTAACTCTGCCCCTTGTGCATTTCACAGTCAATACAAATATATAATAAACTGGAATTTCTCATACATGCTTACCTACAGCTACAGTGCACACAGCCTGCCAAGTGCTAGAGTTTTGAGAATTGAAATATCCCACAAGTCAACTTTAAAGAAAATCAGTTCAGTGTTTGAAACTGCATGGCCCCACTTTACAGACAGGAAAGGAGTCTAGAATTAGAAGGAAAAACCATGCTGCTCCCTGACTCAATCTTTAAAAGTTTAAAGGAGCTAAAGCCATTTTCTTCAGGTTTGGCTTGACCCTAACTCCATCATATGCACAAAAAGTGATTTTTACATTTATACTTTCTATTTGATTTCTCAACCTTCCCCTCCCCCCCCCCCTGGTATTGGTGAACTACCTGACAGGCAGGCATTAGACACATTTTATGAGAGAAACAAGGTACAAAGAAACTAAGAAATGCCTAAGTCACGGCACAAGTTACACTTATTACTGCTATACCCAGCTTTCATGCCTTAGTCACCAGACCTTTCTTTTCTTACTCTGAAATGTTAGGTATGAATTCTGGAGCATTCGACACCTGAAAGTCAACCTAACTAGAGCCTCTGAATCCCCTAACATTCCAGGTCTGAGATGATCTTTTTTAAAAGTTTGAAGAATATTGGTTCAATAGCTTTGAAGTTTAAAATCAAACAAACATGACTTATTTTGTAGACTCCATTGCAACTTGAACTCTCAAGGCTAGAAAGGATCCAGAGGTGAGCGATAAAGATGATCAAAAGGATGGAACGCAAGTCACGTGAGCAAAGGCTGAAGGAGCTGCATATGTTTAGTTTGGAAAAGATTATGGGGAGACATGATAGCAGTCTTCAAACACTTGAAAGGCTGCCATAAAAAATGGACAAGAGTTGTTCTCTCGTCACAGAGGGCAGGACAAGAGGCAATGGGTTCCAACTACAGCACAGCAGTTTTAAATTAAATCGCAGAAAAATTTCCTAGCTGTAAGAACAGTCGGACAATGGACAGATGGCCTAGGGAGGTTGTGGAAGCTCCTTCACTGGAGTTTTCAAAAGGAGGCTGGCTAGTCATCTGTCTAGGATGGTTTAAGACCCAACAAATCCTGCATCTTGGCAGGGGGTTAGGCTAGATAACTCTTGCGGTCCCTTCTAACCCTATGGCTCTATGCACTGTACAATTATGGGTTATGTGTATGCTGACTTTATAACATTAATAGTAGTAGACGCTAGACATGGCAACTGATGGTTTCCAGGATCTAGCCTCTAGGGCTAGATGCAATGAGCAAGCGTGTGCTCTGTCCACATGAGAATCTGCAGTCTGAAGTAGAGCCCAGAGAGCATTCTGAAGTATAATATTAGGCTTTTATGTAGTGCTTTTATCTTAAAGCACTTTACAAAATCACTACTACGAAGTACCCAATTTTACAGATGGAGAAACAGAGATAAGTGAAGAGACCTGCCCACGGTCTCACAGAAAGGCCAATAGAGCCGGCAACAGAACCCAAATCTTGAGAGTCCCTATTCAGTACTCCAGCCACTAGAACACACTACCTTCCCCTCTAAAGCCCCACAGCATGGGAAAATGGAATTTTAATATGGGACCTTAATGATAGCAGTCAAAACATTATCAAGCGGGAGAGGGCAGGCTACTTAGGGTGCATCACGGGTAAAGGCCTTTGCCTGGCTGCTAAATGTGTAACTTTCTGAGCTAGTAGGCAGGAGAAAGGAGAATATGGATTGAACTAAAAGGCCAAGGTGGAAAAGCCAAAGAGCAGCTCCCCACAATGTATTCTGAAGACAAAGAAAGGTTTCACTAGAAAACACCCTGAGTTATAAGGAACCTAATTGGGCCAGAAAACTGAAGGGAGTAACGGCAGGGAAAATGCAAACAAAACAAGGGGGAAAATAGCTTTTGAAAGGATACACAGCCGGAGCAAGAGCCAACTCCTCTCCCCGATCTCCCTTGTGCCTTCCTCACTCAGCAGGCTTCCGTGTTGCTGGTTCCTCTCCATGCCCCCACTGGAAAGCAATACAGCCAATATCCCATAGGGATCTCTCATTTAAAATGTTCTACAGAACGCTATTCCCCCTGCTAGTAGTGATAGAGACCAGGGAACCCGGAGCTGCAGGCAACGCCTGTGCAGTCCACAGGGACCATCAGGCTCGAACAACTCCCTCATCTGCCAAGAGCTAGCTGCAAATGATAGAACAATACCTGCTTTGGTTTAGCCTGTATCAAGGTTTTCACCTGACATCACTACAAAGCTAAGGAAATACAAACAGTGCTCTACTACCCGCGGAACACCTAGAGAAACTCATGGAGGTGGGCAGCCGTCTCTCTTTCATACCTGTACTTCAGGTAAATAAAAAAGTTTAAAGAAAAACCATCTGGATTTGGATTTTTGCAGTATTTCCCCATCTTCTGCAACCTCCATACCCAGGGCAGCAGCAGCATGTTTTAACAATCAAACATTCCTGGCATGTGATCCCACTCTGCACCCATGCACTGAATGGGAATGCACTCATCCACTGGCTTGTTTGTTCCTTTCTCCCTAATCCATCAGAAGGATGCCAAACCGCAAGCCCTCCCTGACAGCTGAGTCAAGATTCTGGGTCTCTGAACAGCAGTTACTGCTCTCCTGGAAAATCCTTTGCCATGCTTTCTGAAGACGGGGTCTGAGCACTTAAGCCAATGAATCTGCTTGAACCCAGTGTAACTCAGGGAGGAGCTGGTCAGGCTGGCTTTGTGCTCTCCAGAATTCCTTCAATAACCGTGTTATGCAGGCTGCAGACTGTGTGACTGCAAGGCACAGTTAAAGCAAGTCTCATCACTGAAGCTTTAAACAGCTAGACAGTAATTTAGTGTGGGGCTACGTCTATACCACAGAGTGAAGTGGATTTTAAATCAACTTTCACACCACGCTCATTGAGTCAGGGATTGCATCCCCACTAGCTCTGCTTGGGTCAGCAAGCAAAGCAGTGCACCCTGGGTACTATCCCACACTGTAACTAGCCACTGAGACTTTTGGGAAGGTTGTCATATTCCCATGATGCAATATATGCTTTCCCCCGTCCCCCTTCTTGTCCAGTCCAAACAAACAGACGATCCTCCTTTGTGCGCCATATTTTCAAACCCTTCAATCTCTGTCACGGACATGCCATTGCCTGAGAAGAATGAAGACCGCTCAGCTCTGCACTATCATTGCAAGCATCACGAACACCTCACGACTTATTCTGCAGTATTTTCAGGGGAAAGACAGGAGCCGCACCGCTGAAAATTGCGATGTTACAGAGACCGCCTTGCTACAGGCCATAGAATGAAACAATTCTCATTTGCTGCAGGCTGTCACGCACCATCTGCAGTTGGCGGAGCACCGCTTCTGGTCCCAGGAAACAAGCAGTGACTGGTGGTATCGTATCGTTATGAAGGTGTGGGATGATGAGCAGTGGCTACAGAACTTCCAAACGCAAAAGGCCACTTTCTTTGAACTTTGTGGAGAGCTCTCCCCAGTCCTGAAATGCATGAACACTCACTTGAGACCAACTCTAACAGTGGAGAAGAGAGTGGCCATCACTCTGTGGAACCTAGCAACACCAGACTGCTACTGGCCAGGTGGGAATCAATTCAGAGTTGGTAAATCCACCATGGGAGCAGCTGTGATTCAAGTATGCCGGGCCATTAATAGCCTTCTGCTAAGAAGGGTAGTGACTTTGGAAAATGTGGTGGACATATTGGAAGGCTTTTCTGCAATGGGGTTCCCAAACTGTGGGAGGACGATAGATGGCACATACATCACTATCTTAGCCCCGGACCACCTTGCCACAGAGTGCATAAACCAAAAGGGATACTTCTCAGTGGTGTTGCAGGCCCTTGTGGACTACGGGGGATGCTTCACTGACATCAATATGGGGTGGTCTGGAAAGGTGCATGATGAGCTCATCTTTAGGAACACAGGTCTGTTCAAAAAGATGCAGGCAGGCACTTTCTTCCCTGACCAAAAAATAAATATTGGCAATGTTGAAATGCCACTAGCGATCCTGGGTGATCCTGCTTACCCCTTGCTCCCCTGGCTAAGTAAGCCCTACACCAGGCACCTGGACAGAGAGGAGTGTTAATAATAGGCTCAGCAAGTGCAGAATGGTGGTGGAATGTGCATTTGGATGTTTAAAGGCATGCTGGTAAAGTCTGCTCACTAGGTTAGACATCAGTGAAAAATACATCAATAGTTATCTCTGCCTGCTCTGTGCTCTATAATGTCTGAGACAAAGGGGGAGAAAGTCCCATTGGGTTGGGTTGTGGAGGCAGATAGGCTGGCCACAAATTTTGAGCAGCCAGATGCCACTGCAACGCTGAGAAACAAACGCGGAGCGCTGTGCCTCAGGGAAGCATTGAAAAAACGCTTTTGCAACAAGAGACAACAGTAATGTGCGTTGCTTATCTGTGCTGTGCTTTTACTTCACATCACCTATCCATCATCCACAAAGCCAATTCCCTTGCGTCCCCTTCTCCCTCCCTTTTATTCCCTTCTTATCAGTAAACAAACAGTAATGAACAAAGCAGTATATTCTCTCCCAACCTCCCCCCCTTCCGATTCATTCCCCCCCGCCCACTCCCTTTATTCCCTTTTTATCAATCAATCAAGAGCAATGAATTGGAAAGCAGTACTTTCTTTGTTGGTGCTTTTTCAGAGGGGGGAAATGGCAGGAAATGGAATGTTCCACATTCATTGTGTGAGGTCAGGTGCACAGAGCCCATTTTGGCTGTGCACACACAAAAGAATCACACATCCCCACTCCTGAAAGGGGCCATCACCTCTTTCTGCTTGCCTCAACCCTGTTGCACCCTCCTCAACCTCCTGCTAGACCGCTTTGGGGTGGGGGCTAGGAAAGACTGTGTTAGCTCAGAGTTTTGCATGAGCTGCAGAGGGAGTCCGTCTTGCTGCTGAGCTTCCTGAAGGAGTACTCTGCAGGAGTATGAGACGGTGATGTGTTGAAGGCCACATTGTCCAGTGTGAGGGACGCAAACCACAAGGTACCCATTGTTAATTCATCCCAGGGATGAAAAGCAGTGTACAATGTAAAAGTAAGTCCCCTGAACGTTCCTAAGGGAAGGCTACAGCCGCATACCATTGTCTGATTATTGCAGGGGTTGGAGTGCCATTTCAGCCATGGTAAGCAAGGGGCAAGTGCATCTATATTAGGGAAATTCCTGGGGCCCATGCTGCACAAGCCCATGCTCACTAAAGCAGCATGGATGTCCGGCTCCCAACTGATCAGGCTTTTAACAGGCGGTAGAAAGGATGAGGGGTGGGTATGAGTAAACTGTCTCTGGAGGAAAAAAAATGGGAACCTGTTTGCGGATACCCAAGGCTCATAGCAGGACATCGCCCTGCTTAGGGACTTGCAGTACACTGAACCAAGAAACCATCACCAGCTGTGGAACACCACAGTTTAAAGAACTTTCTTGGTTGGGTACTATAAATATGTGCCATCTTCCCTAGGTAACTATGAGTGATATCAACCTGCTGAGGGTCACAGAGATGGAAAGAGGATTTGCTTGCGAGCATCTGGCTACAGGCCTGGCCCTTATGCTAACATGCTGTGTTCCGCAATGATGCCTGCACAATTAACAACAGAGTAGCAGGGGAAGTGTCCTATTGCGGTGGAAGAAATAAGGCTGCCCTTCCAAGAAAAGTTTGCAGACTACCTGCATGAAAGCTTCCTGGAGATATGCATGGAGGATTCTCGGAGCATCCCTGTGTACATCAATAATCTTTTCCAGGGTGAACCCAACGCTTAAGCACACCAAGTATGAGAAAGCACAGCCCCACCGCCACACACACCACTTTTTCCCCACTGGTACAAGGGTTTGGACAGGAGATAACCAAAGACATGCAATTTGCAGAACATATTCATCAGATGTGCCTTCCCCTACTTCCTGGTCAGTTACTGGTTTGTGTGTCTGGGTGGGCTGCTCCTGTGTTGCAAAAAGCTCCTGGCTTTCAGAGAGAAGGAATACCCGACTTGCCTGTCCCATTTTCATCCTCCTCCTCGTCTATGGACTTGTCCTCATTCATCCTGGCCTCAGATTCCCCCAAGGTATCAATGCTGTGTGGTGGCATAATAGTGGGGTCTCCATGGAGAATCACGTGCAGCTCCTCATAAAAGCAAGGAGCCAGAATGGCTATTAGCCTCCCTAGTTTTCTGATAAGCCTGCCTCAGGTCTTTAATCTTAACGCAGCACTGCTGTGCGCTCCTGTTGTGCCCCTTCTCCTACATGCCGTGCGATATGTTCTTGTAGCTATCCGAATTTCTTTTGCTGGCTCGGAGCTGAGCCACAGCAGACTCTTTGCCCAACAGACCGATGAGATCCAAGACATCAGGTCAACTCCAGGCTGGAGCGCGTTTGGGGAGTCCAGTTGCCATGATCAGTTGTGCTGACAAGCTCTCTCCATGCTGACCAAGTAGGAAATGGGAAATCAAAGTTTCCTGGGGCTTGTGGGGAGGAGCTATTTCCTGTTTACATGGGCACATTACAGCAGTGTGTGAATGTGCAGAGCGGTCACAACAGACCATCATGGGATACCTTCCGGAGGCCAATGACGTCGATTTACTTTCTGCTCTGCCTACACTGACATTCATTTGACCCACAGAATTCGACTTCAGTGCTACACCACTTGCAGAGATGGTTTTAAGTCAAATTTTACCGCGATTTAGGTGACCAGGACTGATATGCCAGTGGTGTCGCATAACTTATATGTTGTCGATGTAAGCCATATTACGTCAACCTACATTGTCAGTGTAGATCAGGCCTGTGTTATGGTCAATGAATGATGTAGTGTGACAGCCTGAAGTCTGCCTTGGAGGACACATACCACACTACCTGGGGCTGTCAGAGTTAAGCAGGGTTGAACCAGTTCAGTGTTCAGAGAAGATGGAGCAACGCCCATGAACAGCTGGCCTCGAGGTCTGCAAATTAATGTAAACCAATTAGCATGGTTGAAAGTTGGTCAGATTTTCTGAGGTTTGTGGATTAGCCATTGCTGGCATCATGGAGTCCAAAGGCCATGTGGCCAGGTGGCTGGAGTTTAGAAGCACCCCAAAGAAGCTCATGGTTGGGAGAGAAAGTCTCAGGTTGTCAATGGGGCCCTCTCAGACTATTCACAGGAGAGCCAGTTCCTCTGCTGGGCAGCAAGCAGCCTTACAAAGCAACAACTAAATACCGGAAGGCAGTATGAGCTAGCAGACTGAGAACAAGATGTGTTGCAGGAAGCAGTTTTGTAGCAGTGCTGGGCCCAGGATATTAGAGAAAGAAGGTGGGCGAGAGTTCTTTTATTGTACCAACTTATGTTGATAAGAGAGACAAGCTGTCACGATCTTCTTCTGGTATTTTAATCCTCGCTCTGACAGATTCACACTACCGCGCTGGTGAAGTCACATCCTTGCTACCTTATTTCCGCAGCCATTAGAGTGCATCTAACACTCACCTTGCAGGACTGTGCTGTGACAATTTGTTAACGCTTGGAGAAAACTGGTTTGCTAGCCTGCCTCAGAAATGTTCAGCCTGGTTTTTCAGAAAGTGGTAGATGACCCAGTCGGTGAAAGTCCATTGAGAATCATTCCTGAACCCAGTGACCAGGGGGAGTTTGGGGATACCACAAGCCCTAGATATTAGACTCTCAGACTTTAATGTCAGAACAGACCAATCTGATCATCTACTCTGACCTCCTGCACAACACAGGCCACAGAACCTCACCCACCCACTCTTGTTAGACCCCCAACCTATGACTGAGTTACTGAAGTCCTCAAATCATGGTTTAAAGTCTTCAAGGTCCAGAGAATTCGACAGCAAGTGACCTGTGCCCCATG
Source organism: Mesoclemmys tuberculata (assembly GCA_007922155.1). Classification (NCBI taxonomy): domain Eukaryota; kingdom Metazoa; phylum Chordata; order Testudines; family Chelidae; genus Mesoclemmys; species Mesoclemmys tuberculata. The sequence goes on along the minus strand of ML675646.1, from coordinate 406,652 downwards.
CTGCAGAGAAAGGCAAAAAACAACAAGACCTCTGCCGATCTGCCCTTGGGGAAAATTCCTTCTGGACCCCAAATATGGCGTTAAGCTAAACTCTGAGCGTGTGGGCAAGAATCACCAGTCAGACATCCAAGAAAGAATTATCTGAAGTAACTCAGAACCCATCCCATCAAACATCCCATCAGAGGCTACTGACATATTTAGGGCTAGTAACCAAAGATCAGTTAATTGCCAAATTAGGCTGTCCTATCATACCATCCCCTCCATAAATTTATCAAGCTAAGTTTTGAAGCCAGCTAGATTTTTTGCTTCCCACCGCTCCCGTTGGAAGGCTGTTCCAGAACTTCACTCCTCTGATGCTTAGAAACCTATGTCTAATTTCCAGTCTAAACTTCCTGATGGCCAATATATATCCACTTGTTCTTGTATTCACACTAATGCTGAACTTTATTTATAGAGGGCAATCGTATCTCCCCTCAGCCTTCTTTTGGTTAGGCTAAACAAGCCAAGTTCTTTGAATCTCCTCTCATGAGGCAAGTTTTCCATTCCACGGATCATCCTAGTAGCCCTTCTTTGCACCTGGTCCAGTTTGAATTCATCTTTCCTAAACACGGGGGACCAGAACTGCATACAATATTCCAGATGAGGTCTCAGCAGCGCATTGTATAACGATACTAACACCTCCCTATCTCTTCTGGAAATACCTCATCTGATGTATCCTAGGACCACATTAGCTTTTTTCATGGCCACATCGCATTGGCAGCTCAGTCATCCTGTGATCAAAGGACACACACAGGTCCTTCTCCTCCTCTGTCACTTCCAGCTGATGCATCCCCCAACTTATAGCAAAAGTTCTTGTTATTAGTCCCTAAATGCACTATCTACCTTTTGTAAAGCCATGTTGTATTTTGACCCAATTATTGTTAACCTCAATGTCCTTAACTACTTCCTCTTTCAAAACATTTTTCCAAGACCTTGCATACCACTGAGGTCAAACTAACAGGCCTGTAGTTACCTGGATAATTTTTTTCCCCCTTTCTTAAAAATAGAAACTGTTAGCAATTCTCCAGTCAAACGGTACAATCCCTGAGTTTACAGAGTCATTAAAAACCCTTTGTAATGGGACTGCAATTTCATGTGCCAGGTCCTTTAATATTCCTGGGTGGAGATTATTCAGGCTCCCCCGATTTAGTCCCATTAAACTGTTTGAGTTTGGCTTCCACCGTGGATGTGGTAATTTCTACCTGTGTGTCCTCATACCCATTAGCCCCCTGCCACTATCCCCATGCTTTCAGTAGCCTCATTAAAAACAGAGACAAAGTATTTGTTTAAATATTGGGCCTTGCCTAGATTATCCTTAGCCTCCACATTTTCCTCTGTGCTTAGCAGCTCCACTTCTTCCTTTGTTTTCTTTTTATTTATGTGGCTATAGAATCTTTTACTATTGGTTTTAATTCCCTTTGCAAAGTCCAACTCTATTTGGTTTATGATTATATTTAAAGTCAAGATCCTGAGCACATGTGATTCTTGAGATGTGAATCTGTTCTGAAAAATGGCCATATAGAAATAGCACCATATTTATTCAACAGATGTGGTCCTCCCAAGTACTCGGGATGTCTGACAAACGGAAGCCTTTACTGCTTTTTATTCTTGTTAGCCCTGGACAAAGGCAACACAGAAGAAATTGCATGGATTTTATTCCAAACATGCCATTATGTATATTGTTTATTAAGTTCAAGTCAGTTCTATCTGTGCTAGATGAACAGGGCTTAATTTGCACAGGCTGCACCCAGGGCCTATTTAAGAACAATGGAACTGCCCAGGTATTATTTAGGACCTAATAGGACCTAAGACACTATTATTGATGAAATGAACCCAGCTAGACTCTCAGAGCAAAGGCAGAGTTTGCAGGGCTGACAATTTTTGTTTTACCTCATTAATGAAGCATGTTTGAGACCAGTGTCATCGAAACACCAAAATTCACATCTTTTTTACAGGACTAGGATGGATCCCAACCCTCTTCTTGGAGGAGTGAGGGTGTTAAACCTTGCTATCCTGACCATGTTCCACCTTGGGTGATTATAGGCAGTGACCCTCATTTCCAACTGGCTGGGTAGTTCTTTACTTCCTGCTCTGAACTGCTGTTCAGTGTTGCCAGGCACAGTTTAAAGACTGGGTTTCACCCTAGAGGTGGCAGCAAGGGAGGGGAAAGCAATACACTTGAATGCCTAACCTAAGTCAATGGCTTAAGTTTAAATACCCAAGATCTCTGCCGGGGGGGGGGGGGAAATAAGCTCTTACAAGTGCCAAATCTCACTTCTTCCCACTATATAGAAATTTCAGAATACACAAAGATTCCAATCTGAATTATAAGAGGAAAGAAAAACAGTCAGAAAATTGATAACACTTAGAGATCCTTTGTTTTTGATCAACTCTGACAGTAATGCAGCTATTTAAAACCTAAAACTTAAGGGGGAGCAGTTTCCACTGCTGCATTAAATATCCCGAAGTACTTTAATGATCAGAAAATCCTAAATAATAATCCTTACACCACCACAATGGCAGAGAGAAGTACAAAACATTCAGTATTGGCCTTCTGTTACAGCAATTCACCATTCCAACCCCCAGCATGCAGATATTACGCAAACCTTCACGGAATGGGCAATCAGAATTCTGACTGAGCCGATTCGCTGTTTCGCCACAATTCAAGCAATTACTGCCACATCCAACATGACCATAGTTTTAAAAGGAAGACCTATTTTTCCAAAGGTGTTTTATTTAGGTTTGAACCATGCCAATTTTGATAAGGCCATAGCTAGCTAGCTAAGAAGGCAGATTTCTTCAATTTAAATGTAATTCCATCCATGAAGAACTCGTTTGCTACCATTAAAGATGGTAAACTCCTCAACATTAAAAACACAGGGAAACCCTCTTAAGGTTCCCACAAACAGACAAATGCAGTTCTTACATATAGGGAAAGACAGCTAGAACCTTATATGAGAGGGAATAAAATCAGAAAGCAATGCTGCGACACAGCAGATTAGATACAGCTTTGTAATGTTATAAGAGGATAGTGTCAATACTGCATACCCAGAAGCATAATACTTTGAAGCAGGGAAGGAAGTAATCCTCTAACTGGCTTTGTATAAAGCTATATTGTATTCCCTTCATTCCTTCCATACTTGAATGCTTTGGGTACCAGATTTTCGCTTCCGGAGTGCTGAGCTGTCTAGGGAAGTGCTTAGAAATGGGTAGACAAGCTGGGAATGAGTTTCCAGAAAAGCAGAGGAGGATCCAGGAGTCTGATGAGATTAAGCAGTGACAGAAACAAAGAGACAGATTAGCTAAGTGACACTTAATGGGTTGATATGATGACAGCAGTCTACATATTTGAGAATCACCACCACCAAGGATGGGGAGGAATTATTTAGGGACAACGATGACATTTGTTAAAAATCATCTGAAAGATGACTGGATTTTTGTGAGTGATAACAATAGACTCAGTACTGTATAAACAGAGCAGACAAGCTCCATGCCCCAAAGCCCTCTTAAAATAATGAATGTAGCCAATACTTCATCCATGAACACTCTCCCAAGGGAAGCAACGGATTCTCTGGAGACAATCAAGGATCAGTTAGAGAAACCCCTTGATAATGCACTGGAAGTAATTTCTACATTGGCAAGGAGAAGGATGGACAACCCCTAGTCAGTCTTTTCCATCTTTAATATTTATGGCAATTGTTTGGGCTGCAAAGAATCTATATATAGTTAGGCCAGCTAGTCCATTCCCCAATAGCTTTTTTGGAGGTCTTTCATCTCTAGATCTTTTCCAACAGATGCTTTTCAAACTGATCAAATCATTCTAATCTGACTGCCTTTTAGGCAATTTCCCTTAAGGAAACCCTCATTCCCAAACTGATCTCAATGAGTTTTTCCTCCCGGATAGTCAAAACTAGATTTGTAGCCTCCGTGTATGTATATACAAATCTTATCTCAGGCTCCATTTTAAAGACTCGCATTGTCATTGCAAAATAAGCATTTCTATTTCAAGAGCTCAACTTGCAGGGCTCTGTGCATGTAAGCAAAACCACTATAAGGAGACTGGTAACTCTTACCCGCATTTTACAGAGAGGATAATGAACTCAGATGCATTAACAGATTTTAAATGCCTTGCATGAAATCACACAGTCCTCTTTAGAACAGCCCTTAACATATTTGAAGACTTATCAGGTCCCGCCTCAGTCTTCTTTTCTCAAGGCTGAATGTGCCCAGTTTGTTTGGTTTTTTAAAGCTTTTCCCCATAGATCAGGTTTTCCAAATTATTTATGATTTTTGTTGCTCTTCACTGGACTCTTCAATTTGTCCACATTTTTCTTCACGTGCAGCACCCAGAACCAGACACAGGACTCCAGCTGAGGCCTCACCAGTGCCAAGTAGAGCAGAATAATTATTTCTCGTGTCTTACATACAACGCTCCTCTTAATACATCCCAGAATTTTAGCCATTTTTGTAACTGCATCACATTGTTGACATATTCCATTTGTGATCCACCATAATCCCCAGATCCTTTTCAGCAGTACTAGTGCCTCACCAATTATTCCCCATTTTGCAGTTGTGCGTTGCATTTTGCCTTCCTAAGTGTAGTACTTTGCATTTGTCTTTGTTCAATTCCATCTTGTTGATTTAAGGCCAATCCTCTAATTTGTTGAGGTTCTATATTTAAAGTCAGTGTCTTAAACAGTAAGCACAAATGGCTAGCATTAAGGCTATGTATTTAGCCATAAACATGGAATTTCTTAACTCTGCAATATTAAAGTTCCATTAACAACTTTGCATTTATAGGAAGGCAGTGTAACCAAGTGGATAGGGCACTGGACGAGGACTCAGAAGATCTGGGTTCTATTCCTTGCTCTGCCATTGGTCTGCTGGGTGATCTTAAGAAAATTGCTAACCTCTATATCTCTGTTTCCTCATCTGTAAAATGGGGATAAAGACACTGACTTTCATGAAGTTCTTTGGGATCTACTGATAAAAAGTGCGAGATATGATATATTGAGGAGTTCTTTGCACATACAAAGCATCTTCAATGTAGAAGATCAAAATAAATTTGGAACCGAAGTGACTGACTTTAAAAAACCTGTGCAACTCACCCCCAGAAGATATTGAGGCAGAAAGCACAGCAGGACTCAAATTAGAACTAGCCCAACATCTCCCCATCCAAGGCTAGGGAGGGACAAGGGCATGTAGGGCAGAGAACAGTGGATGGAGAAAGACACGTGATATTGGATCTGCACCTATCCAAAGCAAACATTCTTCTCTGCCTGTGCATAAAGCAGGGGCTGGTTCCTTAAGAGTCTCCAGCATTTTGCCCTGGCACCACCCAGACCAGCCTGTAATGCAGTCAACCACACGTGTGGGCAGTAACCTGCAGCCTCAAGTTTTTTTTCTCAACTCCCATGATGATCAGCTAAGCTGAAAGAACATGTGACCTGGCACCACAGAACCGCCATAGGATGCCCGAACCCCAAGCAGTGTGCAGCTTTCTGCTGAGCAGGGAGGGATGGAAGCCACAAAATGAGAGCAAAAAAAGTGAGGCAAGATCAGAGCAGAGTCAGAAAAGGATTAAAGAGAGTGGCAGAAAGATGGTAGCAACTGTTCTAGGATATGTCATGACGACACCTACGGCAATCCATCACAGGTGTGGCTTCACCAGAAAAAGGTGGATTAGCCATATATATGGAAAACTGACATGTCCTCAGTTACACTAGCGAGGATACTCTGTAAGGGACCTCATCCCTCTAGCTTCAGGACATAACCCCAGGGAATCTCATCTGTCAAGAGACAAAGTGAGTGAGGTAATATCTTCACTGGACCAACTACAGAAGATGGTCTATTAAAAGATATTACCTCACCCACCTTGTGTGGGTCCAACACAGCTACAGCATTGCAAGGCAGTCCAGATCTGTTTTATCTTCCCCAGCCCCGCAAATAGCCAGGTTTTATTCTCAGGTTTGACTAGATTTGAATTTACTGCTCACCAGTTCTTAATTTTGGAATGTCTCCTAAGGGGGTCACAACCCCACGGGACTGGGAGTCAGACTCCTGGGTTCCATCCAACTCCACAAATGACTCAATTTAGGCAAGCCAACGGTTTGAAGCTCTATTCTCCATAAGCACGACAGTCTCTTCTACAAAGTTAATGTTTGCCAACCACCATGAGACTTTCGCATGAAAGGGTGCCCCCAAACATTACTGCAGAGCCAAGGAGTGCTTAAGATGCGAAAGAGTTAAGAGCAAATTTTCATATGCATGACCAGAGAAATTAAACAAGTTACCAGGTCAATTTCTCCACGGCCACATCAGAGTCAGCAAGAACAGAACTAGATGCTGACGCAGAGTATGGTTTACAATGATTTATAATCAGCAACGTACTCTCAGTTTGCAGATGTTGGTGTCTTCCCAGCCACCAAGCAGCTTCTTCACATAGCAGTGCTTCTTCAGGGCAAGCATTTTGCAGGAGCACAGACTCAGCACTAGTGAGTGAAGACTATGATCTGGAATTATTTAAGCAATTTGGAAAACCTGGTGTTCATTTTTGAACTGGTTCAACAAATAAAGGTTTGATTTTAGGCACGACGGTTACCACGCTGGGGAAAGAGGGCAACCGGGAAAAGTTAGAATCATGTGAAGATAGTGAACACTCTAAACTCACTAGCTTGGTTTGATGTGTTGTGCAACAGTTTAAAAGATTAAAGTTTAAATTTGCAGTTGCCTGGGGAGGGCAGTTACTGTCTGCTCGATCATTTGATTTTTCAGATGCTCTGTCACATATCCCATCATCCCAAACGAGGGAATATGGGAACAGAATATAGGTATGCCATACTGTTCATTTCAGGCCCATATAGCCTGAGCCTTCTTCTATTCAGCTTTCCATGGAAGCACATTCATGCTTTCTTCTTTATAAAACCACAAGCACAGTTGTAATGACAAGAATTGTCCTTCAATATGGATATATAGACTCTTACTTTGATCTCAGGTAAGATTTAACTAAAATATGCTTCATACGGCTTCCCTCTCCGTATGTCTGCCTTGTCTAGTAGACAATATTTTGTCTGTTTCCTTTGATTCCCTGTCTGTCTATATCCATATGTTTTGCCTTGTAGTTGGAATGTCAACTCTTTGGGCCAGGGACATCTTTGTACAGTGCCTACCATGATGGGGACCTGGGCCATGACTGGGGCTGTTAGGTGCTGCCACAACACAAGTAACCAATACACATTGGAGAATACATGCTCTCAGTGAAACTGGAATAAATCTATTGTAACGCCAGGGATTTCAGTACAGTTACTCGAATTATACCGGTTTATCTGAAAGCAGATTTTCATTCTGGCTCCTAACATGCAGTGCTCCCCTTCCCAAAGACACACTCAAAGGCACCTAGGCCTTGAAACATGCTTCACTCTGTTGCATTTAACAAGTTTCAGGCCATGGGTCTATTTTGCTTCTTTATGAAGTGTTAAAAAAAAATGCTGAAAGTTGGTGCCTCCACCCCAAATCCTATGACTTGACTTATACATCAAGGAAGGGAAACCTAAAGGAGAGGAAGTGACTTTTCTGGCTGTCTTTTTTGTTAACAATCATTTATCCTTAGTATGCAGACAACTGAAGAAAAGCTGTTTTGTTAAGGCCTGGACCACACTAAGTTTTTTGTACCAGTATAATCATCAGTTCAGGTGCTTTTTTTGTGTGTGGGTTTGTGGTTTTTTGTTTTTTTTTTAAACAGCTTGTGTGACTGCAGCTATATTGGTACAAAATGTCTTATAACAAGAGCCTCCAGCCAATGGGAGCAGAAGAAGCCGAAGCAGGGTCCCCTGGACATTCAGAGAACTCTTACAATTTTGACTGGATTTTCTCCGCTGTGTGCTGACTGGCTGTTTTGTCTAGCCCTGCACCCTATGTCAACACCTGCCTCTCTTCCACCCTGCCCTGCCCTGCCCTGCCCCCCTCCCCTTTTCTTTCCATTTAACTGATCATCCCCTCCTAAGTAAACCCAGCCAAAAAAAGATATTATGGAACCAGCCAGGTTTGCTGCCAGACTATTCACACTATTTGTATGTTATACCCTGTAGTAGAAAGTGAGAGCATGAGGCCTGAAGCCTACCATAACAAGCCAAGGCATAAGGCATAAGCTTAAAAGAGCGGTCAAGCCTATTATAAAGCCAAGTTAGCAGGAGTCAGGCTGGGAACTTATGACCCCACAGAAACTGTCAAGAAGAAAGCTGATACCACAAACAGATATTTCCAAAACATTGCTAAAGACTAAAAATATATCTCAGAGACAGAAGGTACTAGGACCAAAGACAAGAACCACCTGACTCCCTGAAACGACACTTTAATGGATAGAAATGTCTTTTAATATGACAAATAGAGATGTTTTGCCTGAACCATCCAGTGCAAGGTAAGGGGTGGAATCCGACTGTTGTCAGTGGTGTTAGCTGTTGGTGCTGGTCAATGCAGACTGCGTGCGTGTCCCCCTTGTGTAGGTACTGTCTTAGCTCTGCAGATAGCTGAGACACCTCTCATGATCGAATGAATCAACACAACCACGGATTAGTTGAGCAACGAAGGCACCCAGGCCAGATTTATTGCAGTTGAAGCACAATTAAGTGACCTATAGAATAGCTACCGGTACACTTCAAATACGAGGGCTCCGTTACAATGGACTCAGCACAACTTAACGGCAGGACTTGCTGTTATCCCCTAAGCCGACCAGTCATTCCCTCTGACACCTCTAACACGCTTACAGACAATTTCATTCTCCCCCTTTGACACAGGTAGTTGCCACCCTCTTGCCATAGTCTAATACCACCCTTCACCGGAGACTGGACACTTTGGGCAAAACAACTATCACCTTATTAGACACTTCTACCCATCCAAGTGGCATTTCAGGGAGTCAGTTCTCTCTTTGGTGTCAGGATGTCTTGGTACCTTCTGCACCTGATGTGTATTTTAGTAGCGTTTCGATTTTAAACAATATTTTGGAAATGTGTATGCTTGGGGGTCTCAGGGTTTTCTCTGTGCCAATTTCAGTCAGATCGTAAGTTTACAGCCTGGTTTCTGTGAGCTTGGTTTTTTCCACTTGTACGCCTGTTAACTTGGCTTTTTCAACTTAAGCCTTAGCCTGTTCTCCTAGGTTGCAGGCCTTAAGCTATCAGTTCTTGCTACACTGACTACGTCAAGAGGGTGGCAATGACCTGCGTCAAAGAGGCAAAACTAAACTTGCCTGTAACTGTGTAAAAGAGGGTGTCAGAGGGAACCATGTTATCCAACCTAGGGGATAACAGGAAGTCACACCATTAATTGTGCTGGTCCATTGTAACAGAGCACTCGTATTTGAAGTGTACTTGTAAAGTATAGGTCGCTTCTCATTGTGCTTCCGCTGCAATAAACCTGGCCAGGTGCCTTCATTGCTCAGCAGATTCATGGTTGTGTTGATTCATTCAATCGTGAGTGCCGTCTTGGTTACCTGCGCAGAGCTGGGACAGCACCTACATTGGGGATGCACGCAGCCAACACTAACAAGCACTAAACAGTGCCCACATACCCTTTCCCCACCCTGTGTCTGGCTGGCCTATTTAGATTGTAATCTTTCTGAGACAGGGACTGTCTGCTACTCTGTTTGTACAGGGCCTAGCACAACAGGGCCCCATCCTTGGCTGGTTCTTATACACTATTGTAATAAACAAGATTAATATGTATGGCTTATTCCTCTTCCTGTACAAGAACAGCTATCCTGGTACAAGTACATACATACTGGTATAACGGTGTCCACACTAGGGGATTGTGCCATTTTAACTATATCGGTATAGTTAAAGCAGTACAGCTTGTGTGCAAACAAGCCCTTGGATCCAATACCTTCACCCTTAACAAGGGCATAAAGTTTCCTAATTACACCTCCAGATTTGCCAGTGGAGACCTCCAGAAGAACCGGGAAGGCAAGACTTGATATTCCTGATGCTTTTAAATTTAAAATAATCTATTTAATTAGACTTCCTTCCAATCCTCCTTTCTGCATCAGAATGCAGCAAACAAGACAAAAACCCAGTTGCCGCCACCTCTTCAGATCATCTCACACATACTAACGCCAATAATATCTACCTCGTAACTGCCCATTCTTAGCTACACTCCACTTCCAACTTACATATACACAAGCTTTTGATGGCTTGGCAATATAAAAGTAAGTGTCCTTTACAAAATCATTTTCACTATTAAATTCTAGGGTGGGGCTGCGACACCCTAGCTACTTCCTACTTTAAACAAGACAAAGAGAGAGAGGGAAAGAAAGAGTCCATGGCAAGCAAGCTTTAACAATGCAGCCCTTTCAAAATATAAAATATTTGCATCTCTGCATTTTTCTTTTCAGTCATAAGATTAAATTAATTATACCTCAGCAAGCCCTTGTAGAAAAAAAGGTTGGGTGGAGGGTGGGAAGGGAAAGGGAAAAGTAGAAAAGAATTTCTGTGAAACAAAAGAGCTCCCAGAAGCTGATACAAATTTACTGGAAATCAAACCCAGCCTACTCAACATTTTTCATTGTATGCAGACATACCAGAATCCCAACAAGGCGCATTTTTTCCAGCTAAAATATGAACCATCAGCAGTTTGACCACCACCAGATCAAAATATGACATCCCTGTGAAGCAACAGAGGGGTAGCTGGGGGAAGATGGAGCAAAGTTAAGTAAAATATTGCATCTATTTACATTGAATCTAGGGCTTGCTCTGCAAGTTCACCACATTCACCCATCGTTCAGAATGTGCTGAGACTGTGCCTCTTGGAAAGGACAGAAAGCTGGATTCCCATGCAGTGCCAGGCTTTACTGTCGAAACTGAACCACTGCGACTCTCTTTAGGAGAAAAAAGGTAGCATTACCTCTTAATGGACCAGGCACAGGGGGTTTACCGGAGCTGAAAAATGGATATCCATTAATGTCAGAATCATCTTCAGTTTCCACAGAGCTCAAATGTGCTCATTATACAGAGACCGTCACCTTATTCTTGCTTGTAATTCTTAGATACCTTCCAAAAGGCTAACGATATAAAGTAAGCCTGGGAATCCAGATGCACTTTCAAAACGTAAATAGTAGCTACACTTTTAAAACAAAGCAGGCAGTCTCTGTGCAAGCCAAGAGGAAGAACCGGATAATTTTACATTTAAGTATCGACAACCCCCTGCGTTAATTCTTCTGAGGTCTGTCCTTTGAACCCCCGTGTTCTTACTGCACCCATAGTTCACAGAAGTCAGCAGCTCAGAACTAGCAAACTGAAGAGGGTGTTTTGTTTTTAAACTACTACTACCCTGAAACAAGGACATGTCTTGAGAGGAAACAGATTTTAGAATAAAAGCAGAAGAATCTCTCTTCTGTTAGCCAAAAATAAGCGGTCTTTGGGTAAGCATTTATTAGTTAAACCACCCTGGGGAGGTAGTTGCCAGCTCCCTGGGAAGAAGTCCTCTCCACACATTGAAACCAATCCATTACGGAAACAAAGTGGCATGCGTGCTCCACATCACCAACCATGAGCACATCACCTCAAAAGGGCTCCATGAACTTGAAGCAAGACAGAGGGGCTGAAGACGTTTACCTCAGTCTGCAGAAAGCCACAGCAACCTCAGAGGAGTTCAGTAAGCGACAATCTTGTTATGGTCAGAGAAATACTAACTCTCCTAGCCATGGAGGGAGACGTCAAGATCTCAATTTCCCATCAAAACAGCAGCTGCGCAGCAAAATGGCACAGGGGCAGAGCAGCAAACAAAGGAAGTTCTTCCCTTAGCAAGACATGAGTAACATGAAACTGGACCTTCACGTTGATTCCCTTTACGTAGAAAATTGCTGCCAACAGGATCAGAGGCAGAGGTCACAGAAGTAGGTTCTTGGGAAAGACCTAAGGAACCCGTAGCCACAAATCAAAATTAATACTGGTTTTGGAAGAGAAAGGGAAAAATAGAACAGGAGAGTAACGCCAGAGATGAATGATCCTAATAAAAGTCATATAAACCTTTTGCTGGAATTTTCCCCATCTACTCTGACTTTAGATGTAAGCACCCAGGATGGACTAAAAACAAAATGTGGTTGATTCCTTACTTTCAAATAGGGTTTTTTGGGGTTTTTTTAATTTTACTTTTCACAGAATTGGTTAAATTAAAATGTATTAAGACTACCAGCAACCATTCAAGTGTCCCCAGTGCCACTTTTTTTTCTCCTCACCCCAAGAGGAGAAACAGATCAATGTTCTGAATTTAATTGTAAAGTCAGACAGTATCTGAATTAATTCCTACAAATCTTCACAAATTATATACAATTTTGTCCCGTAGAAACATGGTGTTTTAAGTCATTGGCTAAATCTTTTACTGTATCTGGCACAAGCATTTCTAGAATGTAATTCTGAAAGTGTGAGATATAAAAGTACCTACAAGTCTGACTTTATAGATTTGAGCAACAATTTAAGACTATTTGCATAGTCAATATAGCAAATCCTGTATTTTTTGCAGTATCCAGTATCAATTACCTCACCCAAAAAGCCTCAAGTATATCCATGAAATTTGCCAAGTGGTTTTGCTATTGAAGTATGCAATATGAAAACATGCAAATGCATGTCCTTAGTCATATAATTATTGTTACTGTATTCCAGACAGTCCATAAAATCAAGTATGAAAGTTACAGTAAAACTGTGTATAACAGATATAGTACAAGAACAACCATGGAAAAAGCCATGTGATACATACAATAGAGGGTTTAAAACTGTCAGTTCACAATAGTTATGTCATTATCCGAGTTCCTGTAAATTCATTAATACAATTACTATACACGTCTTTATGTCAGCTTTTGGAAGGACTCAGTCTTCAGTTTATTTGCACCTGGCTAGTTAAAAGTCAGTGGCACACATTCACATTTAGACCAATTCTTATGTGAAGTCAGAGAAAGATTCAATTACATCCGAAAAAACTACATTAAAACAAAGTTTAGGCTATCAGGTTGAGCATTCAAAAGATAGGAAATGCCAGATTTAAGGTTTTCCATGGAACCTTAATTTGGCCCCCTGCATTACAATGCAGCTTTTAATTACATGATACAGTTCCCCCCCACACACTGGACCCCACCTCATTCCATGACCTCAGGACCAGTCTCCATTAGATCCTACACTGACAGCACAAAGCATTTCTTCAGAGGCTAAGAACTAAGTAGTTATTTCTGTGCCAATGTTACCTAAGGGGCTTCTTGGGTGATGAGCCAAGGAGAGAGTTTGGAACTTCACAAGCCTGACCTGAGTGAAATTCAGATTCAATCCTCAAAAACGTGGTTAACACTCAGTTAAGGTTGATTGGCAGGGCCTTGAACTCTTCTAGAGCATCACAAGCCTCTGTACTTAAACCTCTGAAGGCCACGAATTCCAGAGTTCAGGGACAGGACAGCCCCACCCTGCAACTTTCACTCTGCCCTCTGGAGCTGGCAAGAGCCACTGCGCAGAAACGAAGTCTGTTTCAGAGAAGGCTGTCCCGGAATAGACACCAGGCACAGTGCATTTTAGGTGAGGTGCTGTGTCCTGCAGAACTGTGTTCTCCAGTTCATTTGCCTGCACTCCAACAGCCCTTCGCTGTGCTAGGGGAACTGCACTGACTGGGACAGGCATTAGTCACCACAGCTCACACTGCGACATGGGAAGAAATGCATCGGTGCAGCTGATGGATCTGAGGGATCATAGACCACTCATTTCTGCGCTGAGTCATGTCTATTCTGCAAGAAAAGGAGCACAACAGATTATTCTTGCCACAGCAATTGGCAGCGGGCTGATGCCGAGGTAAGCGCAGATGACATTCCAGAGGGGATCCTTAGGACAAGGGGTGGTAACACCTGGCCACTGGAAGGTGATCTGTGCAGAATAGGCCAGGCATAGCCAATATGCATTGACACAGCTCACTCCACACAACTTTTGTTTTAGGAAGGACCTGGTCTGACAGTTTCTCCTAATATACCCATGTGCTGCGTCCCTACTGCGTTCCGCATCACAAGGATAGAGTATGACAGTATCCACCAGAGCAGGCTGGGACATCCCTGAAAGAGGGCAGATTTAAGGATGCATAATGAGGGGGAGTGCCATGTAGCGTAGCTCTCTATTTCCTGGTTTTCAGGAGTACAGAAGCACTCAACATCCTGGCAGAGTACAGGGTATTGCTGATCAACCTTAACTCAGCATTAACCAAGTTCTGAGTGCACTTCCCTTGCTTTTTGGGGAAGCGGGGTAATGAAGGACCATGACTGGGGACACAAGGAGACTTCCTGGGAACATCTCAGTAGAATTTCTCCACCTTCTCTCAAAAAGTACCACAGTCCCTGGCTACACGTGGGTTTTAGAGCATTTTGAAAATTAAAATCAGATCAGCATGGACTGTACGTTGGGAAACCCTTGATCAAAGGACCCCAACTTACACTACTAACCCTACCCCTGGTGTTGCACAGAAATATGGTGGGGCAAGAGTGCCACCACAGTGAAGGCTGTAACAGGGTTTCCATTGTTACAGGGTGAAAAAGGCCTACAAAAATTCTGTCTTTTGGTTAGAATATAATTTAAATGTACACTATAGTTTGTGCACTGCTTGATTTTTCTATAGCAGTTTGTTGGGGGAAAACACATTTGAGGTTGGCTGTTTTAAAAAGAGGGCCAGCCGACTTAAGTTTTTTTCCTAGTGTCTAACTGCCTTTGGACTCTTTTTTCCAGGGACTGAGAGCACTTTGAGATGTGAAATTGATAAAGAGTAATCCCTTGGTTTGTGTAGATAGGATAAATTATTGTAAAAAGTTTAAATTTG
>ML675646.1:376241-386790 GCA_007922155.1 Mesoclemmys tuberculata | reverse complement strand
GTTTTGTGTGTGCATTTTCCATGGTAAACATGAATTCTTGTTGTGACTGATTAGAGCATTCTGCCATTGTATTAGTGGATGTTGACGCTACGCCAGTCCTTATTATAGGGTTTCCAATTATGGTTGCGTTCTCTGATGCTCAGTAATCCCTTCTGATATGCTGTCACTGATGAGTCTCAAAACTACTTGGCTTCTCCGATCACTCAGTCCCACTGTTCAGGAAACAGGTGAGGAACTTGCAGCACAGTCATATTACCATATAACGGCTGCTTACTAGAGACTTTCACCTATTTGTTAATAATAATTTTCCATGACAATGCATGTGCAGCACTGAAATATCAACTCTTAAACCAGAACTTTGCTCTCAAGGCAAAACATCCAGGAGGAAACCCTGCAGAATACAGGCAGAGAGCTAACGATGCACAAAACTTACAGAAAACGGACAAGGGCAGGACTCCAACTCACGGTCCATGGGTACTACACAGGTTCAATGGCCCCGGCATGTCATCTTGAGCCACCCACTTGCTGATTTTGGCTGACGACAACTGGGTCAGAGAAAGACTGAGCAGCCCAGCTGGTCACCAGAGCGACCATGGCACAAGTCTTCTCTAGATAAGACACTCAAACATGCGGCATGAGCTACCATGAGTTGGTTAGGTAATTTTTCAAAGAAAGGCTGAAATAGTTGGGTGAGAGGAAGAGTTCCTGACTGCTTCCAACAGATGAATGGCAGAGAGAGAGAGAAAGGAGCCATGCATACCTTCATTTCCAAAAACTGGGATACATCGGCATATTTTCAGCACTAAAGAGCCACCGTTTCCCAAAGAGTTATCTGCTGGGACACAGATGGATGCACTCATCCCAAGAGTGGGATCTGTGCAACACTCAAAGAAGGACGAAGTAGGTTCCCAAGTCTCCCAGCCACTAATGTCATTTGTTTATTTTCATTTGCTTACATGCCAGTTCTCTAGGTGATTACCCAATTTTCAATAAACAAACCAGCAACTAGTGAGGTTTCCTTCTTTCGTGGGGAAGCTGGCTGCATGACGTCAGTCTCCACAGAACTGTACATTACCGTAATCCAATTAAACCTCACTACGAGACAAGCTTCACATTATCACGTTAAATTAGATTTAAGCCACTTATTTGTCTGCATTAAGAGCCATTTGCACTATAAATCCCACACCACTGCTTGAGAAATGGCATTTATCAGCCGAAAACCAGCAATGGATGCTATGCTGAAAGCTGGAGAAAAGACAGTAAAGACTGGATAACAATCACAGCAGCTTTCAGGTAGGGAGAAAATATGGGGGAAGTAAACTAAGATTACCACGATCCAAGCTCGCTCATCTCCCAATGGTCATATTCTCTTCCAACTCTCCACTCCCACTTTTCCTTCTGATCACAGCTTGATAAAAAAAGAAACGTTTGCTAGGCGCCTAGAGGAATTCCTCAGTTCGAGATTTTTACTACAGCAAAGAGGAAGATTGAGGATAACAGCAGGCCTGCCAACGCGTGTCATTTGGCAGATGGTCATGAATTCCAAAGGAACTACCCTCCCAAAAAGGTCAGTCATAAGAGGGGCCAAATTTGACCCAGAAGGAATTAGAAAAGCTGCTAAGATATGACACAAATAAGCAGACGTAACAGGCCAGTTTCCCATGCAAAGGGAAAGTACGCAATGTGTTTAGAAAGTACACGTTAAGGGTTATGGAGGAACAGAATAGCACTGGGTTGTCACCTTCTGGGGAGAAAGCAGGGACATTTAGTTGCATTAATATGTTATGCAACTAATGTAATAAGCTAATTTCCATATAATCACAGATTTCCATTAAAAGCAATAGGTAGATTTGGTGCTGGCAAAAAACATACTGACAGCTCTGGTGAATAAAACAGGGCAGTCGTCTGGCAAGGTTCACACACACAGGACTGCAGCAACATACCTCAGACCTGGCCTTCGGGGCTAAGAGAGGAAACTTCCACTAAGAGGAAGCGGGGCAGTTCATTTCCATGGCCCAAGCAGTTCTTGACCTGAGTCTGCCAAGGAAAGGACAGCCAAAGCTGCTCAGGGGGACCAAACATCCATTAAGTGGGAACAACTTTAGCCCCTACTGAGCTGGATTGCACGGAAAGTGGGGACCTACTGCTGGGCGTTTCTGTAGCTCATTAGCAGCGCCGAGGCATCTAGTACTCCCAACACGTGCTGGAACAAGGAGGGTCCCCACTGATGTAATAAGTGCAATAGTCCTGTGTAGAGAACATTAAGCTTGCACGGTCAAAAGATAGGAAATGCCAAATTAAGGTTGCCTATGCACAAGGAGGTTTCTTGGGCACACGTTTCTGTCACTCAGATACCACCTCTGTCCTCCTCCCAGCACCTCCACGCTTCCAGTGGAGCTGGAAGAAGGAAGTTGGTAGCTGATGGACAGTGAGGAACATGTCGACTGGCTGGAGATAGCAAGGGGGAGGACATCCCCACAGTCCTAGCACCATTTCCAGGGGTCAGTGTAGGGAAAGTGGCTCTGAGCACAGGATGCTCCCAGTTCCAACACCACGTGCCTGTGCCATGCCCCAAGCTGGCCATTTCCAGCTGCCAGGACAGATCCAGTCTGTTGCTCCTTGGGCCATATGGCATGAATTCAACATGCCTCTCCCAGCACAGAAGTGATTCTTGTACCTGCCTCTCTGGTGTTATTTTATATCTCAGCATGTGCAACTTAGAGCCCTCTGAAACATCAGGTCTCTAGAGCTCTTCTGTAATACTGCCTGCGCTTGCGGCAAAGCTTCTAAGAGGAGCCTCCCTGCAGCTCTCACGCAAGCAAATCAAAGCTGTAGCCCAGCAGCAACGTGTATACCAGACAGTCTCAAAAGACTGACGAGGGCAGGACTTGAACTCGCAGTCCTTGGGTTCAAGGACTACTGCTGCCTATCACTCTATGTCACCAACTGTAACTAACATGAGCTGAGCTCCCCAACACAGCTGACCACACAGCACACCAGGCTCACCAGTGCATTAGCCTCAAGGTGCACATGCAAACTGCTTCCTCCAGCTTGCACCCCCAATGGCTTTCATCATGGACTTCAAGTCAGCCTCTCCCCTCCCCTGAAGCATGACCATGTAGATCAGTTTGCAAGCCTTAGATCTCTGGACAACCGAAAGCCCACACAGGGCATAATATTAGTTTCCTGACTGCATTATAACTAAATATAAATTATATCTTTTCTAACCCGTGTGTGGAAATGCAAAAAGAAAAAAGCTTCCAGGCATAAGTATTGCTTGAGCAAGATTCACACAACACTTATTAACGCAAGAATGAAGTCTAGTAGGCAAGGTGAAAAATATATATGCGCAATTACATATCCCCCAAGCCATGCCCTCTGTAATTTAAGAATCAAAGAGCTATGTTATAATTGAACACAGAACACAAGTACAAGAAGTTTTCTACTTACATTTTTTAAGTAATAGCTTTTGTTTTGTTTTTGCTGTATCTTCTTCCCTTCCTAACTACCCTCAATTTTCGCTTCTTTCCTACAACACTTTAAAAGTACCACTGGCTACTGTTACCACTGGTTAATGTAACTGTTTAAATGGTATGTGATACTTCATATTCTACGTACATGAGATATTGCAAACAGCAATAAAAGGGCACCCACTGTAAAGCAGAGCACATGTTGAGTTCTTCCCATTTTCTCTTCTTGCATTCCTCTCCCGTTTCCACTCAGTGTTCTCTACACCAGTGGTTCTCAGCTGGGGTACATGTACCCCTAGGGGTAAGCAGAGGTCTTCCAGGGGGTATATCAACTGATCTAGCTATTTGCCTTATTTTACAACAGGCTACACATAAAGCACTAGCGAAGTCAGTACAAACTTGTTTATACTGCTCTACATACTATACACTGAAATGCAAGTACAATATTTTTATGCCAATTGATTTATTTTATAATCATATAGTAAAAATGAGAAAGCAAGCAATTTTTCTGTAATAGTGTGCTGTGACACTTGTCTCGTGTACCTCAAGTTTCACCACACTTAAAAACAACTTGCTTAGAAAACCAGACATAAAAATACAAATCAGACTCCTGAAAGGGGTACAGAAGCCTGGAAACGTTAAGAGCTACTGCTCTACCACCTCTATTTTCTGCTTCCACTTCTGTCTCGTTCTCAGAAAAATCTCTTGTGCCTTCTCAATGCCATGCTTCTCCTTTCAAGCAAGCACCAAAAGATTCTCCCCCAACCATACATCTACCCACCGACATCCAGAACACAAAACACAGCATAGGACCGGAATCAGCTTCAGTGGACCTCAAAAATAAGTGCCAGAGGTGCAACAGCATTCTTGTACCTTCCCTAAGAGTCCCTAGATGAGTTAGACAAGCACGACTATGGAGCTGAGCTTGGCAGTGAAGTTTACAATGGGAACCTTCCTATTTATCGTACAAGTTGCATGTATTAGAAGGTCACCATTTTAACAAAGGAGAAAGACAAAACTAGACAGAAAGACTACGAACAGAGAGACTGTTAGCTAAAGCAGCTTAGTTTTCAGATGTTTCTATAAAAACTTTGAAGCTATCACTGTTCGCAACATTTTAAATAACTGTCTGAAGTTACAAGGCAACTTAAAACAGGACTGATAACTGGACATTTAATTATGACCCACTTCTAAGAGGCTCCATTACCACCAGGTTTCAATTATGGCCAGTTGGTCAAGCAAGGATCAATGATACTAAAGGATGAAGATTATTTCCTTGTCCTCCTCACACTTGCTCAATCCCTTTGTTCTATTAATACTCTCTTTTTCCTATCCAGGTGGATAAAGAGATGATTTTTTTTAAAGCTAAAAAAGATATTTTTAATTTAAATTAGATTTTTTAAAATGTAAACACAGTCTTTTAAAAACAATATAGTTTACAATAAAAATTGCAATAATGACAACCTACAAGAAGGGCTAAACTTACTATAAAATTCATTAAAATCACTTAAATATGTTGAAAATATGTTGAAATCAAGATGAAAGAAAATCTAAAGTCAGATAACATGAATCTGAAACTTCTAGCATATGGGTGCCGTGGTCATTTTTACCAAAGCCTCAGGTACTCTAGAAATACAGAAAAATGTTGCTGAAGCTTTTAGATGCTTCTGTAACAATCATTTGGTTCAGCTTCACTGACAAGAGGAGGAGGATCAAAGCTAATTCCAAGGTGTGCAGTGGAATCCACCAGCTGATTGTTTTAAGAGATCTGTTCAAAACTAACCTATCCTTATGACAATTTATGAAGAAAATTGTGACAATAGATGGAAATATCACAACTAGAGTAGTCAATTTTAGATCAGAGGAGAAATGTAAGAGGTATGATGAATATACTGAAACCTATTGCCATTGCTTTGGACACATCACAAAAAGACAGCTGTTGTATATTGCTGCTGCTCTTGAAATTTTGGAAGAACTTCAAGAAACTCTGCAGAAAAATATGCAATAATGTTAAACTGCAGACGGTAAAGAAGTGGATGGTTCAAACACTTACTGTGTCACTTTCTTGCCAATATTCTGAAAGTACCACAGTGGACGCCTAACTACAGAAGAGGAAGATACTGCTATGACATGAGCATCTAAATCATCCAGCAATGCCGACCATAACACATTGCATGGCCAGAAGTGAACCATTCAAACAATACTTGATTGCTTACAAGTTTCAAAGAAAGTCACACCACTTGACTGGTGGAAGTCACTGACTTAGTACCTGCAACCAGAGTTTGTTAAAGTGCTAAACCATCTATTGAAAACAGTAGCCTATTCAGGAGGTGAAAAGAGAATATCTTCATTTGGACTAGGTCATTCAAAGTTGAGAAACCAATTGGGAGCTGAAAAAGCAGGAAAGTTTGTTTTCCTCTTTCAGTGTAATGAATAAGAACTAGGTGGGAGAAAATGAGATCTACTACTTCTAAAAACCTGAAAGTCATGGTGACCAGAAATAATCGGTTCTATCTGCCAATTATATATACTTCCTTTGTTTAATAAATCAGTTTTAAATGCAAAACATGCCTG
Organism: Mesoclemmys tuberculata; assembly: GCA_007922155.1. Classification (NCBI taxonomy): domain Eukaryota; kingdom Metazoa; phylum Chordata; order Testudines; family Chelidae; genus Mesoclemmys; species Mesoclemmys tuberculata. The sequence goes on along the minus strand of ML675646.1, from coordinate 380,746 downwards.
GATAAACTTTTTTCTTATCTATCCTGCACATTCAAAGTAATTTTATTTTACTAATAAAACAATTTTAAAATGCTGAAGTTTTTGCACTTAATTAAATTCCAATTTCCATCCAAAAGTAGCTTGATGCAAATCACAAGTAAAAAATTAATCTGGTAAATAAAAAATGTGTCACCATTTTCTAACGTAATAAAAATCTAAAAAGTTTAGCATCTGAATAAGCTATTTAATGGTTTAAATAACTGTGTATAGATACAGGGTGTACTGGTGAGCAAACAGTACCAAATTTAGTGTAAAGGCTTCATTTAGTTCTCAATCAATAGGTTTGAATGGTTATGCCAATCAATGAGAATGAACCACTCTTTATGAAAATAACTAAAAAGCACAAATGAAAAACAAATTACCATCAATTGTTAAAGTCAAGGTTTATATTTCTCACTCTCTTACATGTACTGAAGGAAAGTTAACACTGAAGTGCTCAGAGACTACATTGATAAACAGACAAATCCCAGGTTATTTATAACACTGACTTCTTCTGAGCTCTGTTCAGTTTGCTTCCTTGGGTTTCTCCCAATGATGTATGAAGAAACACACTTGCTCAATACAGTGATATGCCCCAATAAGATGTATGTTGTGAGACCTAAATTTGAGTGCTTTCAAGCATCCTAGAAACTGATCAATAGCTAAATGCCAACCCTGATGAAAGGATTAATCCTTCCATATCGTTTATTCTGGAGACCACTTAGCAAGACAGTCTCTTACTGACCACCTCTTCCACTTCCCCACCCATTCTCCTCAATCCTCCCACTGTTCGGGCCTCAAAATGTTTTCTCAAAACGGGAGCATATCATGTTCACCATAGTAGTATAGCCAACTTACACAGCACTTTCCACCTGCAAAACACTTCACAAACTAACAAATGAATCTCCATTTTTCAAATTGGGGAATCTGAGGCAGGGAGAAGTTAAGTGACATACTAAGATCATACAAGTCAGTGGTAAACTCAGAATTGTAAATTAGGATTTTACAGTTGCAAATTCAGTCTTCAGACCACTTGACCATGCTGCCTCTCGAGCCATCACCATAATTTGAGAAACATACAACTCAAGTTTCTTTTCTCAAAATCATTTTAAAAAAGTTTTAGGGAAAATGTTATGCAATATATCCTTCCACTAAGAAAGGCAGTTCACTACAGAAGAGTGAGACTACTAGAGAAGGAACTAGTAGACAAACTTTTGGAATATACTTGTCAGACTTCTGGTGACAAGGTAACACCAGCTGTGTGATTGCTATGACTAAAACAAGGAACCTGAGTTTCTGAGATGCGGAGTACCCCACAACTCCAACTTAAGCCAATGGGCACTACCCCGATGCTCAGTTCTTCTAAAAACCAGGCTCAAGAAACCCATTATACACATACAGGAAAGCTGTGCCTGCCATTATCGGAGGGGTGGGAAGCCAGAGGGCTAGAATCCAGAGAGGCTACATAGTTTGGACATAGCTGCAGCATATGGTTTTGATGGAGCGATATCAGCAGCCTGTCCTGCATGACTGAGGTATTAGTTGCTAAGACCACAGAAGTACTTTTATATATACAGCAACAACTGTCCACAAAGTACTTTAAAAACAAACAGCTGACATCAACAGAAGAATAAGCATGTCAGACCATTTGTTACAGAAAGAAGCTGATCTCCCTTTTTCAGAAAGAAACCCACTCCCTTCCACTTAATGCACAAAGAATCGAGCACAGGGGACAGTCCGACGTAACTCAGGAATGTCTCGCTGAAGAAAACTATGCTACAGTTTTTCACAAACTAAACGTAGCCTCTGACAATATTTCTCCCCATAAGGCATCTATATATGAGCCCGTCAAGTTTTATTTAAGCCCCAGTAAATCAAAACCAAAAGGACAACTTCCTCTTGGCCTTGTGAAGTGTAATAGGTCAAATAATATCCATCAAAAAGTCTGCTAATTAGCCATCAACTGGATAATGAGCAAAGCCTTCCAGTCAATCAACTCTCTGTCTACCAGTCCACCCACAGACCTTAAAGCTTCATACCATCCATACAGAGCAATTAACAAAATGAACTTTTATTTCCTTTACTGGAAAGCTCTTGTCCACAAGACCGTTCCAAAATATGTCACATTCCCCAGAGCGCGCGTGTGTGCATGTTAAGAAAAAAACTGCAAGCACTTAGCCCCAATTATGTATTCCAATAAGGCAGGCACTTGCTGCTGCAATCACTGCTCCTGTCTATCGCTGTATACCATAAGGGTAGGAATGTCTAGAGATTTTTCATGCTATACTAATAACTTTTAAAAATGGAAGAAAATGCTCCCTCCCTGAGCATGATCCTCCCACATACTCAACCCAACTGCTGACTTTTTGCCCAGTTCAAAGCAGAGGTGTTTGAAGAGTCTTAAAAGTCAACAGCACAGAAAAGAATGTGCAACCAATGAAAATCCCAAAGAAAATAACTGACCACACCAAGCCCATTTTCCTCTCCACTCTCCTTCCATGGTTTAACAGATGTCTGCCTGAACAGAGCGCTCTCACTGTCATATGCACTGTGTATTGTTTCTTCTAACAGCATTCTTTAAGTTGATCATAACATGTCGCAAGGTCATGCAGCCCAAGAGGAGGCACTTGCAATATTCATGGTCAACATTTTCAAAAATGAGTGCCTGACATTCAATGCAGACTTAGGAGTGTACCTTTTTTAAAATCTTGACCTCTTTAATCATACAGACCCATTCCTGTTCTTGTGTAGTGCCTGCACCACATACAATGAAATGTGAAACAGTAATCTGAGATAACGTTAGGAAATAGTCAAAACAGCCAGGAAAGGCCAACAAAGGGTCACAAAGTAACTTAACACAGCAGCAGTGGATGGATGTAATATTGTCTGTTCCTGCTTAACTGTGTAGCACATTATTTTGTTCTAAAACATGCAGCAGCAGCAGTGGCGGTAGAACATTCCAATGCATTGTGAACAAACTAATATTTCTTTAGGAACCTCAACCTTTCAACTTTCTGACTCAGTCTTTGCTGTGCATTCTCAGTGTTTTATTAGTCTCCTGTGTTTGGCAGACATGCCACATGTCATGTACCTCACCTAACACTCTCCCCTGCAGGCTCTCACACATTCCTATGGCCCAGATGGCACATGACCGCAACAGGAGGAAGGAGGCAGCAGGTGTAGGGGGGGACCCAAACTCCCACACCCAGCAACAACCACCCAACAGGTCTCAGCTGCCCCCAGTCGTTAGACACCCACTAGGGTTCACAACATGGCCATTGACTTCTACCTCTGACACCTCCACAACTCCAGCTTCCCCTCCCCAGATGCTCCGACAACACCGCTTCCCGCAAACTGCAGTTTCAACATTACACACCAACAAATTCAAGCTTCCTTATGCTCAGCTTTCTGCAGCCACCTCCATCCAGCCTTCCTCCCCAGCCCTCACCTATTCCTCAGACACCTGTCTAATCTGCACACAAAGCCAGAGTGCTTGTTAGGGAGTGAACAGCAATGAAGATGAAAAGCAGGCAAACACACAAGGGAAGGAAGGAGGGCAATGAAACGAGGGACTGGTGCCCTGCAGCATTCTATTTCCCTCATGTCCTTGAGTCCCTTAACCCTCCAGTTTGCCTGTGGAAGCACATTCCCATTCCCATGGACCCAACACATTCGGACATCTCAGGGCCGCTGGGGGTGGGGGCCATAGACATGGACCTGGACTGGGCCGTGGGCACACTCCCCGCTGCGGCCTGGCACAAGCCCCTGAAGGCCTGCTTTCACAGTGCTCCCGCCATCAACCTCTCCACCCACTGGACACATCCACTTAGGGTCCTTACCACCATAAAAGCCAGGCTGGGGACTTGCCTCTAGACACAGGACAGCGCGACACTTGCTTGCATGAGTTTTCTTCCATGACGATCAAGGGACGTTCACCCGAGCCGGGGCAGAGGGAGAGGGAGAGCGAGGGCAGGGCCCGGGCTGAGGCGGGGCAGAGGGCCGCTAGGGCCAAGGGGGCAGTAAGATGCGCTGCTGCCCAGCCACGCTCCCCGCCCGGCGGCCGGTGCCCGCGTGCCGCCCCAGCCCAGGCCCGCACCGGGGCCCGCGGAAGAAGCCGCTCGAGGCTGCTGAGCGCCAGGACCCGCGAGCGGCGCTACCTCAGCCGAGGCGGCCCCGCAGGCAGGAGGTGCCCGCGGCTGCGCTCGGACCCGAGCCGAAGGCTGCGGCGGCCCAAGAGCAGCCAGGCCCGCGGCGGGACGCGGGGCTGAGCCGCGCGAGGCAGACAGGCCGGGAGCGGCCCCGGGACACAGCCGGCCTCCCCCCGCCGCGCAGCACGGAGCGCCCGGCCACAGGCCCCGGAGCAGGGCAGCGAGACCCCCGGCGGCGCCCGCTGACCGCGGGGCCTGCGGGCCGCGCCCGGCGCAGAGCCGGTGGGGCAGGGGGCTGCGGCGGGGGAGGCAGCGCGGGAGCCCGCCGGCCCGGCTCGG
>ML675646.1:340505-371241 GCA_007922155.1 Mesoclemmys tuberculata | reverse complement strand
TAGATGATCATATTGGTCCCTTCTGACCTATGAGTCTATGAGTATAATGCAAAGTAGAAAATGCCATGACAACCGTTGGTTCGGAGCAGAGAGATGTGCACAACTAATGAAATGTGCACTTCTCCAAATGTGCTGAGGTTAATGTGAATTGCCTTGAAACTGATGAAGTTTGAAGTCTCTCACTGAGATCCAAAACTTAGTTTGAAGAAATTTGCTTCAGTTATTTTAATGTTGGAGATTAAAGTGAAAAAGCCTTACAATCAGCTCAGTTATCATGGCATACGAGTACACACTGCTGCATATGCAGGTAAGTGCCTATAAAATCTACTGTGCAACTGGTGACTAGTTGACCTTTGCCTGATTAGTGTCTAAGTGTTCAAGTGCACAGATTACTAGTTTCATTGAAAGGCAACCCTTGACCTTTGCCAGTTGGTGCTTATTAGGAAGAGGAAAAAACCCACTTCTTTTTTGTTTATTTTAATATAAGAAATTAAATTCCCAAAGTATGTTAATCAAGATTGCACAGATAAACATTCAGAAATCAAGAATGCAAAAAGTTAAAGGTGGCCAATTGTACCTCTGTCCCTTTACAGACATGCATTGCAGAAAGGCCTAATTACATGATTTTATACTGTGTTCAGTTTCATGCCAAAAAAGTGTTAGTGCAGTGTTGAGAAATCAAGCAGTTATGTCAGAAAATTCATATTAAAGTTAATCTGGGGTTGGTAATACAGGAAATCTGTGCACTTTCTCTGCTGACATAGAAGACTTGGAATCTGAAACAACTAATATCACAAAGGGAATAAAAACAGCTCTGGAAAGCATGGAGATCAAGGCAGGAGAGCTCAGATCAAAACTGACTGGCCTGAAGTATGATGGTGCAGCTGTGCACATGGCAGGAGGTTGTGTTAAGAGAAGATATTGTACTCTTGTACTTTAGCTTGCTGTTGTCCCTTAGTAGATTATCCCTATTTTAAAAGGTTTTGTTTTGAAAGGTGTTTTCTTCTTTGAAATCTTTGAACCCTGGAAGATTATGGATTGCTCAAGCTCTTGATAATGATTCGAGGTAACTGTGAGCTATGCTGGGAAAGATCCACTATGTATGCTGGGTTGCTAATCAGGCAAGAACACTGAAAACAAGGATCAAAAATGATTGTTTACCCAGCACTGTTTTGGAACACATGGTAGAAACTGAGTCATTCTTAGGGAAATCAAGAAGCAAATTTGCTTCTTATATTCTATTCCATGGTGGACAGTGGTGACAGCACTCTGATACTGTTTTAAGGAGAGGTCCGTTGTTTTTTGAGGCTTTTTGCAAAAGCTAGTAAGTGCCATGTTGGGACTGCAAAAAAGGGGATAATCCTGGCCTCTGTGTCTAAAAACTAATTCTTGAGTGTGGCAAATTTGAAGGATTTAAACATTTCTGAATCTCTAGAGGCTAAGTTGAGATAAAATCAGACCTGATGGTTTTACGCTGGATGCATTGAATGTATGGATACCAGATTTACCAGACTGTTGTAGCAACTATTTGTATGGTATCAAAACTTTGATTCCACACAGTGGTCTGACTTGTCCCATTATGGCAATGTACAAACTAACAGTGTGCGAAATCATTATGCACAGGTGTTAAATGAAGAGAAAAAGAAGGTAACTTACAAGTTACATTTAAATGCCATGAAATCCACAGTAGTGTACATGTATTGTGAAAGTTTTGAACCCCTAGGCAATCTGTCGTAGAGGTTATGTTGCTATTGATGGGAATACATCCTCATTGTATCACTGTGGTGCTACGAGTTTTCCAGTTATTTTAATTAAACAATCCCCAAACACACACATGCAACAGAGCGTATGCCACGACAGGGCCATTGAAGTGTATCTGCATCCAGTGTACATTTTTTTCAGCCCCATCTGCTGTGCTGTACTGGCTGGAGGAGGAACAAAACTTGGTAATAGACGTAATCATAGTGAGCATTCAGCAGCGGGCAGCTCTAGTTAGTGGAGCGGAAGGTAAATGCTATTCCATATATTCAGGTCTAAATCTCAAAATCCAATGGATTTTATCCAATCAGATTTGTGCTTGAATTAGAAATAAAATACATATTCTCTGCACTGGCAGGGGGACTTGGACTTACACTAAAGTGAGGACAAAACCAAACTTCTAAGAACAGGTGATAGACACTAGAAGAGGAGGGGGTGATGAAAACCTGGCTCATTAGTCAAAATCAAAACAAGTGGGAAACAGCAAGGTGCCATTAAGCAATCACACCAGCTACTATATTTCATCTTAACCCATATGCAGAGCCTCAGCCTGAAGTTTATTGGCACAGCCACACTTTCTTGTTAGATAACTAAACCTGAAGTCCCAGAAGTCCATGGACAAGCAGCATTTCTGGTTCTGAGCTTGCCTCTGGGGGCTTTGTGTATGGGGAAAGCCCCATGCCTAGGACTTACCAAGGGTGTAGTTTGGGTGCCCCAACTAGCCTCCTATGCGAGGCGGGAGTTGATGATCTACTGATGATTGCCAAGGGATTGATGCAGTTGGAGACCCATTCCTGTACACTTCCTGGTCTCTGGAGGAGATGCCACAATAGCCTTCTCTCCCCATTCCTTCCTTTTCTGCTGACCTTCCAAGAAGATGCATGCTCCACATGCACTTCACAACATATCCTCTTCTGCATGTATTAGAGAACTGTCCTGCTGGGTCAGACCATGATCCGTCTTGCCCAGTATCCTGTCCCTGACAGTGGCCTGTGCCAGAGCTTGAGAGGAAGTGTACGTAACAGGGCAATTATGGAGTGATCCACTCAGTTTTCTATTCCTGGCTTCTTATAGTCAGCGGTTTAGGGTCCCTATGCATATGGGGTTGCATCCCTGACTGTTTTGGCTAATAGCCATTGATGGACCATGAAGTTACACAGTTCTTTATTTGAACCAAGTTATACTTTTGGCCATCACGACATCCTATGTCAATGAGTTCCACAGGTCAGTTGTGCATTACATCAAAAAGTATTTTCTCCTGTTTATATTAGACCTGCTGTTCCTTAATTTTATTGTGACTCCTTGGTTTTTGTATTGTGGGAAAGGGTAAGTAATACTTCTCTGTTCACTTTCTCCTCACTGTTCGTGATTTTTATAGAATCCCCCCTTAGCTGACTCTTTTCTAATCTTTTTAGTCTCTTCTCCTATGGAAACCATTTCATACCCTTTATCATCTTTGTTGCCTTTCTCTGTATCTTTTCCAATTCCACTACATCCTTTTTGAGATAGGGCAACCAGAACTGGCCATGTATTCAAGGTGTGGATGTACCATGGATTTATACAGTGGGGTTATGATATTTTCTGTCTTATTTTCTTTCCCTTTCTAAATAGTTCCCTAACAACCTTTTAGCCTTTCTGACCACTGCTGCACACAGAGCGGAAGTTTCAGAGAGCTGTCCACAATGATGCCAAGATCTCTCTTGAGTCATAACAATTAATTTAGAACCCATCATTATATAATTGGGATTCTTTTTTCCAATGTGCGTTACTTTCCATTTATCAATGCTGAATTTCATCTACCATTTTGTTACCAGAAAGGGCATGAGGTGTGGGCCTGCTTCCTTCAGAGGACAGAATGTCAGCAGGAAGAGGGGAATGTCCCTTACTCTGCTTAGTCCAGTGTCAGGACTTTTTAAAACAGCAAGAAACACTAAGGACGTTGCCAGACAAAACTTTGTTTCCGTGAAGTTCAAGCTGAGGGCCTTGGGAAGGGATTGAACCCAGCATCTGAGGCTTCAATAACACTGTCATTCGGGAAAAGAAAAGAGAAACTAGGATATTCAGAAAGATTTAAATGGAAGCTTAACATGTAAAGCGGTGGAAATTCAGTCATGTGTGGCAAGCTGCCAACTTCCCCCTGGTGGGTCTCACGTTTTACCTCCCCCTTCTTTTGGTCAAGACGCCCCAACTCCCTGCCTCCCCCGGCTGCAGCGGAGCTCGGTCTCCTGGCCTGCAAGAGAGCCTTATCCTGCAGCTGCCCCAGACCTTCTGGCAGCCCCTACTGCAAGTGTTCCCTCCCCTTCCTTTAGGGAGGCAGGGTTTAAATACCCCTGGCCTGCCCCTTCATTGGGTCCAGGTGCCATCAATTGCCCTCCTGTGCCTTTCCCTCTGCCTGGCAGGCAGAGGGTTTTTAACCCTTTTGGGCCCTTGTGCTGGCACTGCGATACTCTTCTGTAGCCATCTGGCCTGACTGTACCACACATGGTACTTGCAGTAGTGTAACTCTGTCCTGAGCAATGCCCCAAGGACCTGAAACTCTTAGACTATAATATCCATCCCAAACAACCAATTCATCTAAACAGTGAATGCTAGAACTAGAATATAGTATGCTGGTTTGTGCCCACTTGACTACCTTTGTGGCTACACATGGGCCAAAGAAAAATGTTTTACGATGACTTGGTAAGATGAGCTTGCTGGAAAGAGTCAATCCCTACTCCTCACTAAGAGCTTCAACCTGCCGGGCATTGCGTGCTTTCATCACCTGGTGGGATCAGGCCCTAGGATTCTGTTTTCCAGCCAGTCATCCAATATGTTGTCACATGTAAAGGCCTCCTAGGTGGGTGGGTAGGTAGATGGAGCTTATGAGACTTGCACAGGAAGGGAAAAGATTAGTGCTGGGACAAGGTATCCCAGTACTGGAGATGCATGTATGAAACCATCTGTGCAGTGCAATATGTGGCAAACTTTTGTGTATAGTATAATAAACCCAAAGGCTGGGGCACTCCACCATAGAGAAGGGGAGATGGGAGAGGGAAAAGTGGTGTCTTAGAGGGGCAGAGTTAAAATTTGTCCTGTTTGTTCTCTTCTAGCTACGTTATTGAGAAAGGGGTGTGTTACCTGGTTTTGTGTGAGGCCGCCTTCCCCAAGAAGCTAGCCTTTGCATATCTGGAGGATTTGCATTCCGAGTTCGATGAGCAACATGGAAAGAAGGTGCCGACGGTCTCCAGGCCCTATTCCTTCATTGAGTTTGGTGAGGTCCTTCCCCTTGAGATTAGTTAATAAACATGCTCTTTGTTTGGCCACATTAATCTCTCCCAGCTCATGCCTTGGAACTTACCACTTTAACCCATTTTTCTGACCATGAAGAAATCTGATGTGCTGTGTGACCTAAGAATGCCAGGTGTGTGAAGACAGAAATGGCAGGAAAAAATGGCAAATTTCCTACAGTCCAACTTTCCATTTCTAAATCTCTGCTTTTTTCTTGTTAGTGTCCGTGTGCACTCTGCTCGCTGTCTCTGCAATGCTCTGCCATTGGGGTAGCACACACAAAACTGGACAGCAAGAGGTGCTCATGCTGCTTAGGCAGCCGTATTATTACTCTAGGCAGCAGTTCTTTGATTGCGTTAAACGGTAGGAAGCAAACTAGCGAACTTCCTCTCACTTGAGGACAACGTAGGGATGTCCAAAACAGTCCTAAGCTATGCCTTTATGGCTGCATTGGAGAGAGGTGTTGTGGGATATGGATGTGACGCCTGGTGGAGCCCCCACCCTTTAGGCATTGGGGAAATCTCTGAGCTTATTGGCTTCAGATGAACATCTCTTCTGGGTGGCCCGTTTTAAGTGTAGAGGGCTCCAGTCCTGTCAACTGCTTTGTCCCTGGTGAAGGCAGGCAGGATGCAACATGCTCTGGAACAAGTGATCGATGTTCCTTGTGTCTGTCACGGGAGGAAAGAGGTTGTCAAATTGGCCTTTGGGTTTGCTGTCCTGGGGTCTGGGCAGTGGGGGTTTACTCAGAGCAGGGGATGGGGTGTGGCGGTGGGTGCAGTTGTGGCTAGGAAGGGGTAGAGGCTGGCTTGAGGTGTGTTCTTGGCATGGCAGGCAGGAAGCGCTGGGAGGAAAAGGTTTTCACGTTGATAACCACCTCTTGTTCCAGACACTTATATCCAGAAAACCAAAAAACTCTACATTGACAGCCGAGCAAGAAGGAACCTGGGCTCCATCAATACAGAGCTACAGGATGTGCAGAGAATCATGGTGGCCAACATTGAAGAAGTCTTACAGCGAGGAGAGGCACTCTCAGGTACAGGAAGTTTGGCTTTGGAAACCTCTTCCTCTCTCTGAGGCTGGTGGGCGGGAGATGGTCAAGGGAAGGACTCTGAGCCCGGGGGCAATGAGAGTGTCTCAAGTCAAGATGGCCCTGTAGTGTGTGTGTCTGGCTGAATGTGTGTTTTCTTTGTCTGATCTGCATCATAAGCCCCTCCCTTGGGATGAGCCAAAGCCCCTTATGGGCTTGGGGCTGTTGTCACCCCATGGAGATGAATGCTGGTGATGTGGTTTGAGGACAGGAATGATGCATGCTAGTGTTTAGAAGGTGCTGATGAAGCTCAGGCTCCTCTAATTGCTGTTGTCCCTTCTGTTTACTCCACAAAAACATAGTTTAGGGTGCTCCATGCTGTGGCTAGACTATCAAGCTTAATGTAGCAACCCTTTAGAACACCGGGGGGTGGTGTGTGTGTGCCTAGTAAATCCAAATAATTCTAGCTGCTCTAGGGGATCTGTACCTATGAGCACAACCCTGTGACAGTGTCTGGTTATTGTTAATCATGAAACTAATCTGCTTCCGTTTACTCTTCCTCCTAACAGCTCTGGATTCCAAGGCCAACAACTTGTCCAGTTTGTCCAAGAAGTACCGTCAGGATGCAAAGTATCTTAACATGCGTTCCACCTATGCTAAGCTGGCAGCAGTAGCTGTGTTTTTTATCATGTTAATAGTCTACGTGAGGTTCTGGTGGCTGTGAGATGTTGGCAGTCACTGAAGAGGGAGCACCTGTAGCATGGCAGGTGTGCGTGTGCGGGACACTTTGTTTACGGGGATGTGCATTAGAATCCACACAGGACTGTTCCCTTTAAGGGCGTGTCCTGAAAATGATAGGTTACACCTGAGTACTACACCACTTAGTGGATCTTAATAATAGGTATAAAGTCTTGGTGGACTAGAGGCTTTTCCTGTGAGGCATTATACACTAGGGGCTCTGTAGAATTTGGCCTCCCAGTGTACTAAACTCATTCACAGTGTTGATTGATGTGTCCTGGAGCAGTTAATAAGCGAAGTTTATCCCAGCCAGGCGGGACTGGTAGCAGTCACTTCTTCCTCCCTTTTAAAAAGTAGCTGTAGTGGGAAATGGGCTCTAATGAACATTCCTTGTGTCAGCAATGTTTGCTTTTCTAGAATCTGGGTCTGCATTTGCTTTAAAAACAAGACTGTTGTTTGAAGGCTGATTCTGCACTGTACATACTGTAATGGCTTTCACCCTTGTCAAACTAGCTATTGTTGGGTTTTCATTGTCTGACATCTTTGCTTGTTAAATTTTCAATTGCTTTAGGAATAAATGGTTTATTAAATTATGCCTTAAAATTACACTATATTAGTCTTAGGAGAGACAGTGAAAAGCTACGATCACTGATTCCTACAAAATTAAACTATTAGTTTGTAACTCTCACTTTCCTGGCAGTTGTGTGTAAGAGCTTGATTTAACATGACTCAGAACAGTCTGTCGGTGTAATTTAAAAGGCACTGGCCCAGGCAGTGCAAACAATTTCATCTGCGTTCCTGCCATCTGTCTCCAGAATCATTGCATTATATCTTCCCCTTTGTAAAAATATACTTGTTTGAAGAAAAAAGCATCACTACTGCTAGCGTTCCAGCACTTGCAAACTACCCTACAAAAATGACCCACTGTGTGTGATGTGAAGAAAAAGTAGAGCATTTCCTTAAAGAAATATTTCAATTTTAAATTTCTGTGAAAGTAATGATGAAGAAAAGCATTGTTTTAAAAACTAACATCCCTTGTCAATGTCCTGTTCTCTTTATGGTCACTCTCTCCCCCTTTCTTTTGGCAAGCTCAAACTAGCTGAAGAGATATTCATATTGTGGGGCTACAGCATTTAATTTCTTAGCTTTTTTTCTCACTGGCCAATATAAATAGTTCCACCGTGATAGGATTTTTTTTTTTGGTCGAAGTGCTGGAAATTTCATCTTGCCTATTAGCTTTTAGTTTTTTAAATCAAAGTTCTGTACAGGCATCTTCCACCTTTTCCACAGTAAGGTCTCTGTTTCTGTCATTAGCTAGGAAGTAGACACTGCCACAGAACAGACATAATGGAAGGAAAGATTCAAAGTTCCTCATCATCTTCAGAAAACACTTAATATGCTGCAGCTCTTGAAGTGTAAACAATAACCAGATTCTCTCCTGCAGTAAGGTAAGACATAAGGAGCTACTGTCCCATGTGCTTGCGAGAAGCTGCCTGAGTGATTCCCCTCCCCTCTCCTGTGGGCAGGCAAGTAGCAGCTGGAATTTGTCTGCCAATTCACTTGCAAACCTGATCTGTCAGTTAGTCTCATCTTCAGATTTTTGCATGATGTCTCCATCTGTTTATTTGTAGAGCTGTTCTTTGAAATTCTTAAAAGTCGTGTCCCTAGTAGATTAATGTACAAGTGATGTAGATCTGTGTGTAACTTAGGTTCTGAAAGGGGAGCAGACACATCTAGATTCTGTGATGACCTGTAGAGGGTAAAACTCTCCTGCAGTGAATGGTAGCTCAGTGAGCAGTTGCCTGCTGTAGCCCCAGTGTCATAGTGAAATAAACACTTGCAAAAGTTCATTTCCTTTAGTGTGGAGTTTCCTGTCTTTACAGTATTTCCATAAGACACCCTCTTCTTCTCACGGTCCAATTTGTCCTGGGTAGGACTGGGCAAAGACCACTTGGTAAATGCCATATTAATGGAGTAGGCTTATACCTGGGCTGGAGCATGCCCTTCATCTGAGGCTGGGCTCAATTTGTCACCTGCAGGTGGAACAGTATTTGTTAAAAGCTGTTGCCACTAGCAGGAATGCTTCTAATGTTACGTATTACAGGTGGGCCCAAGGCCTGCCTGTGCGACCATAAATGCATGTATGAAGCTGCAGCTCTTTTAGCTTAGGTGGGTCTCTGCCCTGATAAGTTGTCTTAATTAGCATCGTAAGCTCATCAGTGCCCTCTGCATTCCATGGCTTTGAATTTGCTGAAGGATCTCTCCCTTACCCTAAAACTGTATTCAGAATTTGTTCTCATTTTTAAAATATTGTTCCTAGCCCTTTCCAAGTTGCAGAAGATCTTAAAAACAGGATGCATCTAGAGTACCCTGTAGTCTGACAATCCCTCAGAGCAGTGTCCTGTCTAGGAGTGGTCAGTGCTGGATGCTTCAGAGAAAGTTAGACGAAACCCTGAACTTGATGGTTGTGGAATAATCTATAGCCACGGGGTGGAAGGTTTTGCTTGACTCCTGACAGTTGTCAGTAAGTTTATGCCCTGAAGCCTGAGTATTTAGAGCCTTTCTAGCTTTGTGATCTTAATTAATAGAACTGCATGTTCTCATTAAACATTCCTGATCTTTTTTTAATCGTAAGCTTTTGACTTCAATATCCAGTGCAGGGGTGGTCAAACTCTGGCTCTTTTACAGTTCTCCATCTGCCAGACTTGAAAGGGGAGTTTGGGGCTTCAGCCCCGTAGCAGGGTGATGGGGTTAAGGGCTTCTGCCCCATGGGAGGCACCTGCCAGGGCTTTGGGCTTCCGCAGACACGCTCCATAGGGCAGTAGCTCTGAGCCTGGCAGGCATGCCCCATAGGGCAGGAGCCCCACCACAGGGCTAAAGCGCTAAGGCCTGGGAGGCTCTCAAACTTCCGAAGATTCTTGTGTATGGCTTGGAGAGTCAGTACGTTTGGCCACCCCCGACCTAGTGCAATGCATTCCAAATGCTAATTGTGCATTGTTTTGTTGTTTTTAAAACCCACAACAGCTTTTAAATGGGCTGCCTTCAACTTGATGATACGTCCCTGTAAAGATGGGCTGCAGGTCCAGTGCTGCCCACTCATTGCTTTCAGTCCACAACAGGCATTCCGGGAGTTGCAGGCCTCCCGTAAAGGAGTGCTGGGAGGATGGACTGTACTGAAGCAGCTCCCTTTCTTCAGGGCAGGAGACAGCAGGCAGGGAGCAAAATCTGTAGCATGCGCTCAAGGAGAAATCGAGAAGGCCTGGAGCTTTGGCACTCTCCAGTCAAAGGCTGGGAAGAGGCCTAAACTGTGACCAGCCAGAGAGGGTTACTTGGAATCATTACAACACTCAGTAGTCAGAGCTACAGCCTGGCACCAGGGTTTTCTGGAGCAACCTGTGAAAATGCCATGCTCTTTGCGACAGTTAGGTCAGCCTAACCCCCACTGCAGATGCAGCTAAGCCAAGGAACCACCAGAGGGCTCTGCTGTCACCCGAAAGGGAAAAAGACCTGGAGACGTTTGACAGCTCAACCAATTTACCAGTGAGGGAAGTAGAAACAATGGTCATGCTCCTCAGGTAAGGGGTTCCTTTTACTCCCATGGTCCCCGTGTTCTCTAGGAGACCCTCACTTACCCTCAATGCCACTTGCTTTTTTATATCTGTTTCCTAGCTTCTCTTATTAGTGTCTTCCTTGTGTCTTAGGGTATGTTTATGCTGCAGTTAGCACATGCAGCTGGCCTGTGGGGCTTGGGTTAAGCAGCTGTTTAATTGCACTGTAAATTGAGCCACCCTCCTTTCAAAATACTGACTTCAGACAAGTTTAGTTTCAGTTATATTCTGTCTGTTTCTCTCTTCTCCCACAGAGCATGAGGAGAATCTGCTGCCTAGTTTAATATAGGAGGCCATGCTGCTTTCCAGGTTCGGTTTTGTTTGATAAGAGAGTCTAACTCTCTAATTCCACCACATCCCATAGACTGCAGTGTCAGCCAAAAGAGGAGGAGACTCAGACTTTGAGCTTACTTTAGTATGTTTCAGTGCAGGAAATACCATTTTTAGCAACTTGTGGTTCCTTGGTCAATCTTAATGTCCAGAGACGACGTGTCCATCAGCCACTACGTGTCACTGAGACATTCCACCTGGGCCAACGGCTTCCTAAGATCTACGTACAAGTTATTCACAGAGGAACAACAACAATAGGCTCATCTATTTAATAAAAACCCATCAGTGGTAAAGCCAGATGAAGATAATCCATTTCAGTGGGAACCTATGACTCATTTCATGGTTCACACAGAACATTTTGACATTTGCCTTAACATTTCGCAAGTCAGGGTGACTCTCTTTACACTTGGTAAATTTCAGATACAGTCATTCTAGACCAAACTGCTTCACTCTCCTGTCTGCACAGCCTCTCCCCAACTTTCTTTGGCAATGGGGGAGAAGGTCAGAGAGAAGCAGGTCAGGGGTTTTCTTTTGTAAACACTCTAATTAGGCAGTTCAGAAATTGCACAAGGCCCTGCTGTAGTAAAACCTAAGCATATGAGGCACGGTTCTCAGTCTTTGCATGGAAGTGGTTGTGGGTGCCAGAGGATGCCAGAATGAGCTCCTTTTGCCTCATCCAAAATCCTTTGTTCACCTCTTGTCTGGGGACTGTGCTGCATTATAGCTTTTGTAATGCTTGTGGGGCAAACTGCCAGCTTCCCCCTGGTGTGTCTCGCACTTTACCTCTCTTCCTGGGCCAGGGAACCCCAAGCTACCCCGTCTCCCCTGGCTGCAGAGAAGCTTTGTCTCCTGGTCTAGGAGGAAACCTTCTCCAGCTGCCACAAGCCGCCTGGTAGCTTCCTCCTGGTTTGTTCCCTCCTCCCTCTCTTGGGAAGGCAGGGTTTAAATACACCTGGCCTCGCCCTTCATTGGGTCCAGGTGTCTAATTGCCCTGCTGCAGTCTCTCCTCTGCCTGCAGGGAGAAGGGCCTTTAACCCCTTAGGGCCCACATGCTGGCCCTGGTATACCCTTTGGTAGTCCTCTGGCCTGACTACCACATATCCTCCCCTCCGCTCAACCCTAGGGGATTGGGCTATTTGGGTCGCATAATGGCACACCCGTAACAGGCTGTCCATTTGCCTCTTCTGCCATTTCCCTGTGCCAGGAAACAAGACTTGGGTGGACTCAGTGAACACGGGGGGAGGACACCCCATGGAGGCCTCCCTACTAATCTCCAGGTCACTACCTGTTGGGAAGTCTCCCTCAGCAAGTAGGGACCCAAACCCTGGGAAGTCCCTACCTACGAGCACTGGGCAGGGAAGTTTCGGGATGCTGCCCACCGTTACCCTCAGTTCTCCCCTGAACCCCAGCCTGGACTGGAGGGGTCAGCTACCAATTGACCACTCTGTGCACACAGCTTATTTGGGTGTATTTGGCCCGGGACAGCTGGTCCTGGCCCACCAGCTTCCCCGAGACCAGAGTGATAGCACTCCCGAGTCTACTAGGGCCAGAGTCCCAACACCGTTCACCTCTACTGGCCTCGTGTATCTGTGGGTGGTCTCCGCCACCCCCACTGGGTAGACCAGCCTGCAAACTTATCCAGCACACATTGCATGGGCTTGTCCCTGTTGGGGCACTGGGCTGCTATATGCCCCAGTTCCCTGCATTCATAACACCTGTATCCTGGTTGTGACAGCCCCCCATCTTTTTGGCTGCTAGGCTTCAGGCCAGGACCCCCTCCCCTGGGATCCCTAAACCCCTTGGCTTGGGCCACTGTCCAGCCCCCCTTCTCCCCAGCATGGGGTTGCCTGATATCTCGGAAGTCCAGGCCCTTGGGCTGGGGAACAACCCCTTGCTCCGGCACCCTTCTTCCATGGCAGTGCGTGAAAGCCCCCTGGCTGCCAACTGTCTCTCAACAAGGGTGACCAAGTCATCATATGAGGTGGGGTCAGTCCAGCTACACCACCCCCACCCCACCCCAGGTCGGGCAGCAGGCCCTTCACAAACTGGTCCAGGACGGGGGTCTCGACAACTCAATCCGTGCTGTGGACCTCTGGGCACAGCCATTTCTGTGCCAGGTGAACCAGGTAAAAAAGCTGGAACCTCAGTGCCTGGCCCTCCCAGTACCTCCACTCATAGCACCTCTGAGCCCGTGTGGCGGTCGTCACCCACAACCTGGCGAGAACGTCTGCCTTCAGCTGGGCATAGTCTGCAACAGCTTCTGCTGCCATAACATAGTAGGCCTTCTGGGCCTCCCTCCCTAGGAACGGGGCAAGGATACGGGCCCACTGCTCCCGGGGCCAGGCTTCCCGCAGGGCCGTTCTCTCAAAGGCCAGCAGGTGTGCCTCCACCTCATCTCCCTGCA
This sequence comes from Mesoclemmys tuberculata, assembly GCA_007922155.1. Taxonomy (NCBI): domain Eukaryota; kingdom Metazoa; phylum Chordata; order Testudines; family Chelidae; genus Mesoclemmys; species Mesoclemmys tuberculata. Next base: position 358,109 of record ML675646.1, on the reverse strand, counting down.
TCATCTTCTGCAGATAGTTGCTTGCCCGTATAGGCTCTGCCCCCTCTTGGCACCCACCTCATTCCACCAGGATCCTCAGTTGGCCCACCACATCCTGCAGTAGGGTGCGGTCCTGGGCAGCCTGGCTCATCAGCAGGTGGTAGGTTTCCTGCTGCAACCTCGTGGCCTCCTACTGGGTGGCTGCCTGGACCCAGGTAGCTTCCTGCTGGGCAGCTGTGGCTTGCACCAGGGCCTTCACCAGTTCCTCCATCTTGGGAGTGGTGTGGGGTAGAACTGCCCTGGCTTAAGTCTGCTGTGCAAAATCTCACTCCTGACACCACATGTGGCAAACTGCCGGGCTTCCCCCTAGTGGGTCTCACACTTAGCTCTCTGTGGGCCAGGGTGCCCCCAGCTACCCTCGCTGCAGAGGAGCTTTGTCTCCTGGTCTGGGAGGGAACCTTCTCCTCCAGCTGCCACAGGTCTTCTGGCAGCTTCCTCCTGGCTTGTTCTCTCCTCTCCCTCTTTGGAAGGCAAGGTTTAAGTACACCTTGCGTCGCCCTTCATTGGGTCCAGGTGTCTCTAATTGCCTGCTGCAGTCTCTCTTCCTGCAGGGCGAAGGGCCTTTAACCCTTTAGGGCCCACATACCAGCCCTGACATACCCTTTGGTAGCCCTCTGGCCTGACTTTACCACACTTGTTTTGCTTTGCTCATCTCTAGTGTACACAAAGATCAGTACTTATATGTAACGGGTGGGGTGGCGGGGGCAGGAGCACCCTTGTGATCATCTTGTCTGACCTCCCGTATAACACAGGACTTCCACACAACTTCTTTTGAACTGTAGCAGATCTTTTAAAAAATATCCAGTGTGGATTTTAAAATTGCCACTGATGGAGAATCCACCAGGAACAGCCCTTGGGTAGTTATCCACGCTTGTTACAAATCCATGCCTTGTTTCCAGCAGGGGGCAGTGCAGTCACAGCAAAGGACACCAATTGTGCTTTCATGGCACAGCAATTAGACGTTCCCACCATTACCCTCTCTCAGGAAGGAAGTTGTTCTTGGCACCAAGCTGATCACAGTTAATGAGGGAATCTGTGCTGGCTAAGAAGCTTCCATCTACTGTACAATTTGTAGGTTTCTTTCACCAACACCCAGAGCTACAGTCTCTTGTTAGATGGGAGCGTGCTGCTATTGTATCAGATCTTCTCCCCATGTGGGTACTTAACTCATGATCAGTTGGTCTCTTAACCTTCTCTTTAGTTAGCTGTGCAGAGCTCCTTTAGTCTTGACAACATATTTTCGAATGAATGAGTCATTCTTGTGGCTCTTCAAAGTGTTGGCCCGAGACCTCAACTTTAGGGTTCCAGTAAGAGTTTCACCATCACCGTATGCAGAAGTAATATTGTCTCCTTGATCTTGCCCTCTTCATATGTCCCAGGCTTGTAACCCTTCTTGGTACAGCATCACACTGGGAGCTAATGATGACTTGTTTGTCCATCATAACCGTGAAATCCTTTTCAGAGTCGCTGCCTTCCGGGATGCGGCCCCTTATAGGCTCTGTGTTCTTTGTTCCTGGATGTATGAGCTTGCATTTGGCTGTATTAAGATATAAATTATTTGACTATGCCCAGTGTATCAGCCACTTCCCCCCTTCTTTAGCACCCTCTCCCCCTGGATCTGACAACACACAAACTTTATCAGCAATTACTTTGTTTTTTTTCCAGCTTATTGAAAAAATTAAATTTTGGGCTAAGAATCAATGCTTTCAGGTCCCCACTAGAAATAAACCCGTATGTTTCCAGGTCCATCGGTTAGCCAGGTGCTAACACTATTTCTGTACAGGGCATATAATCTTGGGGATTTTCCCGCAATACCTTCAGATCACTGAAAACCCCCCAAAATAGATGTTGGCAGAAAAACAGTCCCCGAGTGAGTCTCTTCCTGTCTTATCTCAACATCACCTTTCCTGTCACGCGTTTCTCAGATTAGTGCCTTTGTCATATTGATACTGAAGACATTCAGTGTGTGTTGCCTTTTGCACCAGCCTTTGTTTCTCTGCTTTGTGATTAAATTTCTCATGTGATTTTTCCAGACTTGTTCTTTGTTCCTTCCCTCTGGATTCTTCCTTGTCCATGCACTGTTTGAAATTTTGAAGATGATCAGAGTAGCATCAGTTTTAAAACACCAAAGCCCAGTGAAACACCTCTTCCAGCGCTCCCATAGAGCTGGCAGGCCTTCTCTGATGTATTGACCAAGGTTCCTGTATGCCAGCACTTACCACAGAATGCACCACAAAGCAGAAGCATCATTCTGCTGTGAACTAGTTAATCTCACCTCTGGTCCCCAGCTGTGCCAGAAGCACCCTATTAGTGACGGCCCCTACCCATCACTACCGTTACTGCTCCAGGAAGTCTGGGCCTTCTTCATCCAGGACTTCTCCCCGCCTTCAGCCACCATCCATGTTTTCCTTTCCCTTTCATCACTTTGTAAAGTTAGGTCAAACTGGCTGCTGCTCTCCCACCCACAGCCCTCCCATCAAGTAGCCATCTTTGCTTGTCATCCCAACGCAGAAGCAGAGGGTGGCCTGCACTTGCTGTCTGTCATACACCTTCTCTGCAAAGCTGTACAGGCTGAGGTTTTGGTTCAGACAGCTGCTCTTACGGAAACAGGAGAGAACTGAACCGAAAGCAAAGATGAGGAAGTGGAAGCTCATGCCAACCACAAAAGTCACTGCGTCCCCTCGTCGCCTCGCATTGCATGCCCCATTTAGAAGAGCTGTGACAGCGGAGGGATGAAAAGCGGGGGTGTGGCTTGTTAACGTGTCAGCAGAAGTTGTTGCTCCCCAGCCATCTGCAGTTGCAGAAGCAGTGCATCGGTGAGTCTCAAACTTCATCAGCTCTATTATTTACGGGGAGAAGTATCTCTGTCTGCCATTAGAACAGGCTTCTGCACCAGCTACTGTTCTGGAACTTTTCACCACCCACTTTTTCCTGGGTGCCAACTGCCCCCAACCCAACTACCAAGACTCTAGCTTCTCCGTTGCCACCATGCAGCAGTGCAGTTTCATTACAGAACCTGCCATGCACTGACTACTCTAAGGGAGGGAGGAGTGGGGGGGGGGAAAGTCAGCTAGCTATCCAACAGGCAGGGGCTGCTAGGCTGACTGCATGAAACAGGAAAGTCAATAATGCATTCAAAGCAGCCCCCATTTGGGTATGTATTTGAAGCTGCTGCTGAATTTAGGCCCAGATTCCCACCCCCAGAGCTCTCTGGGCTTTGTCTAAATAGGCTGTGAGCATTGTAGCTGAAGGATCCTATGCACAGCTGTGTCTCTGGGCTCTTTCAGAAGGAGGGAATTTGGTAAGTGTCCATCCGTAGCCTCTGCCAAGCAAGAGAGAAGGTGTCATAGTGTTTAAGGCCCGAAGAGACCATTCAATTTTCTAGCATGACCTGCATATAACACAAGCCACACAATTCCACTCAAATACCCCTAGCCTGAGCCCAACAACTTCACTTAAACCAAAGCATTTCAATCCACACACAAAACTGTTGTGGCCATAGGCAGAGTATAGGAAAGATGGACGTGCTCCAAGGCCCCTGCCGGGGCAGGGAATTGATTAGGTGGGATTTGCCCAGCTCCTAGCAAGTGAGCCATGCTGCAGAGGAAGGTGGAAAATGCCCAACATCTCTTCCAATGTGACGTTGGGAGAAATTCCTGCCTGATGCCAAATCTGTTGGCGGACGTGGGGAGAACGGGGAGTGTAGTTTGCCATAGGGTAGGTGGCTAGGTGGAGCTGCTGCTGGAAGCGTGTGCTGTGTATTTTTCAGCTCGGTGCAGCATGCCTGGAGTGGATGATAGGTCCTTTCCCCAGAGTCTGGTGTGGCTGGCTCACGCAGGCTGCCACACCTCCTGTGAGTGGGGCATCCCAAAGGAGCAGGGATATGTGGTCTTGCTGCTGGCAGAGCCCCCCAGCCCCAGGGAGCAAGCCAGCACACTCTGCCTGCCCACTGTGTCTTGCTGCTGCCGGGCCACAGCCCCTGCTGGGACAAGTGGGGCAGGATGGGGGAGACAGGGAGACAGGGATTTGTTTCTGGTGAGGAGGGAAAGCTTGCCCCATCTGGATGTTGCGTCCCCCCACCACACTCCATACAGCACCAACAAAGGCTGCTGGTGCCGCAGCCACTGTCCTGACTGAGGCAGCTTCAAGGGCTGAACCCCCCGCGTCTGAATTCCAGTCAGCGAGGGGAGCGGTCTGCGGGGCCCCGAGGTACGTCTGCGCGGTGGGAGTGTGCCTGCAGACCCGTGCCGGCTCGGCTTGCACGAAGGGCTTAAGAATAGCAGTGTAGATGCTGTGGTTTGGGTGGCAGCTCGGCTACCTCGAGCTCAGCCCCAGCAGGCTGGGTTGGCTTAATGGGCACGCTGCTATTTTGAGGGCGTTAGCTCGACCCCCGCCTGAGCTCTGAGGCTTGCTGCCTGGTTGTGTGTGGCCATGCCTGTGACGTCCTTGACTTGATGCTGGCACAGGCAGGGAAGGGGGGATGCAAGAGGAAGCTGACTTATGCAGATCATTGAAGGTAAAAAGGAGAAGCAGCAGCTTGTGTGCCGCTCCCATCCAGCTAAAAGGAGTTAGGCTGGGACCACTAGTGAATGGGGAAGGGGCCAGCCAGTCTGGGGCTAGGCTGCTTAATAGCACCTGGAGATTGTGCTAGGTTGGGCTTGGGAGGGAAGAGAGGGAGTCCCTGCAGTTTGGGGAACCAACCCCAGCCACAGCTACACTCTGAGGGTAGCCCTGGAGTGCAATCCATCCTTCCAGCCGTGGGGGCGGAACAGCTTGGCTGGGCAGAGCTGCCGTTTAGCACCACTCTGTGTGAGACGTTTTACACGCGCTAACGTCAGTCTGCAAATGGCCTTAGGCCTCAGCTCAAAGGCCACCCGCCCTGCCCCAAACTGGATGTGGGGCTGCACCCAACGTGGCAGTTGTGGCTGGGTGCTGGAGGGGGTCAGGGACAGGAAGCAGAAGGCAGGATTGGGTCCAGGCTGCAGGTGTTGAGCGGAAGCTGAGGGCTACGTGGCAGCTGTCAAAGGAAGCTGGGGGATGGGCTGGGGTTAAGATGGGAGCTCCTTCCCAGCTATGATGCAACACCGAGTGAGTTTTGGGGAATGGCTGCTGAAGCCCTCTCCCAGCTAAGGGGAGGAGCTACTGAACCCAGGGCTCAAGCAATTACAGGGGACAGCTAATGAGAAAACAGGGACAGAAGTGAGAGGGTCACAGGTTCAAAATCAAGGATCCCAAGGGGGACACCACACAGAGAACCCTGGATAGTGCCACTGCTCCTCAAAGGGGTCTAGGGAGCCAGCGGACGCCGCCCAGAGGAACTGTGCCCAGATATGGGAACCAAGGGAGCAGCGGAAATAGGCCCCCCAGTCGCAGAGCACCCCCTCGTCCAGCATCCTCCCGGCATTATAGATGGCCACCTTGGCCAGCGCCAGGAGGAGGCTGAAGACGAGATCTGGCGACTTTGTGGCGCCACAGATAGGATGTGCATAAATCAGGAGCTGAGGGGAAGTGACGCCAGAACCTGAGAAAAAGGTTCTGCAGGAGCAAGAAGGACTGCAACCTGGTGCACTCCAAATAGACACGTGCCAGGTTTTCCTCATGCTGCAGAAGGGGCAGATATCAGGGAGAGGGGTGAACCAGGCCAGGTATGTGCTCATGCTCAGGGCTCTGTGAAGGAGCCACCAGCTGATATCCCCAGTGGGCTGTTGGACCAAAGTGGAATACAGGCTGGTCCACTGAGGTTCCTCATCTGCCACCGGTGGTAAAAGGTCCTGCCATTTGGTGTCAGGGCAGGACCCAAGCCTGAGGAAATGAAAGGTATGGAGCACGAGCATGTGCAGAAGTGTCCTAGGCGCAGTCTGAAAACAAACTGGATGCAGGTTGTGCAGCCAGCTTGGATTGCGGTGGGGACAAAGCTGGGGGCAACTCGTGGGGCAAGGGCCCAATAACAAGGTCTGGAGGGCCGGGGGTGAGGGTTGGGCAGGGAGCACCCTCCTGCAGGACCCACTCAAGGAAGACCCAAGAAGTGGGTGGTAAGGCCACCTTCACATCTTGGAGTATGCGTGGGGGAGCATGAGGGGTGGAGAGCCCCATGTGCCAGCCGAGTGCCAGGAGATCCACCCAGTCCCCTCGATCGTAGTCCAGGAGGTCTCCAATTTTGGTTGTACCAGCCATGACCAACCTCTGCTGCACTGACTCATAGACTTTAAGGTCAGAGGGGACCATTATGATATCTAGTCTGACCTCCTGCACAACGCAGGCCACAGAACCTCACCCACCCACTCCTGCAATAGTCCCCTAACCTCTGGCTGAGTTATTGAAGTCCTCAAATCATGGTTTAAAGACTTCAAGGTACAGAGAATCCACCAGCAAGTGACCCGTGACCCATGCTGCAGAGAGAGGTGAAAACCCACCAGGGCAGATTGGCTGAGTCCTGGGGGGGGCGATTCCTTTCCAATACCAAATATGGTGATCAGTTAAAACCTAAGCATGTGGCCAAGACTCACCATCAGACATATAGGAAAGAATTCTCTCTAGTAACTTAGAACCCACCTCATCAAACATTCCATCATAGGCCATTGGGCATATTTACTGCTAGTCATCAAAGATCAGTCAGTTGCCAAATTAGGCTATCCCATCAGACCATCCCCTCCATAAACTTAGCAAGCTCAGTCTTGAAGCTAGCTAGGTTTTTCTGCCCCCACTGCTCCCCGTGGAAGGCTGATCCAGAACTTCACTCCCCTGATGGTTAGAGACCTTTGTCTAATTTCAAGTCTAAACTTCCTGATGGCCAGTTTATATCCATTCGTTCTTCTGTCCACATTAGCACTGAACTTAAATAATTCCTCTGCCTCCCTGATATTTATCCCTCTGATATAGATTATCCCTCTGATTATAGACAGCAACCATATCGCCCCTCAACCTTCTTCTGGTTAGGCTAAATAAACCAAGCTCTTTGAGTCTCCTCTCATGAGGCAGGTTTTCCGTTCCTCAGATCATCGAAGCAGTCCTTCTCTGCACCAGTTCCAGTTTGAATTCATCTTTCTTAAACATGTGGGACCAGAACTGCACACTGTATTCCAGATAAGGGCTCACCAGTGCCTTGTATAAAGGTATAAAACCTCCCTATCCCTAATGGAAATACTTCGCCTGATGCATCCTAGGACTGCATTAGCTTTTTTCATGGCCACATCACATTGGCAGCTCATAGTCATCCTGTGATCAACCAATACACCCAGGTCCTTCTCCTCCTCTGTCACTTCCCACTGGTGCATCCTTATAGCAAAAGTTCTTCTTCTTAGTCCCCAAGTGCACAACCTTGCACTTTCCACTGTTACAGTTCATCCTATTTCTATTACTCCAGTTTACAAGGCCATCCAGATCTTCCTGTATGATATCCCAATCCGTCTGTGTATTGGCAATACCTCCCAACTTTGAAGGGGTCCAACCTGGGGGTTGCATAGCAGGGGTTCCACCAGGACCCCCTCGCTACCCCCACACACCTGGTTACCAAGACCAGCTTCCAGGTCTGGAGGAGGTCCTGGTAGAAGACTGGCAGCTCAGGGAGGCCTCGCAGATGACCTCTTGGATGAAGATAAAAGCTGCCAGTCGTATTGAAGGCGGCAGAGGAAGGTGTATGCCTACATGCTCCATGGCAGACTATTTGCACCTGTGATGCACTACAGCGGGCATTTGTGGCTGCAAGCTGCAACTGCAGCCATTTGTACAGCTCAGCTAATACTCAGCCTCTCTGCTGGGCTGCAGGAACGGGCAACAAATGTGGGAGTGTCACAGAGATGTGCAACCTGTGGCAGCCCTGCTTGAAGGCTTATCTAGACAGGGATGGCCAGACAAGTTAGGACAGTTAAAGCTGTGAAGTTAATGCACATACCTGAAAGTGCATTAAATCCATGTCTGGATGCTCTCATTCAGAAGTATCGAAGTCCTTTCCAAAGGAGGATTAAGCTACAATTAGCTAAATCCACTTTACTTGTTAGCGAGAGCGTCTTGACAAGGGTTTGATGCACATCACAGCTTTTGTTAATTCATCTCAGCTTTCCTGACTGTCCTGCTGTAGACAAGTTTTGAGTGGCATTGTACCAAGTGTACTAAGCACTCGGCCATTTTACACTGCTAGTGAATTTCCCTGTGGTGTGCAGAAAGTCCCCCTGACTGTGTTCTAGCCCTCTGTCTGTCTGTCTGTTCATCTGCAGAGCGGATGTAAGGACAATGCTTTACCCTTATACGTTTGTCTTGACTTGAATGGGAGCCGACTCAGACCCTTGCAAAATATGTGTGCTTGACTTTTCAAACACTCATTACTTTATCAAATCAAAACCCATTTTCTCCTGACCCAGGCTATGATGACTTCTTCCATGCCCAATTGCTATTTGCAGACTTCAGCCGTTTAGCCAGGTCTGTGGGGTTTTTTATCACAAAGATTGTTTTCACAACAGCGGATGCATATACCCCCTCCCCTCAAAAAATGGCAGCTCAAACTTTCTAAAAATATTCATCCACTATAATGAGGATTTTGCATTTGTTATTTTCCATCCCAACATCCCAGAGTGCTTTACAATATTAAACAGGTGGGTTTTAAAAAGTGGGCTGCCAAAGGCATTCTTAGGGGGTCTTTGCTTTTGCCCAGTTAGTAAATTAGAAATCCAGAAGCACTGATGAGTACTTAGTGCATACCTGACTAATCTACACAGCGTCCCATGACTGATTGAATAATCTCTGAATATGAATAGGTGGATTAGAGCACAGCCCTAGATCTTAGTTTCTGAGGCTCATTAAGTCCTTAGCTTTGCTTGCACTGGGAGTCCAAGGAGCCAACTCTGACGGGAAAGAAATGAGTCCTCGCCAGTGATGAGGGAAAGGGATGGCATGCTCTGAAATGCAAGACATTCATGCTATTTCCTAATTTAAATATTCTACCCCAGTGCTTATGTCTCAGTCTGCAAGATGAGCCTTTTGACACATTTCTGTGTGAGCAATGCCATAAGCCCAGCCTTTCTCGTGGCAGTTTGATTAGATGGCTCCAGAAACAGGGACGGAAAGGAACAGTATGATGGTTAGGGTTCGCTGTAATTCACTGGGAGTTTGAAAGAATTGCCTCTGGCCTCAAGGATGAGGTAGAGGGGTCGGCTGGGCACGCTCCTTGGTTGAAGCAGGAATGAAATTGCCGGGGAGTTTGTTTCAGTTACTACTTTTCTCAAAAGCCACAACATATTTCTGAAAACTCAACTTCCCCATTTGGCTGGTAAAATGGTGCATATTGCAACTGCATTGGCTTGTGGGATGAGGTGCTGGGATGACTTGCCCTTCACCCCACCTCACTGCAGAAGGTGGAGAAACTGAGCAGCAGTGAAACTTCAGCTTGGTTTGGAAGGACTTGTTTTGATGTTGAAAGTTTTTTTTTCCTTTGGGGCTTTTCACTGTTTACTGTGAATATTTTTGTTCTAGCCCTGGCGTGACCTTTCAGAAATGAGGATGTCTATTTTCTGCAGCTTGAAATGAAGACTCTTCAAATGACAGGGCGTATGACTTCTGTGGCTAGAGGTTGGCAGCAGGCAATTGGCAGCTGACTTCAGAGAAACAAAAAGTCATTACCCTGTTAGCCCTGCTGAAATCCTGTCACTCTCGCTGCAACACGAGCTGTTGCAGCAAAAGCGAAACCCTGCACTGAACAATTGTCAGAAGAATTTCTATTGTGCACTGAGGGCCGGGGGAGCCATCATACACACTGTGGTGATTTGGAGCTGTGCCACAATGGAAGAAGGCTTAACTCTTATCACTGTCCCTGTTAGCTCCCTTAACTCAATTCTGATCACCATGACTGAGGAGCCTTGAGTTCGTGTCAGACCTCAGCCCTTACGTGCTACTTCAGGGTGTTAGACGTCGCAGTCTGTGCCCCTTTGACAGAGAATCTTGAGCAGGGTCAGCTCCAGTCACCCTCACTTCATTGCCAGCTCCTCAGATGAGAGGAAGGTTGTTTTCCTTCTCCAGGCTGTTTTGCAGGCCACTCCTCTACAGTCTATGGCTCACATGGTCTACATACAAACAGAATTTAGACAAAGGTATGGCTCTAGTTTTATTTGAAGGGAGAGTTAAGCTAGGTAGGGACATCTCTCCTGTCCGTGAGAGAGTCTCTGCCCTCCACACAGTTATTCTGCCCATTGCCCCACCACCCTAGAGCCTTCATGCGCCAACATGGTCAATGGCAAAGGCTTGAGAGAAATAATTACCCTGTCAGGTACATCGAAGGAGGGTCAGTGACGTGAAGTGCATCGCTGGAGGCGGGGGAGTGTAATAATTTCCAGCTCTCTGCATGAGTGATTGCCAGGGCAGTAACTACTGCTCCCTCTAGCTTCTAACACCATTGTACCTCCACAGCCTTCTCCTCAAGAACTAGCATTCCAAATGAGTGGCTGTGCCTGTGCCGGCTGGCACTGAGAGCGTTAAGCGTGTCGTGCTCCGTATACCGAGAAGTAGCGCTAACGCTGCTGTCACATCGGTGCTGTCATCAATAAAACATGCTGCTTCTAACCACCCGTACCTGTTTGTGCTCATTACCACATTCAAAGGAGTCTGGGTTGCAGGTCACTCGCCTGTGGCTGGAGGTATAAGACCCAGGCAAGCTCAGTCTTTGAAGCATCAGATTCCACATTTCATCAATCAGTTCCTCTTACTAGAAGTTCTGCTCTCCCAAACGTGCACTTGACAAGGGGCATCTGTCATAAAGTTCTCCAAACACTTACTGGGGGCTCTGATTTACACTTTTACACCCGCTCTCCAGGGAGGCTTGGTAAATTAGAACAAAATCCATGCACGTGTGAGGTAGATGAGCAGAAAGAAACTCAGGGTGTGCTCAAACGGGCATGTAGCTCTTCCTCGGTGAGGAATGGGCACTGTGAGGAAAACTAAAAGCCAAAATGTAATTTCTTTTCACATAAGGGAGTACACCCCGCACGAGGTGCTAAATCAGCTTTCCCACATACCCCAATCCTGATCTCTCGCACCCAACAGAGGGGATCAGTAGACATATGGAGAGAAATACGGGGTCTGTGTCCTCCAGGTTCACTTTTACATTAGTTCCAAATGAGTATTGTCCCCTCTGTATTGGGAGGGTAGGTATTTGCAATGGAGGATACAAATCCCACAGGAGACAGGAGCAACTAAACTCACTTGTGCAGAGGGAGTTGGCTGATACGGCCTCTAACTCAGGCAAAGTTGTCCTGGGTTCTCTTCACTGCCAGGTTCTCAGTGCTAGAGAGACCCAAGGACTCATTCCATGGCTCGGGTTGGGCCCTCAAAGGCCAGGCCCAACTGGAAAATTAAGAGGCCTCACTTCTGCATTCTTTTGCCCTCAGGCAGGAAGGTTAGAGGACTGAGCTGTGAGGTGGGACTGATGTGAAAGAAAGAGGAAGCAACACAAATTTGGGAGCATAGGGCTGCAACTGGCTCCTTCTGAGCAATGGGGCAGGTCCTCACTGCATATGGGTCTGAGGAGGGCTCCCTCAGAGCTGGGGCAAGAGCAGGAGTTTCCAGTCCAAGGTCAGCGTGGGCACCACCTGTGAAGGGCTTTCAGTGGGCTGACGGTCCCCTTCAGGCATGGCAGAGACAAGTATCCATTCTTCTCTAAAGCCACACTGCTTCTGACAAGGCATGGCCCACTCAGCGCTTAACCAAGGAGTGATCCTCCATTCAAGTATAGCCTGTGCCTGCTCCCTTTCTCCAGAGAAATAGTGCTGAGGGGCAGAGAGTTGGTGAGTTTTTTTGCAGAGGAGCAGGGCTCAGAGTGTGCTCTCAGCAATTCCTCTCAGGGAACAGGGCTCTGATCCACCATTCCAGTTTATGGATGCTTTGCCTGCTGAGAGAGGAGGTTCACAGCTCAGATGATGAGCCCTCTTTAGAGGCTTCAGGGACTGGGAATCTGGGAGGTGCTGGCTGTAAGTTGGCTCTTTTGTCCTTTTCCCCAGGAAGCTTGTCAGCCTCATGCCTTGCATGAGGAGTTTTTACTGGTTTATTGACTCCTTGCAAGTGTTTTGAAATTGTTTTACACGTGAGTGACCTCCATTGTGCGCATGTTCTCCTGAGATCTGAGGCAGTGTACTTGCCAGAGCTCACTGTTACGCCAGATCTGTCCATCAGATGATACCACTAAGTAGGTCAACACCACCCGGACCTATAATTCCTGACCTCTCAGGCAATTTCAGCTAGCATGAGATGACAAGAGTTAAATTCCAATACATTATTGTTACCCACACTTCAGAAATGCACTACTCTCACCAAATCAGCTCTGCTAGGGAACGTCATCGTCCCTGTTTCTCTTGGGTCTTCTGCTGGTCTTTTTAGAATTACTGTAAATAGCTAGGATTTAGGGAAAAGTTTTGCAGCAGCATTACATGCTTCAGGACCCATTTGGCTGGGTCAGCTGGTTCCCTTGCCTAGCCTGCTTTGTTGTACCTTTTGGTAGGCTCAAATGCTTGGGCAAAGGTAATCTATCCAGTTGGTAGGTGCTTGTGCAAACCTGCTGTTCCACCTAAGGCTCAGAAGGAACAGTACTATCAACTGGGGTCTGTTCCTTGCTGAAAAGAGGCATTGATGACCAATAGTTAAAGTCTGAACATGCAGGTTGTCTGTGTCGAGCAGGTCTATGACTTCCTCTGTGCAGAATCCAGAAGAACAGATCCAAGCAGCATTCAACTACTACTCCTTTCTCCAACAAGACCCACCTGCGACTCAACATCCCAAGGAAATCAGCTAGGTAATGATGGCTGGGTTGCAGTGCAGTTGGAACTTTATAAGACTGCAAATATGTCCCTTTTTCCTCACCCTTTGCATGTCATTATTTTGGCTGTCTGTACACCATCTAGATCAGGGGTGCCAAATGTACCACTTGCAGGCCATATCTGGTCCGTGGAACAGTTTCATCTGGCTTGTGGACCGCCCAGGAATCTTCACACCCTCAAAGTCCCACTACAAGGGTGAGATTTGTACAGCATGTCACTGTATGGCACTCAAACTCCCCCCGCAGACCCTCCTAGCATGCCTGTTTCGAACAGGACTATGTCAATGTGCACTCTAGAACATTTAGTGCAGGCTCCCCCCATGAAGGCGTTAAGAGTGCAATGCACTAGTGCACTCTACAAATCACAACGCCGTAGTCCAGACTCTGGTGAAGCTATCCAGCAAAACTTCACATACAAGCATAGAACCACTTTACCACAGTTAAAAGGTGCTGGAGAGGTATACATTTGGTGTAAGTTGGTATGTGTCCAGGCAAGGGGGAATGGCACTGAAGAGTGTTTACCCACCAGGTGAAGAGTAGATAGGCCAACCTAGCAAATCAAAGACAAAAACTCTAAATAAGTCAAAGGGTGAATGATTAGAGTCGCTGGTAGACTGGCAGACTCCCCTCTAAAGAAAAATTTAAATAAATAAACAAAAGGGGAGCAGATACCCTTCCTTCTATCCTTCCCTTCCTTCATATCTTTATTCAGCTTGTGACAAGTGGCCACTGTTGAGTCACTGGCTGAAGCCAAGAGATGCCAGGTATCACAGTGCAGCACTAGCAGTCACTAAAATGTAAATAAAATAAATGTAAAATAAATGTAAGTAGTTACCAACATGCTTTATCTTCATCTATTTTAATAACTTCTACTGAATCAAAAGTACAGAGTGTCGGATCATATGAAATGAGTCTGACATCCCTGACTAGATCAACATTATGATAGTAATGTACTTAAGCCATCAACTACTGTTTTTAATAGTAGCCATCAGATAATGACTGGAGCCAGGAACATTTCAGTAGCCTAGCAGGCCTCCTGTACGTCAGACAAACTGAATCTTTTGCAAAAATGGAGCAAGTTAAGACTGAACCTCGTAGTTCAGAAGGAGCCTAGAAAAGAAGAGTAGGTGGTGATAGCAGCCCTTCCAAGTTTTCCTGAAAACAGGAGGCATTGCAGAGAAATGAGAGAGTGAAATCCTCTACACAGCTAGGTGCAGCTGGCCTACAGGCAACAGGGATCTGCAGCACATTCATTCCAGAGGCACCACAAGGGATGACTGCAAACAGCTAGATAAAGTCATTCAAGATTTCAAGAATACTGATTCATGCAGGAATGTCTTTTTTTTCTTTTTTTTTTTTTTAAGATCTAAAGTAAGATTATTAGCATTTTATGAAACACCGACATAAAGCTAAGTCCTGTGCATTTTAACAGTAAGCAGATGGAACAATGAAACAAGTCATTTGTGGTATAACTGCAGTCTTGCTAATAGCTATGATTTTATTGCAAGTCTTTTTAGAGCCTCAGTTCCTCAAGTCCCATAATTACATGAGAAATCCCAGCTTACATTTGAATAAGTTACTAGCCCTCCATGGTTGCAAAGAAAAAGCTTATGTGGATTCCAAAGGCTCAAACACCAGAAAGAAGATAAAAATAACCCAACTCAAAAAAAACAAAAAAAAAATCTTATGACATGCATTCATGCATTTTTTACACTTAAGGTTGGCAATGCTGGAATTGAAACAGGTCAAAGCAGAGTTAGTGCAAGAAACAGACTTTTATTTTGAAAGGGACAGTGGATATTTGCAGGGCTAGTGAAAATGGTGCTTCCCAAGTGTTAATAAAGCAGAGAAAAGTGAAGTGCGTATAATTTAATACATACTAAGGGGGAAAAAAAAACAGAATGCAAGAATAAACCAATGGCAAAGGCATGGGTTATTTGCAATGTGTGGTGGCAATAGCAACACAAGCAAAAGTGTCCAGTAAAAAGAGTGTTACATCATAAATTGATGAAAAAACCACCATTTTTCTGAATTTTATCACAAAGCACGCATTGCAAAGAAATACAAAAGCAAAACATATTAATGCATATACAGCTGGAGGACAAAGCTGTGACAGATATGGCAATTTCCTGCATATTCTTGGAACACCTTATTGAATTAAGGACTAACCTCAGCTAAATCATCCCAGCCAGGTAGTTAAAGGCTGCTATCAAATCCCCCCCATCATTCTTCTCTTCTGTGTACTAAACAAGCCTAGTTCCCTCAGTCTCTCCTCATAAGTCTTGTACTCCAGCCCCCTAATCATTTTTGTTGCCCTCCACTGGACTCTCCAGTTTGTCTACATCCTTCCTATAGTGGGCGGCCTAAAACTGGACACAATACTCCAAATGTGGCCTCAACAATGCCAAATAGAGGGGAATAATCACTTCCCGTGATCTGCTGGCAACGCTCCCACTAATGCAGTCCAATATGCCATTAGCCTTCTTGGCAACCAGGGCACATTGTTGACTCATATTCAGCTTCTTGTCCACTGTAACCCCCAGGTCCTTTTCTGCAGAACTGCTGCTTAACTGGTCAGTCCCCAGATTGTAGCAATGCATGAAATTCTTCTGTCCTAAGTGCAGGACACTGCACTTGTCCTTGTTGAAACTCATCAGATTTCTTTTGGCCCAATCCTCCAATTTGTCTAGATTACTCTGTATCGTATCCCTATCCTTTAGCATATCTACTGTTCCCCCTAGCTTAGTGTCATCTGCACACTTGCTGAAGTTGCAATCCACTCCATCCTCCAAATCATTAATGAAGATGTTGAACAAAACTGGCCCCAGGACCAACCCCTGGGGCACTCTGCTAGCCATCAACCCGTTGAGCCTGATGATCTAGCCAGCTTTCTGTCCATCTTATAGTCCATTCATCCAACCCCCACTTCTTTAACTTGCTGGCAAGAATACTGTGGGAGACAGTATCAAAAGCTTTGCTAAATCATGATACATCACATACATCGCTTTCCCCACATCCACAGCGCCAGTCATCTCATCATAAAAAGGCAATCAGGTTTGTTAGGCATGACTTGCCTTTGGTGAATCCATGCTGACTGTTTCTGGTCACTCTCCTCTCTTCCAAGTGCCTCAAAATGGATTCCTTGAAGACCTGCTCCATGATTTTTCCAGGGACTGACGTGAGGCTGACCGGCCTACAGTTCCCCGGATCCGCCTTCCCTTTTTTGAAGATGGGCACTATATTTGCCTGTTTTGAAACATCCAGGACCTCCCCCAGTCGCCACAGGTTTTCAGAGATAATGGCCAGTGGCTCTGCAATCACATCAGCCAACTCCCTCAGCACTCTTGGATGCATTGCATCCAACTCCATGGACTTGTGTATGCTCAGCCTTTCTAAATAGTCCTGGACCTGTTCTTCCACCAGAGGGCTGCTCACCTCCTCCCCATTCTGTGCTGCCCAGTGCAGTAGTCTGGGAGCTGACCTTGTCTGTGAAGATAAGAGGCAAAAACAAGGCATTGAGAACTTTAGTTTTTTCCACATCATCTGTAACTAGGTTGCCTCCCCCATTCAGTAAGGAATCCACACTTTCCCTGACCTTCTTGTTGCTAACATACCTGTAGAAACCCTTCGTTACCCTTCATGTTCCTTGTTAGCTGCAATTCCTGATTTCACTCCTGATGCTTGAGCAGTATCTTTATACTCCTCCCTAGTCATCTGACCAAGCTTCCACTTCTTGTAAGCTTCCTTTTTGTGTTTAAGCTCACCAAAGATTTATGTTAAGCCAAGCTGGTTGCCTACCACACCTGCTATTCGTTCTGCACATTGGGATGGTTTGTTCCTGCGCCTTCAATAAGGTTTCTTTAAAATACAGCCATCTCTCTTGGATTCCTTTCCCCCTCACATTAGTCTCCCAGGGGATCCTGCCCATCAGCTCCCAGAGAGAATCAAAGTCTGCTTTTCTGAAGTCCAGGGTCTGTAGTCTGCTGTGCTACTTTTTTCCTTTTGTCAAGATCCTGAACTTAAACCATCTCATGGTCACTGCTGCCTAGGTTGCCACCACCTTCTACTTCCTCTACCAAATCTTCCCTGCCCCTAGTTGGTTCCTCCAGCTCTCGCACTAGGAAGTTGTCCACAACACCCTCCAAAAACATCCTGGACTGTCTGTGCATTGCTGTATTGCTCTCCCAGCAGATGTAAGTGTGATTGAAGGCCTGCATGAGAACCAGGTCTTGTGACCCGGAAACTTTCATTACTTGTCTGAAGAAAGGCTGCCTGGCTCTCAGCAGGGAGCAGGGAGCGAGTGGGACAAGAAATTGGGGCAGCTGGATCCCACTCCACAGAGGCAAGAAGCCCTTGGGGGGCTTCCTCCTGGGAACAAGGAGAGAGGAAGCCGCAGGTGGCTTCCCCAGGCTCCCAGTGGGGAATTGGTAGTGAGGGGGACAGCCCACTGGGAGCCTCTGGGGCTGCTCCCCACATTGCCCCTGGTAGGTTGATGAAGTGCTCCTGGCCACGAAGCCCTCCATCGCCCCAAGGGAGGGAGTGGGGACATTGGCCACTGGGCTGCAAGGCAACGTAGGCTAAGTTGACTCATTTTTCCAGTGTAGACAAGGCCTTACGAGCAGACATGGAGAGCGGAGCTGGCCCCTGCCAGGAGTAGGGACGCTGCCGTGCGGGATCCCCGGCGATGGGGAGGAAAGCAGGCGGTGTCCCTGGCTTGGCCGGCTCGGAAGGGCTGCGGGTGAGCGCGGCTCTGCGAGACAGGGCGGGCGCAG
>ML675646.1:277239-335505 GCA_007922155.1 Mesoclemmys tuberculata | reverse complement strand
CCTTGAGGACCTGCTCCATGATTTTTCCAGGGATTGAGGTGAGGCTGACCGGCCTATAGTTCCCTGGATCCTCTTTCTTCCCTTTCTTGAAGATGGGCACTATATTTGCTTTTTTGCAGTCATCAGGGACCTCCCGCAGTTGCCACAAGCTTGTAAAGGTATAGCCAATGGCTCTGAAATCACATCAGCTAACTCCCTCAGCACCCTCGGGTGCATTGCATCTGGCCCCATGGACTTGTGTATGTCCAATCTTTCTAAATAGTCCTGGACCTGTTCCTTCAGCACTGCGGGATGTTCACTTCCTCCCCATTCTGTGCCGCCCAGTGCAGTAGTCTGGGAGCTGACCTTGTCTGTGAAGACAGAGGCAAAAAAGGCATTGAGTGCCTCAGCTTTCTCCACATCCTCTGTCACTAGGTTGCCTCCCCCGTTCGGTAAGGGGCCCACACTTTCCCTAATCTTACTCTTGTTGCTAACATACTTGTAGAAACCCTTCTTGTTCCCCTTCACATCCCTTGCTAGCTGCAACTCCAATTGATAGGTTAGTGGTTGATGTTGATCAACGTTTTTTCAAAAACATGGAGTAGAAAATTTGTCAAAACTGACCCTGTCCTGCAAAATGTTCAGGTTTTCACAAATCAGCTTTTTTTGTCAAACGTTGACTCACCTGTAGTCCTTGGTAGCAAAGTTGTGATTGGAACTACCATGAGGAAAGAATGGAGCCACTCAAAGGGTATTTTTGGATGGATATTTAACTGCCTTGAGCATTCTTGTGCAAGGAACCACAAGTTTCTGATGACAGCCTTTTTGCTTAATGCACATCAGGCTGAAGAATGAAATAGTTGTTATGATATGGACTACTCAGCTCTGTCTTTTCATGCAGTGCAGGTGATGTTGTGATTTGCTTTTCCTGCTTGAATGAGTCTCTGAGCTGAAGCTCAGCCTATAAAAGATTGAAGTGATGGTAAGTTCTCGGAGATGGAGGTGATGTCAAGAACACCTGTTCTTTCTAGTGAGAGAATATATCTGATGGTTGTTACTGATGTTCCCAGTGTGGGGGCTTTCTTTGATCAAACAGCAGCAAGTAATAGGCAAACATAGGCATTTTTATTTTTCCTGTGTGGAAGGTTGCATCCTTATCTCTTGGATGCAGCCCTGCCACTATTCTCAGCACCTTTGTTACTGCTGGATTGGACTATTGCAGTGCACTCTGCATGGGCCTTCTCTAGAAGATACTTGGAAATTTTTGCTATTGCAGGAGTTAGTGGCCTGCTTTTTTAGTAGTGTTTTGCCTAAGGAGTATACTGGCACTTTTGTAGACCTCATTAGTTATCCATTTATTTCCAAATACAATTCAAGGTGTGATTTACATTTACAAAATCCTTCATTAATTGAGTCTAGCTACCTTATTCATTTCTCTCCTTATGCATCATCTAAGCATTTAATATCAGCCAGAATGCTCTTGCGAACAATCTCAAGACGTGAACTCTTGGGTTAAGTTTGGAGTGGGTATGGGAAGGCTAGAGGTAGGTTATGCTTGTTTTTGAGAGATGGCTTTTGGCATTTGAGTCTCTTCAGTTGGTTAAGGAAGTTCTTGTCAGCTTAATCAGTTTTGTTGTTCATTTGTGCTGTCTTTAAATCACTAACGCTGTAAATCAACTGACACTTTTCTTTCATAGAGGTTGAATAGGACTGGAATGTCGTATTTCCAAAAACAATGTTCAGATTGTGAAAGGGAGCAGTATAGTTGTGTTTTGGGACTGGTCTGGCTGAATTTGCTTGTGAAAAGGTGTTGCACTATAACCCATGTTGCCATGGTTATATTGATCTTGAGAGAGCTGGAATTTGAATGTATAGTGTTTATCAAGTCAGGCAGTGAAAGGGCAACAGCAGAGTTTGGAACACTTTTTGGAACTGGAAATTTTATCTAAAATACCTAGTAGACACCATTTTTGGATGCACATAACTTCAATCTATTGTATTTCAAGTTTGTCTTGTTGGATAGGCTCCATGGATCTAAGGAATCTGGGGTGTGATGACCATTAACTTTGAGGCATTGCTTTCTCCCCCTCAGGGCATTTCAAGGGCATCTCATCCAGGCTGAAAAACGGGAGCCTACTTTTCCAAGCATCTATGTTAAAAGCCCTTTGTAGTTACATATTCTTAGTTTCTATGAGCTCATTCAAAGGTCATCATGCCAACAAGAGTCAAGTCAACATGAGGGCCGCATCTTATCAAAGCCCCTCTGGAAGGAACAATGCCTGTGTCATACTTACCACACCAGTCCTCTGAAATCTCCAGAAAAAAATCAAGCATTCTCATTCTATTTGGAAAATATTCTATTTCTAGAGCATATGCCCTCTCTTTTTTACTAAGAGTATAAGGATGAAAATGGAGCTTTGTTTCTCAATAATATATTGGCTTCTGTTTCTTTCCAGCGGTATGTCTTAGTCCTATTTCTGTGACATTGCTGTTAGTTGCTATAGAAGCAATGCTGATGCCAAGCTTTCTCGGGGGGTAGAAACTCTTTTAAATCCTTTTTAATGTCCACATGAACACTAAAGAATGATGGAGGACTTAGAGAGAGCAGCATAAGCATAATTATTTTGGCATCAAATGGTTTTCAAAGTTTCCACAGAGATGTCAGCATCTCTTTACATCTTTAATTGTCTCAACTAAAATGTTGCTCCCTGAATGAGGGTACTTCATTAAAGTTTTCCTGTTTTAACCAAATACATTGTGTCGTAACTTGGCTGTTAAGTTTTTAAATAATGTTTTGGCTCTGTGTATGAGAGGAACCCGTTCAGTCTGAAATTATGGGAATGAAGGGGGCAGTGGCCCTAAGGGTGAAGGTACTGTAGAATATATGATTTGAGTTTGCTCATTAAAGTTGGTGCCATGGCCAGTTACTGAAGCATCTGAATGGGGGACAATAATTCCTTAATTCCAGCTCTGGAATTTGGGCAGCAGCCTCCAGTTCGGCAGAAAGCTAGATCTTCACCAGGCTCTGATTTTCTAGGCTCTAACTGAGAGGAAGGCTGAAACGGGATAATGGGTGATTGTAGGACCTAAGGCCTTGGGTCTGAAAGCTTGTGGCACAAGCCTTTGCTTCATCACCTGTAGTCAGAGGTTCACCCCTTGGACTATTGAATCAATGAGGACTATCCAGGATTTCTGCCTCTGCAAGTTTTCTTCTTCTCTCAAGATGGTTCTTTTAAAGGCCTTTTAGCAGTTTGGCCTCTGATGCACTATAGGCAAGATCCATGGTCTTGGTGCTCTTTTCCTATGAAGTCAAGAGTTGTTATTTAAGAGGCCAGCTGAGCATTCCCAATTCTCTCTCTCCTCTTAGAAAGCCTATGGCATCAGCTATGTACCTTTCCATCCCTCTGATCCCTGGAATCAGACAGATGCTCCTTCTTGCCATGGCTCTGCATCTTCCCTGCTAGCCACACTCTGGAGCCACCCTGAGCCTGGTCCGGCATGTCTACCAAGGGAGAATCCAGCACTGGGATGGGAAGGGAGCCCTGGGGTACATCTGTGCTGCAGCTAGGAGTATGTTGCTTCTACCGGTTGAAGTAAACAGACACTCACTAGCTGTACTTAAACTAGCTGCCAAGTACAAACCTACCTGGACCCCCAGATACATATTCAGGCGACTAGCATGAGCCGCTGCTCGTGCCATCCCAGAGCCAACTACTTTTAGCATGCTAGTTCAAGCAGAGCTAGCATGTTCTCAGCAGCAGTGTTGACACACCCATAGGATGTGGCTACATTTGAGCTGGAAGTGTGATTCCCAGCGTGCATAGATGTAACTGCATCTATCTTTGCTTGAGCTCGTGCCTAAAACCAGAAGCGTAGCCAGGGCACCACGAGCAGCAGGAGGGGCTAGCCACCCCGAGTACATAGCCAGCGTCTCCAGCGGACATCGGCTCAGGGTAGCCAGTCCCTCCCGCTACTTCCACAGCTGTCTTCTGTTCTATGTTTTTCACTGAGCTAGCACCAGCATGTGTCTGACATATGCTCAGGCTCAGATTGGGTGGGTTTAGGCGCTAATTCCAGCCCACCTGTGGCTACACTGTTGTTTTACATGTAATGTTAGTGTGGATGGGGGAATAGAATTGCGCTTTGTAAGTATCTCCGAATGACGTCTCTGAAGCCTGATAGTGATGCAAGAGTTGGACAGTGTAGAGGAAACTTCACTCTGAGATCCTGCTCTTGGTGTCAATATGGTGGAGGTTTCAACATGTCTGACAGCAGTTAGTTTCATGGCGTTTTAGCCAGAGTTGTGGAAGCTCGTACGTTGGGAGTGTGTTGCATTGCAAGCTTTTTTCAATGTATACATTCTCACCAATAGTGGCTTTCTCCATAAATGAGGATTTAGAGCACTGCTAAACATTTATTTTTCCATTTAAGCCACCTGCAGTGAAGAAAGTTGCTGGACCTTATCAATTTCCATACAAGGATCTAAGTAATTCTTTCACCTGATTCCTAGTTTCCTGTTGGCCTTAGCTAGATAAGCTGTGGATATATCTGAAGGTGTTCAACCCTTACATACAAAGTACCATAAGACACCAGAAAGATCAACATTGTGAGAGGAAGGCATATTCTGCCATGTTAAGTGAGATCAAAAGATTTGAAAAAACTCACTTTGTGCTCTTTATTGCTTTAGGTATAAAAATTCCTGGAATGGCTTTTTAATCACAGGCTGCTTGTTTTTGCAGAGAACTATCAGGAATGTAAAGTCTGCTATTCCTGGTTTTGTGGGAGGATTAGTGGGATGTATAGGGGATGTTGTAAGCTCTTATTTGAAGATGTGTGATCTTTAACATTTTGAGCAAATTAATTCTTTGTTAATCACTAAAGTTAAATAGGTCTTTACAGGAACAAAACAAAGTTTAATCAGTTTGATTGAAAAGGCCTTTCCCTCCTCAAAAACTTTTTATTGTCATTATTAACATACATGAGCTTTTCATGCAAGTATTAACAAATCTTATCCATAACCAGTATCTGTTACCTTTAAAGACCCATTTGCATTTTGGCAACCCCTTGTTATCTGTATTTAGCTTATTCAGATTCTCAAAATAGTAACCAGTAATTATAAAATTTCCTTCATTCTGATATAATAAGGCTATCATTTTTTCATTCTAAGGATTTTCTGTACTTTATTCTTCGTGCACTACTGTCCTTTTCCAAAAGTGAGCTATGTCATATCTGGCTGCCAGTAGTAATTGTGTTTATCAATGGATCCTTCCCAGAGTCAGTAACTTCCTTTGTACTGTAATCTAATGGATTGACTATGCATTTTGTGGATAGCATAACTAGTTACCTTAAATTCTGTTTCTGGCTTTCTTCCTAAATCTTAGGGCATTCCCTCCCTTTATGCAGAGGTCCTCATTCTGTCATATCTTTTCCAGTGTTTGACTCCCTTTTTATATCTTTTCCTTTGCTTAAATGGAGTGAGGTACCATTGGTAAAATATTTTGTAGTTTTCCTTACTGAATGCTCAAATAGATGAGGTATTGGCCTTTCTCCATATATTTTCCCTTTGTTCCTTTTTAGATGCTCTTCTCATTTTTCCGTAGAGGTTGTCCTATCTGCTAGATCAGTGGTCTTCAACCTTTTTTCATTGTGGACCCCTAAAACATTTCAAATGGAGGTGTGGACGCTTTTGGAAATCTTAGACATAGTCTGCGAACCTCAGGTTGAAAACCAGTATTCTGGATCCATCAGTAATTATTCGTTATACCATGCAGAGATAACCAGTGTTGTACTGTGTAATTGTTACACTGTATGTGTTATCCCAGGCGCTTTGAGATGTCTTTTCCCATAATCAGTGTTTCTATCCTTGCTGATGGTCTCTTGAAACTTGGGCTTCCTAAATATAATTTGATATAATGGCTTAGTAACAAATAAGCCAATGATATTCCCTATGCGTTCTTTGGTGGTATTAATTTTCATAATTTTGCTATAGAATAGCTGTCTGAGGGTTGGTTGTATAGTCTTTTCCCTCCTATTTATTATATATTGGATTACAGAATCCTGGTTGAAATTCTAGATTGTTTCTGAAAGGTGTAAGTGAGGATGGCAAAGGTCTATCTGTTTATCAAATTCCATATCCACAGTGTCCCCCTGGGACCCAGATTTTTTTTCTCTTTGTGTTGCTCTCTATTTCTCAGGTTAAAAATCAATGCACTAAATTTATCTTTAAAGTCCTGTTTGATATCCACCACATGTTCACAGGGGTCACGATGGTGCAAGGCTGATAACAATTTTGATCGAGCTGTTCAATGATATTTTAGTAAATTTGTTACTGCAAATCTCTCTTTGAGTGGGTCTGTAGAGCAGGGTGACCAAACTTGCTGACCCCTTGAGCCTCCCCTCCCCACTGGACAGAATCCTCTAGCCACACCACCCAGCTGCAGGGCAGAAGCTTTGAACTTCCCACCCTGGTCTGGTAGGTGGAGGATGGGGGGGAAGGGGGCTCCGTGAGCCACACTTTAACTGTAATAGAGCCGCGTGCGGCTCCGAGCCATGGTTTGGCCACCCCTGCTATAGAGTTTTCTTGGTTTTTTTTTTCCCCCCCCTGTGTAAATTATTGGCCCATACAAAGCAGCAGTATGGCCTAGTGGATAGAACCTTGGACTGGGACTCAGGAAACCTAGGGGTCTATTTTTGGCTCTGCCTGCTGGGCAACCTTGGGCACATCACTTCATCTCTCAGTGTCTTAGTTTCCCTACCTGTACAATGGAATAATGATACTGAGCTCCTTTGTAAAGCGCTTTGAGGTCTGCTGATGAAAAACATTAGACAAGAGGAAGATCTTTATTATTGTTGCTCAAGTTCTTTTCGGTATCCATATTGGGTAGGGCCTTAAATGAGGAATGTAATGATGGCAGATAATTAATTGTAAATGTAATTAATTAAAATGTAACAGCCAAAACAAATGTAAAACAGATTGAAAGCAAATCATGTTATCATTTTTGAAATAATGGGAGGAAAAGTGCATATGCTGGTTGAAGACAGGAGAGTGATTGACTACTAAATATTTTATTTGTTTAGATGAGACAAACTCAAATACATCTTGCAGTTTTTTCATCATAGACTCCTCTAGCTCTGTATTTGTATACTGTAATTAATTTTATAGCTTGATATATCACTGAGTTCATTTATTTTTCAAAATATGAGCCATAGATTATGCTACATTGAGGAAATATTAGTATCACATTGTCTGCATACAGTACAGTTTTATGTTCTGTTTTATTAATTGTTAATCCCAGTTATGCTGTTATTCTGCCATATATTTGTGCCAGGAGTTCAATAAAGAAGGACGACAGCCTTGTCTGGTTCCTGTTTGTAGTTGGAATTCTTGGGAGTGTGCCCTGTTAACTTTTGTCCTAGCAGAGGAGGAGTCATATGTATCCATGTCTTCATGTTACCTCCCAAACTCATCCCTGATAGCAGTGTATCTACTTTATCAAAGGCCATCTAAAGATAACAGTAGACCTTTTATTTGGTTTGTTCTGTTCTGCCTATCATGAATTACTTTTATGACTTGTCTGATATCACTCTATTATGTATGAAATCTGTTTGATCAGTGTGTATTAATTGAAGCAGGGCTGCTTCTCTTTTTCTGGCCAGAGTCTTTGAAAATATTTCTGGTCTACACTTACCTTCTGGATTCAGCAGCAGTTGATGGGAGATACGCAAGTGACGTAAGAAACTTGCGTATCTCTCGTTGACTTCGCTGTGTCTGTTCCGCGCGCCGTCCACACTGCGCTATGCTGTTCCCGTCGGCGTACCACTACACCACTTATGGAGGTGTTTTTCCTCCATCGATTTCTGGATCGACTAAGCAGGTCTACACAGACCACTCAGTCGATCCAGAGACATCAATCTGATGGTGGCAAATTTGCTGCTGTTAGTATAGACACAGCCTAAGAAGCAAAATTGGTTTAAATGAGACATGTAGTAGCTTGTCTTTGCAGCTTTGTTGTTATTTGTTATACCATCTTTTAATGTAGTGGGAATCTCCTTACTCTAAGAAATGATTAGCATGGTTGGCTTGCCTGCAGTGATATCTGATATCTATCATTTTATACAACTCTACTAAGAACTGCTCTGATCCTGGGGATTTTTGTGCTGGCTTTGATTTTAATAGCTTCTGTGACTGCCTTTTGTTATTGGTCTTTCTAAATACCAACTGTTCCTGAGTTAACTTTGGTATGATAGCCTCAACATATGCCATAATTTCCCCCAACGTGCCTTATAGTTGGAAACGTAAGGATCTATGATTTCCTGAATTCAATAATCTCTAACCATTCTAAATTTTACTACTCTTTTACATTTTATGTTGTATTTGACTCTTCCCTTTTTACTATACGGGTGAGGAGTTTATTAGCCTTATTCCACCCCACATAATACCTCTGTTTCAGCAAGCTTATGAGTTCTCAGTTGTCTCTAAATACGCATTTAGGTGCCCTCTGAAAGCCGCCTCCTGTTATAGCTGTGCTCTAACTCTCTTAGTTCTTGGGATAAAACTTCACTCTTTCCTCTAGCTTTTCAAGCCTAGATGGGGCCTGAATTTCTAAGGTAAAAAAGCAGCAGGACAACCAAATCACAGTTTTCAGATAGCTTTTTACATCATAAGAATCAAGAATTAAAGAAGTCTTTAACCTTGCACATCACTCATGAAGAAGTTCTTTTGCTAAGAAAGTTAAACCTGGGATATATTGTCACATTTACATGAGCAGCTTTCTGGCAAGGCGCTTAGGATGTTGTAAGAGTCAGAGCATCTCCTCCAATTCCTTGGGAAGATCATTCCATGCATCTGGTGCTGTCATATCTCTGGCTGCCAGCTCTTTCAGGCTAATATCCTTGGAGATACTGCCTAACGTGCAGGCCAAAGTAGATCTACTGGCGCAGGATTTGGATCTACTCAGCAAATGTCTTTACTGCAGAATTAATGTAGGCTTTTTCTTGAGTGTTGCCACAAAATCCCCTTCTGTCCACACACATGACCCTCATGTGAGTTTAGTGCTTTCAGCATGGGCTGGTTGGCCCTGCTAGGGGTATAGGTTAGAGCATGAGTGTTGCTTTCGCTTGGTCTGGAAACCCACTCACTTAGCAGTAATGAAGGCTAAATGCACTGCAGGCTAAACCACTTGAGTATTGATAGTCCTCCAGTGCCTTCCCACAATTCTCCCCATGTGCCTAGAAGGACAGACACATTTTCTCACAATTTACTGGGAAAGAATCATGGAGCAGCTCAGCTTATCACAGTGCAAATAACTGTGGGATTTGCCCGGCAGTCCTAGCAACGCACAGGGGTGAGGACAGCACCAGTCAGGCAAGTCAGGTGTGGCTTTGCACTGTGGCTGCTCACACCTGGGCTAGGCTAAGCCAATTGCCAATCGCCTGAGCTAATGCTGCAGTGAAGACATGCTCCAGGAAACCAGATTTTCTGACAAAAGTGAAGGAGATGAAGTCATAGCAGCGTCCTTAGATATATTGCAACCTCTGGGGAGAGCTCTTTCAAGCTGAAGAGCAGATCAGTTATACACTAACTTAGTAATTAACACAGGCAGGAGGGATCTTGTGAGACAAGGGGTCAGAATCAGTGACCACCTGACACAAATACCTTTTTTAAAAGTGTTAAAATTACCATGAAATGAAATGCAGGAAGACAGTGCTTTTTGCACGAAGAACAAGCTAATTTTGCTATGGGAGCATAGACTCTCAAATGTCCATTGTGCATTTAAAAGGATGTTGTCAGGTTAAATTGTTTTAGTTTTTTAAATTGAGTACATCCTTCATTAATTTTAAACATTTGTAATATAATTGGAACAATTTTAATCTTATTTACATTTGATTGTTTTTTGTTTAATCTTTTTGTTTAGTCTATCTTAATTGTCCAAGATGAAGGAAGTACAAAAAGTAATCGGTTTCTCTTTTGCTTAATCAGTTTTAGATTATCATGCTCTCTGCACAGTTAAATGCTTGATTTGCACTGTCTGTTTTGCACAGCTATTGAAATGGACAGGGTAACCCTCAGTTGTTTAATGATCTGCTAGGCAGCAGTTCAAGGTGATGCTATTTTGTTGGAAAACAGAGGGAATTAATCATTGCTCTGCTTTACCAGTGTTTTGGCTGATAAACTGGGGCAGAGGCTGCGCACCCTTCTAACTACCATTAAGAATCGACTCTTCTTTGTCTGTGCTGCTTTACTTTGCTTCACTGATTCACAGGCTTGTTACTGAAAAGCTGAATGGAGTCACCCTCTTATTTCCTTACGCTTGGCCAAAGTGGCCAAATGCTAGTTATGCTTTTGAGTGGGTTACAAAAAGTCAAATAGTCACGCTTTCATTGTAGTAACAAGGCTTCAAAGTGAATAGTGGCATCTGTTTGCCAGTACGGGTGAAGAGGAAATAACCCAAATGTTCTGGTTGTCTTTGCATTGGCCTCATCACTGTGGGTAGATTGAAATTTCAAGCACCTGAGATAGTGATATATGACTACACAACTCTGCCTTCCTGGGCCAGTCCAGTAAAATTTGCTAATGCTCACTTTATCTTCTGAGGAGGACAAGAAGTAATGAGTGAATGTAGAGGGTGAAGTCTCTAAACCTTAACATGCCCATTTGGGCTTCTGACAGACATTTTACAACTAAAAACCATACTGACTGAAACTTAACATTTGCTGTGGGAACAGGTAGGCAGCAGTAGTGCTGGAGATACAGTTGTAAATATAATGTTGGGGTGTGTGTTATGTGGCCGTTCACTATGTAAGTACTATGGATGTTGCTGGTAAGTGGAGGAAGAGTTGATGACGGGTGCAAAGCATAATCAGACTGAGCATTTTTGGCAGTTGCTGGAAAATAATTGTGTAAAATCTGTGTTAAAGCTCGTGTTGCCTAGTAACTCTGACCTAAGAGGTTATCTTAAGGGGCTCAGAGAGGAATTTTGTTCATTTCCTGAGTACTGAGCAGAAGCTATACTGTCTCTAAGTGCCCCATTTTCTGAAATCAAGTTAACAGGAACCAGGAATTCATTTTGTGAGGAATAGAATTGCTGTTTCTTTACCTATTTAGACTTAATTTTATTTTACTCTCTTGGGCCTGCAAGCTTACAGCATTCCTACATGCCTGACCGGGTATATGAATTTGTGTTCCAGGGCTGTTGAGAAATAAATAACCTTTCAAGTCTGATGTAGTAACTACAATTCCTTCTGAGTTTGATTTCTAGACAAAACTGGAACTTGATGCTGAGAAACTTTAGTAGGCCTGATAGCTCTGCCTCTGTTGCTTTGTTTCTGGGGCATGCCACCACCTCAGTTACTTATTCATGGAAATTCATGGCCAGAATTCAGACCCTAAGTGCTGGTTGGACAAGACACCCTTCATCCCCACCTCTGTTTTATCAAATTACTCCTGGATATAGGTGTTTGCTTCACTCAAATACAAGTAATCCAAATAAAGAAGCTGAAGTTAAGTGTTCAGGATTTGATACAAATCAATGAAAGCGAAACTGAAGTAAGGGTCCGTGTGTCCTGCAGCATGTGGAACACATGGGTATGTAGATTAGAATAGCCGTGCAAGAGGTGGCAGTATTTTACTGAAGCTCCTAGGGGGCCTCAGTCAAGATCAGTGGTGTTTAGCGCTTAACAAATACACAGTATATATACGTAAGCTTACAGTCTAAATAGACAAGGCAGACAAAGGCCTGGGGGTAAGTGGGGGTAAAACAGACACAGAGGTGCAGTGACTTGCCCAAGATCATCCAGCAGGTGAGTGGCAAAACCAGGAGTAGAACCTAGGTCTCCTGATTCCATTAGTGCCTTATCAACTAGGCTATGCTTGATGCCTTGCTAAAAAGTTGATAAATTCAGCATCCAGAAAGTCTTTTCTTCTCAGTATTTAGATTCTGTTATACAAGCTTTTATTTCTTAAGAGTGAATCTGCGCCTGTTTATCCCCCTACCATAATCCCCTGATCATAACTGCCACATTAACTATGATGTCATAGCAATTTCTGGATTAATTTGGTGAATAAGCAGCAAGTGCATGTGAGCAATTGAGGGGCAGAGGCCCTCTTGTAATGCATATGACCCTAGCGACTGGAAAAAGGGTTGGAAAAAGTGTGCGGTGGAGGTGGTTCTAAGTAGAAAGTTCATGAGGAGCTGTTTTATTTCAGGGTGGCTCCAAGCCCAAGGTAATAAAGTCCTATACATTGAAGCAATGACACTATTGTCTTTGTTGTTTGCTGCCGTTACTGTGCTTTGTTTTGAAAGTCTGTCTGTTAAGAGAAGCTAGATGTTTTTAGTGCCCCTATGTTGCTCCACTACACAAACATTATGGGTTTGATTCCTTTTGCAATCCCTTTGGCTAGTTTTGTAATTTTAAACACTTCAGTGTTTAATACTGCTGTGATGTATGATGGTTACTGACTTAACTCTCAATTGCTTTTCTTTCAGCTTTACAGTGTCTAGATGCTTTTAAGCCTTGTATCAATGAGGGAAAATGCATCTCATATCGCAATGGCACAGGATATTGCAAGTAAGCCAACTTTACTTTTAATCATCTCATCCTTTCCTTTTCAATCAAGATTTTAATCTTAAAGAAAATGACACAAAGACTGTGGTCAGGGTCAGGCTTTGTGTGAATTTTTGATTGACCCAAAGAATCTCTAAGCCATTGGCCGCCTTTGGGTTGTAGGCTGCATACCTGTGGAAGAACAGAAAAATAGAGATTAGAGATGGAAAGACTTATTATGAAGCTCTTTCCCCACCACTGAAAGTAGTTCCCTACATTACTGTGGTTCTCCTTTGAGCATCGTCTGCATGGGTCCTCATACTTGGATGATGCGTGTCCCGAAAGCATAACTTGGGACTTTCTGGCTGGCAGTGTACCTTGGGAATGGGCAGCACCACGTGCTTCTGTCCTTGTGAGAGAGTCAATGGGAACATAGCACCAAACGCCGTTCATTCCTTTCTGATTCCCACAGGCAGTGAGCATAAATACTAACGCTTCAGTCATTTCTCACAGTTGATCCCCTTTAAGGAAACTTTAATGCTGCTTTTCTTTTAGGCTGTTTTTTTGTAATTTAAAAAGCCCATTATCTTTTGTCCATGTTCTTAGCTTGGACTTTGACAGTTCGACTTCTTTACATTGGGGTAGGAATAGAGGCTGTGAAAGCGATGAAGCTTATGGCTAGATTTCCCCACCCTGCTCCAAAATGTCCATAACTTGTAGCAGGTGGGAACTCACTCCTCTTCCAGCGACTTGGCTTTATTTGCAAAAGAAACTCAAAGCTCAAAATCCAGGTTAAGCTTAGCTATTTACACGGTTCTTCTGAACTCCTCCGCCTCCACCTGAGGTTCTGCCACCCCTTTGTCTCCGTGGGGGTAACAAGCCCCATGCAGCACAGTGTCACAGGAACTCACCTAGAATTCTCCGGCTAACAGGGTTGGTTTCCTGGCAAATTCTTGCAGCCTTGTTATAACTGTAAACTTGCTTTGTTGCTGCTGTATGGAAAATCTCTAAACCACAACAGACACACTGGAGCAGTCTGTAGTTTTTGGAAAATGCCATCGTATCTGTTTGAACACAACTCACTTTTGGTAGGTTAGCTTTGCAACTACAAGGAATAGACCTTTTTAAAAGCTGGCTTCAATTCTGCAAAAGCTGCTGGTGCTGGTCATCCTCACCTGCTAGAGCCAGCTTCCCACTTGCCAGTGGTGAATGGATTTTTCAAGCCTTGTTTATTTCATTAGTGCTAGTAAGTACCATTTGGTAGCATAATGAAATCTTCTCTTCTTGATGCTTACATTCTTTAAATATTTGTAGATTACGTCCCACCTTCTTAGGCTAGCTAAACAAGAGCTATTCATATTTAGCTCTTTTCAATCTTTCCTTCATAAATCAGGCCCTCCTGCCCCTGAATGTTTGTTACTCTTCTGTAAAGTCCCTTCAATTTGTCAGTATCTTTCTGCTAATACAGTGCCCCAAACTGAAAGCAGTATTTTGTGAAATTGCACCTGAGATGTGTAGAGGGAAAATCATAATCTCCCTATGCGGGGATGCCTTTTTTGTTACAAATCAGTGGGGGGCGTTTCCAGCCATGGTGCACTGCAAGCTAACACTTGCTGTTCTGCATTGCCTCTTAGGTTTCTCCCCTTAAATGTGCTTTCCAGATTTCTACTTTCCATGCTTTAGATTATTTCCCCCAGATGTATGAGCAGCATTTTTCAAAGCTGATGCTTGCTTTCTCTCCTTTTCCCCTGCCTGTTAAATAACCTGTTTCTGTCTTATGACTTGTGTTGCAATTGCTTCTAATTAGCACCACTTGTAATCTTATTAATAAGGCATCTAGGTGTATAGATCCTAATAAAGGTGTTAAATAAAACTCATTCAAACACTGGTCCCTGTTGTGCCTCATTAGAAACCTCTTCTCCATCTTGATACAGTCCTGTTAATGATGTTCTTGACGATATACCATCTCTTGGACAGTTTTCCATACACCTGGTAACTTTCTTAGCTAGCTTGAATTTCTCATTTAAGATTTTTATGCTGTTGGTTGTTTTACTAAATCCAAATGTTGATCACGTCACTAACTGCAAAGTGCTCTCAAAAGCTATCGAACATATCTGTCAAGATGGACACCCAAGTAATTTAAAGCTGTGGTTGCTGCCAGTACTTCTGGCTGGTGGCATATTGAAAAAATGTGTGATTTTCAGCTGTTTGCATCTCTTGCTGCTTCCTTCCGCCTTTCTGGGAAAAGTCTACTGCAGGGTGTAAATCTTCCCCTACTCCCAGCCTCACAGCTCAGTCCTTCTCTGGGCACCAGTGAAAACCGAAGGCAGCCAGCTCAAGCTCTGACACCTGCATGACGTCGCAACAGATTTCCGGTTCTGGTTGAATAGTTTCTTTTTTGTAGAGGAAGGAAATGTAGCAGAAAACTCAAACTCGGTTCTTTAAGGTGGAATTTCCATGTTGGATGTTAGCATCCTATTTTCCTCTTCACTGACTAATGGGAACTTTCATTAGGGGAACTTCCCATCTGGTTGGGCAACCCAAATTATTTTCTGAAGTATTTTTATAGCTGCAAGAGTAGAACCCTGGTGCTCAGGAAGCTGAGCTTTCATACCAAGGCAAGTGGGCTGAGTTGCAGTGCTCCAGCGTCACTCACTAGTTAGCTTAATCCCCACCCCTCCCACTTGGTTGTGTTTTATGAATTTGCTTCAGTACTTCCTCTGTCTGGCAATACATTAATGAGAAGCTCTCTTCCTCTTTAGTCTCTCCATAGGGTTGTTTGTTCCAGTCTGTTATCAGACTAACTTGTGACAACTGGGAGTAGGGGAAGATTTAGGACCTCCAACAGACATATCCCAGAAAGGAGGAGGGCAGCAGCAAGAGTTCTGTAGTGCTCAAAATCATATATTTTTTCAAATAAATGGTTAAAGCCACCACCGGCCAGGGGTATTGGAATCAACTGCAGCTTGAAATTGCTATCCGTGAGGAACAAACGATGAAGTAGAAGCCCAGTACATCATAGGCAGATGGACACTGAATAAGAATTGGACTAGGTGAGAATGTTGATAAGCAAAATAACTAGTCTAAATGCTGGGCAAAGCAGCAAGAAAATAACAGCTTAGTACTGAAACCACTGTCATCAGAGTGGTAGTTCTGTACCTGGATCTAGGCTAGTGACCTGGATGTAGGCTAGAAAGAATCTCCTCTAACGTGACCAACTCATGGCTGTTAAAATTTCAGGGTGGGGACAGAGACCTTGAGCTTGATGATAAAGTCTGTAGCGGATCCTTTATATTCTGGAAAGCATACTGCTCTTGTGACTGGTCTAGGTATGCTTTGGGTAGCTCCTATGCCCGTTTTCTTGTGGCACTGTTTGTTGGTGCTCCCAGCAGCCTTTATCCTTGACTTTATAGTTAGGCACATTCTTCACTCCTGTTTCTGTCCATCCTAAGGTCAGAATTCGTTTTCTTTCTGAGGTGTCTCAGTGAGTCTCTTCAGACAGGAGATACAAAAACACTTTTCTTAAATGGATTTTATTGACACAAGTAGAAATAAAAGAAACTGCACTTGCCTAGGCAGTAAGAGTAAGAGCTCCATTCCACAGGCCTAGGGCTTAAATGACAAAGTATTGTTCAGGGTGTCACTGGCCTGAGTCTTCAGAACAGACCATGAACTGAAGGATGCTGTTAGAAGTGCTGTGGAAGGGGGCGGGGAATATCTTGCTATAAATTGGTATAGGGTCTCGTGCAGGGGGCCCCCAGTCCTGACTCAAAGGCCTTTGGCTGTGACTGCACTGAGGTAACTGACTCCTCTGGTAGGTGAGGATGTTCCCAGGTCCCGAACACTGTTTGTTTTCCCCTGCGTGCAGCGTTGGTGGCAGTACCAAGCTGAACTGTCACTGTCAGTGTGGGAATGCGCCAGATTGCTGGTCAGCCTTGTTCTGCCTCAGCTGCCAGGCACCCTTGTTGCTGAGTAGACACTGGAATCAAAAGAAAGGGTGGAAAAAGTAATTTTGCCAATCTGGTTCTTTCATACCTGTGTGGTCAGGTTCCAGCTCTGTCGCAGGACAGTTTCCGCTCCCTTTTCTGGCTCTGTTGCTGAGGCTCTGCCGTTGATGCCCCTGCAGCATCTTTTGCATGCCACGTTTGCATTTCAGGGCTGCGGCTTGCATAGCACTCACATCTGGCAGCCCTGACTTACATCAAGCTGAGTGCAGGAAACTTACCTGCTGTTTTGCCATGGCAGGAGGCCTCCTCTCTGCTCTCCCTGTTACTTGCAGCCAGGTAGGAGCAACTGGAAAGAAACGGTAATGGCCGCAGCAGTTGATGGTCCCAACAGCATTGTTGCCAGCCTTGTGGTATTATTGTCAGTGTGTCATTTCAGGACATTTTGGGGGCTTGTATGAGAACGGGCAGCTGAGGAATTTTGCCGCAGCAGGTCGCAGTTTCTCCCTACAGCTATTAGCTGCTGCGCTGCAGGCAGCCCTAGATGTTACCTGCAGTATGAGTACCCCTCTGCTGTGAATGGGGCAGGGGCCCAGAGTCAGCAGCACAGCACAGCTGGTGCCCCCAGACCTTGGCAGCTGTGGCCTCCCCCACAACGCAGGAGAGTGAGTTAATGGCAATAAGAGCCCAGGGAAGCCCCCTCACCTGTGGGCTGATGACAAGAGGCAGCTGTGGGGGTCTGCCAGGGGATTGGTGGTTGGGGAAGAGGCAGGGTGAGGAACCAGCGGAGGCAGCTGGAGAGCAGGGAGGGGTCTGGGCAATATGGAGGGATTGGGGTGTTGGGGCCTGCATTTTTGCACTCAGAGTTCAATTGTAACACATTGGGGGTAGCTGGCGGGTGGGGGCGTGTGTGTTTGTAAACCAGAGATGGATCCATATAACTTTTAAAGGCTTTCAGACAATCTCTCTCTCTTTTGAACTCTGACTTTTGCCAAATTCAAGAGATCAAAAATGTAACGAGCGCCCCGGGCTCGTCAACATGCAGTGCACCACAGTAATCAGTGCTGCCCCAGGAGCCCCTGGCACTGAGCAAACGCCAGCTACCCCCAAGCACAGCTGCCGCGGTTTGTGCAGTGCCACTGTCCTACCCCAGCCACTGCGTGGGGTGGGATGGTGTGCTGACTGTAAGCTGAATTTCATGGTTAGATGCAAATCAAAAGCTTGGCTAGAAGCTGCACTGCTTCCTGCCTTCGGGCCCTAACAGCATCTTGGGTCCTGTGGAGCAGCAGGATGGAGGTAAGGGGTTTCCAGGCCCATCTCCATCCATTTAACCCCTTCTCTTCTGCAGGGCTTTGGCCAGCCCTTATTCCCCATACGCCCTTCTTAGCTGCTCTTCCCAATCAGATTCCAGCTGCAGGGACCTCCCGGGTTGAAGGCTAGTGCCTCAGACTGCCTGCAGGGCCCAGCCTGGGGAGAGGAGCTGAGGACCTGTTTTCAGGGGCTAGGCTCAGTCCCAGATCAGCTAATGGAAAACATCCGCTTGAAACCTCTTGGCAGCATGGGGTCTGATAGACTTCCAGGGAAAGAGACTGAATTCAAAATAGGGGGAGGCCCTCCCTTCTCAGGATGAGACATGTTGGTCCATCCCCTCTCCCCCACTTTAGATATTGGAAGGAAATCCTAAAGACTGAAGCATAAAAGGGAGGATCCCATTGAAAGGAAAGGTATTCACCCTTTCCATCTAGGGGGGAAGCTGGCAATATAGTCCCTATGCTCTTGAAATTTTCTGTTGGAGTTGGGCTATGGGCACAAAAAGCTGGCCAGGGCCCAGGTGGGCAGAATACACAAAGCTGAGTCTCACACAGAGACTTCTGTTCCTTTTGTTGTTGTTGTTGTTACTATTATTTATTGATATTATCATAGCATCTAGGAGTCCAAGCCATACACCAGGACCCCACTGTGCTAAGTGCAGAACAAACACAGAACAAAAGGATGGCCCCTACCCCAAAGTGCTTACAATCTAAATAGTAAGAAGAAAGGAAAAAGCTAGCTACAGAACCTTGTTCTTCCTTCTGAGGTCTAGGTATGGGAGTCAGAAGGGAAAGGCAGATTAAAACCTGTCCCAGAATATTTGCAAACTGTCTCAGCTTTGTCACAGTGCCTACATTTTCCCTCTGAAGGAGCAAGCGTTGTAGGAAATTCCTTCTTTCACATACCAAATTAGAGCTATATGCTTCCTCCTGAGCAGCCCCAGCTGATATTACTGGGCCTGAATGGGAAACTCCCGTGAAAACCGAACATCTGGAAAGACTGGGTATAGCAATCTGCATTCCAGTGAATAAGCTGGTGAATGTACCCAAAGTGTAGTACTGTCTGGTGAAGATCAGCCGTTCCATCTGAAAGGACAGTTCTGCCGAAGGACCCACAGAAAGGGGGTAGACTTAGCACTGAGGAGAACAGCAACTTTTGCAGCACAGCTGTGCATCAGCAGTCTTCACGTGTTCTGCTGGCTTTGTTTCTTCAGCATTGACATTGACAGCATTGTGTGGATTCAGCTCCTTAGATTTCCAGCTGTTTTTTTTTTATTTGATTCTTTAGTGTGTTTAGCAAGGGGAACATCTATTGTGAAACTTTTTGAGAGCCTGCACTAAGACGCTGTAGGCTGCAATTGCAGACTGGAGCTGCGAGCTATGAAGGGAAAGAGTGGGCTGAACCAAGCTGTGACTGAAATATTTGTGCTGGAAAGTAGCCCGGAGGGAGTAAAGGAGAAGCTTTAATTAGAAACAGCTGCAGGTTTGATGAAGCCCTTAAGATATTTTCCCACTTCAAATTCTTTGTAGCTTTCAAAAATCATAATTGGAAATAGCCTATGTGTGAAACTTGTTCTGAAATAAATGATTCAATTCTTGCTGAAGTAAGCAAAGAAAGCTCATGTGCTTCTAGAAAGTGCCAGGACAAACTGCATGCTCCCATCACGGTTCCTGAGTGCGAGATGGCAAACGGAGGCGAAACAGTGGCTTTTGTTTAGGAAGGGTATTATTTCCTCTCCTGAGCCTGTCATTTGGGAGCTGACACAAGCTGCTGCAATTTTAAGATGCTCTCTGAACAAGTGGCTTTTTATGTAAAGAACTTGAAAGAGCAAATCTTTCTGTGCCTCATTACTAGGGAAACTGATCCAAGTCTGTAGCAGTGGCTGGTTGATTAGAAGCGTTCAAATCCAGCTTTATTAAAGTTGCCAGGCATAAACTGATCCAAGCTTCTAGTGACATGATGGGCCATGTACAGGGTCTTCTGTTGCTCAGGGCGTATTGTCTCAGTGCTCATGAGCCAATCAGTGTTATCTCTGCCTTCCGTACTTCCAGACTTATTCATGCCCTGTCTGGTCGCAGCCCTGAATTCAGACGTGCTCCGAGCAGGGTTAGGCAGTACGTTGGAGTAAGGCTGCTTGGGCTATGCAGGCGCTCTTGTTGCTGGCTACGGGATGCTAGGCTAACGGGGGGTGCAGCATCCGAAAAGGCTAAGATGTATCCCCACCAGGAGTGTGTTGCCACCCGTACTGGTTTTCAATTCATTTTTCTGGACTGGGTGTTAAATGTAATCTACAAAACAACGAAGGATTTGGGCCCTGGGTATCTGAGGCTTTCTCTTGCATGATGCTTGTATTGGGAGTGAAGTTCTGGAACAGCCTTCCAAGGGCAAAACACCTAACTTGTGTCAAGACTGAGCTTGATAAGTTTATGGAGGGGATGGTATGATGAGATTCCCTACAGTGGCACATGGCCCATTTGCAGCTGGTATTACAAATCACTCCAGCAGCTGGAGGTGGGACACCAAATGGGAAGGGCTCTGAGTGATGACAGAGAATTCTTTCCCAGGGGTCTGGCTGGTGGGTCTCACCCACATGCTCAGGGTCTAACTGATTGCTTTCTCTGGGTTGGGAATGAGTTTTCCACTAGGTCAGATTGGCAGAGTAGACCCTATAATTTTTTTTTTTTGCCTTCCTCTGCAGCACTGGGTTCAAGTCACTTGCAGGTTTGAACTAAGTAAATGGTGGATTCTTTGTAACTTGAAGTCTTTAAATCAAGATTTGAGGACTTCTGTAAGAGGCCCATAACCTCTGGCAAAGTCACTGGAGTGGGTGGGTGAGGTTATATGGCCTGCAATGTACAGATCAGACTTGCTGATCATGATGGTCCCTTCAGACCTTAAAGTCTAGGTGTCTACAGCAGTTCAGATTATCTGTGGAGCTCGACCCATCAACCCCAAGGAAGGCGGAGTATTTTCAGAGGAGGAGCCTCAACTTCAGAATTTGCTTCCCCAAACTTGTTAACTTTGAATCATTGAATATTAGAGTTGGAAGGGACCTCAGGAGGTCATCTAATCCAACCCCTGCTCAAAGCAGGACTAACCTCAGCTAAACCATCCCAGCCAGGGCTTTGTCAAGCCTCATCTTAAAAACCTCTAACGATGGAGATTCCACCACCTCCCTAGGTAACCCATTTCAGTACTTCACCAGCCTCCTAGTGAAAAAGTTTTTCCTAATACCTTTGAGTCATCCTGCAGATTTTTTGTGTTCTCCCAGCCTTTTTCTGGGGTGGAAGGGCAGGAGTAGATTAAAGAGGATTATGGGAGAATGCTAGTTTTGGGGCATGGTGAGGATGGATGGCGAAGACGTTCAGTTTAGGACATTGGTGCTTATATGTAGTATATGAAATTGTTATTCTTTGTACATGTACCCAAAGCTTTTTCACAGATGATGAGACAAGAAGTGACCAGTGTGGTCATCAAGTCTGACCTCCTGTATAACACAGGCCCCAGGGCAGCCCTGAGTTAATTCCTGTTCGAATTGGAGCAGACTTTGAGGGTATGTGTATACTGCTGACAGCATTGTTGACCATGCAGGATTGATTCTGCAGGATCAATTGAGTGTCAGTGGAGACCCACTCAATCAATCCCAGAAGTGCCTTCCGATCGATACTGTTTATCCTCCCCCGCAAGAAGGATAATGCTGTGTCGACCGGAGGGCATTTCGCATCAGCACAGCGTAATGGGGATGCTGTGGTAAGTAGAAGTCAGTAAGTCAACGGGAGATACACAAGCTACTTGCCAAAATCCACTGGCAGTGTAGACCAGGCCTTAGAAAAACATCCAGTCTTAATTTTAAAATTGTTGGTGATGGAAAATCCACCACACTCCTTGGTAAATTGTTTCAATGGCCAATACTCTCATTTTAAAAAATGTGCCCTTATTTCTAGTCTGAATTTGTCTAGCTTCAACTTTCAGCCATTGGGATCCATGTGGGACCACACTAGAAACATACCTGCTTGAAGAAGAGTCCCAGGTTCCTGTTGCTTTTTGAGACCAGAGGGTTTTTAATTCAGCAGATCGGTGCATTTTAAACAAGCAGTCCTGTTGCTGCTAGATGCTTTGCCTCGGACCTCATTAGAGAACTAATCACTCTTCTTGGAATGAGAATCTCCCTCCCCTGGGTCTGAAGAGCTAACACTGACTTAATTTGGAATTACTCATATCCTGGCGTGGGAAAACGGAGCATCTGGGAGTTCATCCCTAAAATATTTGTAGTGCGTATCATGTTGTCTGATACTCCTCACTGTGTCTCTTAGACGAGATGTACATATTTTGATTCCTCATCAAACCATCTAGACTGTAGAAGAACCTGCAGCTTCACAATCCAATTTTCTTTGCTTTTTTGATACTTTGTCCGATTTGATGTACCTTTTGCAGGTTGCTCCTTTAACGGAAGGAAGAAAATGGCAGTGTCTGCTCATTGCTGGAAAATGGAGTCCAAGTTCCTAGTCCAAAGGCTAGTCAGCAGATGGATTACAGCACTGACAAGTGTTGCCATACTGTGTTTACATAAGTCTCACATAGTGAGAAATAGCTGTGCAGTAATTCTGCACATATAAATCTTCATAATATTGCCCCACTTATCAATAAATGTGCCAGTGCATTATTGTATTTCTTAGGAACAGAGGAAAGATGGTTTGGTTGTTAAATTGTTTCCCTGGGACTTGGGACGCCTGGATTCAATTCCTGCATTGCTAGAGCTTCCTATGCAACCTATGACATGTCAGACCCTCAGGGCAAGGCTACGCTAGAAGCACTACCTCAGCACAGCTGCACCGCTGTAGCACGGCTGGGGAAGATGCTGTTTGCCAACAGGAGAGTGTCTCCTCCAGCCAAAGCGCTGGTGTGGACAGCACTTAGGTCTCTGTAACTTGCATTGCTCGGGTTGTCTTTTTCACATCCCTAAGTGACGTAAGTTAGATCGACTTAAGCAGTAGTGTAGACCTGCCCTCAGTTCCCTATCTGTCCAAGAGGGATTACAGTACTTCCCTGTCTCACAGTGGGGCCATGGAAAGTATGCTAGAGGTTTTGAGATGGATAGCATCTGTTGTTCAAATTGTCATTTACTTGTGCAGAGGACATTATTAGGCTTAGCAGAGTGGAATTAACTAATACTCCGCTGTAAACATCAAATTTGTATTTAAATATTGAAGTGATGGGGAGAGAGTGTCTGTCTATCAGTCATGTGGGGGTAGGGAGAAGGGAGGGACAGGGAAGTCTTTACCCTTCGTTAAATGTAATTGGAGTTTCATTGAGTTCTATATATGAATTAATGTTATGACCTTAATCTTTCAGGATGCTCACTTTGGACAGTCATAAATAATATGAGGGGCTTTTCTGTGTCTGATGCATACATTAGGGTCTGTAATGTTGCTGTCTGTGTAGGAAAGATGCTGGGTGTTAGTGGTGTCTGAAACACTTACATGGTGTCAGTCCTGGGACCTTTCACAGCAACAGCTCGCGTTATGAGGCTCAGTGTTGAACACGCTGCTAGTCATGATTTCCATTCTCTTGCAGGTGTCCAGAGGGTTTTCTTGGACCCTACTGTCAGTACAGCAACCCCTGTGAAAGCCAGACCTGTCAGAATGGAGGAACGTGTGAAACCACGACTGAGATTGGAAAAGCCACTTGTAAATGTGCTGTAGGATTCGCGGGCGAAGATTGCAGATACTCTGAATCACACATCTGCTTTGTATCTCAGCCCTGCTTAAACGGAGGGACCTGCCAGCTGCTCCTCCAGGACACGTATGAGTGTGTCTGTCCACCAGGTTACACAGGTGGGACTTGGTGATTGTGTCCTTAGTGCCCCCTCCCCATTTGAAGTATCTTTAAGATAGATAAACTTGCCTAAAAATGCTCTACTGAAGTTATCAAAGAAACAGCTTCAGCACGGCAAATGAGAGCTAGGAGATATAGCATGCAAAGTTTTTTTTAAAAAGGCCAATTTGGGGCCTCTCACTTTTCATAGCTGTATTTTAAAAATTCAAATGTATTTTAATGTTTTAGGGTTTGTTTGGTGGGGAAAGCGACCTCACTAGCTATTCTGGAAGAGTGTGGCTACGTTGGGAGTTATTCCAGGATAGATATTACACTTTAAATCCATGCCTTATTTTATTCCAGAATAACTGCCCCATGTAGACAAGTCCCTTAAAGCACTAGTTCTCAATGAGGGGTCCGTGTCCCCCAGGGTTTGCGAAAAAAAACCAAGCTTCAGCCCTGGGCAACGGGGCTTGGGAAGGGAGCCCCATCTCCACCCCCCGACTCACCTCAGCAGGCCACCGTCCCTGTTTGGGTTGGGGGTGGTGCAACCAAAAACGGCAGTGTCACTGCAGAAGTGAGATCTCCCCCTGTCGTCAGAAGGGTGTGCCTGCTATTGAAGGCAGAAGTTAGCCAAGGAGACACCACTGCTCTGCCTGCTACATCAGCACTTCAGGGAGCGAGGCCAAATG
The DNA here is from genome assembly GCA_007922155.1 of Mesoclemmys tuberculata. Classification (NCBI taxonomy): domain Eukaryota; kingdom Metazoa; phylum Chordata; order Testudines; family Chelidae; genus Mesoclemmys; species Mesoclemmys tuberculata. The sequence goes on along the minus strand of ML675646.1, from coordinate 311,222 downwards.
GAAGACAGAAATCTGGGGAGGGGCACACAACCTCATGTGCACCCCTACGCCCATGTGTCACCTCTGGTTGGGGATCTACAAGTGTGTCTATTTAAGGTTAGGGATCCCTAGGTTTAAAAAAAAAGGGGGGGGGGGCTGAGAACCTCTGCCTTAGAGCATCTAGCTGAGCAACTTCAGCCAGCAACAGCTTCCTGTAGGGAAGCTTAATTCTATATCACGGGGAAATTCAGAACCCTGCTTTTATCCTTGAAGACCATGTGGGAGAGGAGAGTATATGTCAGCAGTGCAGTATCATTGCAGCGAATGGATTACTACTTGTAAACCACACGATTCCCTGTCTTGCATCTCCCCCCTAAACAGGTTAGAATGACATCAAATTGGTGGTGGCCACGGGAAACGCTTGTGCTTTAGATCCAAATGTAAGGCTGTAGAGTACACAGAAAGTACAGCGTGTGTGTGCAGAAAGACATTTCAGCTGTAGGTTGTCATGGGGCTGTGGGGCGGGAAGTCTGCATCTTCCACCCAAACAATTTCTGTTTGCCAGAATCTCACACGTGTCTTGGCTCCACAGGAAAGCACTGCCAGTGGGTTGATGCTTGCGCGTCTCAGCCATGTGCCGGTGGAAGTACCTGCATCACATCTGAACGTGGGTTCTCCTGCACCTGCCCCGCCGGCTATACTGGCCCGAAGTGTGACACTGATGTGAACGAATGTGCCACACCAGGGCAATGCCAGCAAGGTGGAACGTGTCACAATTTGCCCGGTTCTTACCAATGCCAGTGTAAGCCAGGCTTTACAGGGCACCGCTGCGAGAGCATGTATGTGCCGTGTTCGCCGTCACCATGTATGAATGGAGGGACATGTCGTCAGACCAGTGACTTTGCCTATGAGTGCAACTGTCTGCCAGGTACATACTTAACCCTTCCCACAACCCAGCTGGAATGCTGCGGTCACGCTGGGAAATCAAGCACTGGACTTCTGGTTATTTCTGATGTATGGAGCGGTGTGGGGGCCATGAGAAAAGGAACATGAGGTTGGACAAGGAAGGGAGCTGAAATGAAGGTTTGCTGTGTGCTCACTGTTTCATATTATGAAAGGGGAAGAGTCTCCCAGTGGCGGGGAAGGAGAAAGGGGTTAAGGATTAAAGGACCAGAAAGGTCATGGTAAGAAAACATCAGTGGAGTTGGGGGCCCAGGTGAAAAGGCTGAATATATCAGTTGTTATTATTGGAGAAACAAATGGCCTAAATATACTGACTCCTTAGAGAGCTTGATTTCTCAGCCTGATGTTGCTTTCAAGTTAACCTATTGCCTTTAATTTCCCTCTCCTTTTAAAGAAAGGCTTGGTTTATGGCTAGCAGGCTCTGCAGGCTTCATCAGTGGAGCTTGAGTTCCTTGAACTGGAACTCTTTGTGCCAAAGGGTTTATAATGTCTCATGCTAGAAGCATTGTGGAAGAAAAGGGAGAACAGCAAGTACTAAGGCTGCAAAGGTAATAGGACTATTCACATGAGTGAAGTTGCCCTGTCTTGCAAGGATGCGCGATTGGATGGGAGCACCTTGCACTTTTTCTCTGCAGACCAGAGTGGGCTGGCTAAAATCTGTCCCTTAAATATAGTCAGGAAACGAAGACAAAGTCACCCCATAGTAACAGTCTTGCACCCACATATCATTTTGATAGTTACTCTTAATGTGACTTATTACATAACGTACAGCGTGGGTGAGTTCGTGTTGCTTTGAGAGACTTCACTGTGTAAGTCCTGACCAACATTATGTCTGAATTGGCAGTGTTGCATTGTTATACCTTGGTTTTCAAAACTTCCCATTTAGACAAAAACCAAAAGGAAAAAAAGTTTGGTGAGGCCAGGGCACTTCCATTGACTGCCTCGGTAAAGTCAAGGTCATTCTTCACGCCAGTGCAATTAAGGGTGTACCAAGAAATGTCTTAATGTTATGGGAGACAGTTCCTGATGGCCTGAACCCGGACCCCTTCCAGTGAAGGAGAGGGAGGGAAAGGTGTGAGGGACCAGTGTCCAGTTGAGGGAAAAGCTAGAAGGGCCTGAAAGCATGGAATAACGGTTGTGCAGTTACAGTGGTGTCAATAGTTTCCAGCTACTCCGAATGCACAGTATAGTTGAGAGTCAAATGTTTAGGTTCCCAGATAATTTGTCCCCATTAACTTAAGTCACTTGGCTGAAATCTGGGGAAATTCCAGCATTCAAGAGGCAAATTTACCAAAAGCTATGCCAGTGTAAACAGTTCTTATGCTGGAATAATTTCATCCACACAACAGGTTTGTATCAGTTTAATTCATTTTTTCCCCAGTTTTTAGTCAAATTGGTACAAAAACTGTGTAGACAATTCCTAATTCTAAAAAGAGGGAAAGTTTGTCAGGTCAGTCAGTTTTAGTAAATGACACTTATGTGATAGATATGTTTAACTTGCAGCATTTTAAACTCCTTTTAATGTGGTGAGAATGAGTTTTATAGCTGTAAATATCTGACATATAAGGAGTTGACTTGGCAACTGGCCTTTAACAGAATGTGAAACAAGTCAATAGAGGAAGTTCCTGTAGCTGGGAAAGTGATTACTCATTGTTATCCATCACAATAATTACCCATTAACTAAGATAAGAATCCTAGGGAATTCCAAGAGCTTGTCCAGGAAAGAATCTGTCAGACCAGAGCAGACTGTGTATGAGAACCGGAATACCTCCTAGAAAGAGGAAATAACTTTGAGTGTTCGCTAACACTGGGTACCATGTCATACAGCTGTGGCCTCAAACTGCTCTTTAGTTAAAGTGGAGCATCCTAGAAACGTGATACAAAAGGCATATTAAATGTAAGGCTCTATTCTGCCCAGTGCGATGCATGGCTTTTCCTGTGGTATTGGGAGACACTAATCTCTCTAAGGGTATGTCTGCACAGCAGTTGGGATCTGCTTCCCAGGGAGAGTATACAGACATGTGCTACCTCCGCTCATAGCATGCTAAAGATAGCAGTATGGCTGCTGTGGCATGGGAGGTGGCTAGGGCTAGTCACCTGAGTATGTACCCAGCTGCAGGCTGGTCCCAGGAGGGCAGAGAGACAGAAAACAATGTCAGGTGTCTCGAAGCAGCAAAATAATGAATTCTGTGGCATCTTGGAAAAATGCAGCGTCTGATTGACATGAATGAGGGCACTTGGCCCCCCTGTGTTATTTCAGGCTCCTGACAGACTTAAGCAGGCACAAATGCATTGTTTGACATGTTGAGAGTCTCAAACATGCACCTTGACCACAAGGGCTAGAAATCGAATGTTTAGAAATGAAAGCTGAACTGCTCTAAGGACAATTTTGCAGCACAAGGTGATTTCCACTACGAATTGAGTCACAGTATTGCAGACTGAAATAGGGTCTGAAATAGGCATAAAAATCACATCTTTAAAGTTTTGTCTGTGTTTGATGAGGATTGATATAAAGCAAATTGGAGGAGGCATTTGAGAGATCAGAAGTTACTAAAAACTTGCCCCCTTGTATTTTTGGAGCTGGACCTCCAAACAGTGTGGCCCCTTGATGCTTCAAATCCATTTTGATCTGCTGTCCTTGGTAAGGTGTGTGGGGCTTTTGACTAAGCTTTCTGGTTTGAGACTGGTTGTTATTCAAAGCCATTTCCATACATGTTTTAAGTACTTAATTGCTCAAGACAGTACCTGACATGTGCATGCTGTAGGAAACATGCATCAGGGGATGTGTGCTTTCAAAATATTTAGGTCGCCAGGCACTGCTTGTAAAGCCTGTTTATAGTTGGTACAAACTTCATAAAGTGCAGACAGCACTTTCACTTAATGCAGAGGAATTGCATTGATCTAACTGACATGCAGCTTCCCTGATGGCTGCCATCCTGTCTCCGTGGCTTAAACAAATAAATGCAAGGACAGGACCAAGTAATTGCTAAATTATTCTCTCATCTCTGCCACTGGCTGCCCTCGGTGGTATTGTGCAAATGCTATTTACTTAGCCCTCACAAGGCCTTTGGAAGGCAGGCAGATGTGGAGAGCCATATTTTCCTGTGGGGAAACGAGGCACAGAAGTCACTTGCACTCTTGCCTTTGACAAGTCAACTGTCACAAGTAGGGTCAGGACAGGGCCCCATTGTGCTAGGTGCTGTACAGACAGCTGTAGTAGAAGAGCTTGCCAACTACATAGAGCAGACAAAGGTAGGGGTCAGGGGTAACACACAAGCATAGTGAACAGTGCGGTGGCCTGCAAACATCCTGTTAGTTCCACAGTTTTTCTTTCAACTCTTTGCGGGTTGAGGGTTAGTGAGAGGATTGGCTAAATTAAAAGAGGTGGGAAGGGTGAGGCAAGGTCTGAAGGGCTGGTGAGGGAGAGAGGCTGAGATGAAAAGACTAAAGAAGAGGGGATTGGCGCGAACAGCCAGTCAGCACTGCAATGTCCAGTCAAGCCTGTAGAAAATAGACATCAATGTCTGCCAGCCCCTGCTGCCGCTGCTCTGCTGGCTTTGCTCTGTGGCTGGCTCCTCCCTGCACTTCCTTCCCCACAGCCTGGGGAGAGGAGGCACCACACTGTCCTAGTGCCCCAATGGCCTGGAGGATGCTGGGGTGAATGGGACCTTGTTGGGCCCCATTTTGACCCGGTGTGGCAGTACCTGCTTAAATTGCTTCTGCATTTTCTATCTGATCACTCATCCAGAATACAGCTCTCAGCCTTGGTTTCGTTTCGCCAATTGTATAATGGGAATAGCGATTTATGCTTCTCACAAGATTTCTCAAAGGACTAAACAGCAAACGTTAGTGCAGAATTCAGCCGTGGGAAGTGCTCCAGGATTTAACTGGCTTTCTTCTGTCTCAATATTTTTTACTCTTTAATTTTACCCACACATCAAAGCATCTGAAATTCATCTGAGGTGCAGTGGAATAGCTAAATATGCAGTTATCCTCTGGGCTTCACCGGTTAGAGAACAGGGTAAGACCTAATGTCACCAAAGCCAATGAAAGTTCCCTGTTAGCTGGCAGGCACTTACACTTTTGGAGCTGATGATCCTGGGTGTGTTCACTGCTCATGTTGGTGGTGTGAGTGCAGCATGTGAACAATGATCTGATCTTCTTACAAAAGAATTTTCCCTGGGGAAGTCTGGGGGAGCTGCAGCATTCATGAGATGAGGCAATTGGAAAAACCAAGGATGGGAAAACTTTCCAGAACAACCTAATTTTTGTGCCACCGCAAACTCAAGAGCAGGTGGGTCCAACACTCCAGTTTGTCTTAGATACCTGGTCCTGCAATGACTCTTGTGAAACCTGTTTTGTTTTGGACTTATTTGATCTAATGATTGCTGTGTGCTGTGGTCTGTGAGGTGGGGGCGCCCTTGACCATCACTTCTTGAGAGCCTTCTGTCAGATACAGGGAGGCACTGCTGCAGAGCTGGGGTCAGAGCTACACCTCTCTAATCTAGCTCTTTGTACAATTGCCAGCATGGCTCTCTGAACTCCCCTGAAATCTACAAGGAACTTGGGGAGAGGAGGAGGCTGGAAAGGCCAGAATTCATGCTGTAAGTCTTGCTACACTTGGAAATAATGCTGACTCTGTGCCTTACTAGTTATTGCTATCAAAGCACTAATACGTGTGGCTGAAATAAAGGTACCTCTCTGGCTTTTGCCTACAACACAACTGGGGAAAGGCTTAAGAGTTGCTGCAGACCTCCCCAGGGTGTCTCTAGAGCAGCCAGACTCTGTAGGAATTGCATCAGAGCTAACCAGCTCAGCGTGCCCCTCTGCAGGCATGCAGTGTCTGCATTGGGCATGCGATGCTTGGCAAGATGAGAGTGCGGTGCCCGAAAGAGAACACTGCAGCTCGAGGGGAAGAGTGCACTGTCTTATGAAGGGGAGTAGCCTGTCACTGCGGTAATCCAGAAATCCTCAGAACCCAAGGGATGGATCTGAATTAAAAGTGATATAGTCTGGGCTCGTTTATTCTAGCCACACTGAAATGCAGCTACCTTTAGTACTTGCAGTGAAGGATGTCTCATCCAACAGAAGCTGCAGGGTGATTTGAAGGAGGTAGCATGTAAGTGAGTTGGAATTTGGCCTGCACACAAGGATAACTTCCTGTGAGAAGTGCCATGGGGTCTTCAGGGACCCAAAATGATCAAGGCATGGCTTTCTCCTCGCAATGCAATGTGGAAGCATGGAAGTCGAACTGGGGAGAGTACAGGTGGGTGTAAACGGGGAGGGAAGCCAAGCAAGAAAGCCCCCAGTGGACAGGCATACTGCACTGGCCTGGAAAAGAAAAGGCCAGTAAATATAGGGGAACTGAGGAGGAATGAGGCAAAGAGGCCAAAAGGAAAAAAAATAGCCAGTGAAGACACCAACATGGAAAAAAGAAAAGGGTTGTAAAAGTGAAGAGAACAAGACGTTCATGTGCATGAAATGTTAGGTAAGCACTGCTGTAGGCAGAGACCATCCGCCAGCTCTGTGACTGTGGCCACTTAGGAGGACGGTGGTTGCATGCCTTAACAGGCTGCCTGAATTTTTGTTGAGCTCGTCTTCATCCTTCAGGGTGTAGTGTACAGGTTGGGTGGGATGAAGCTAGCCCAAGTAGAGACCCAGTATTGTCAAGAGGCACTAAAAGCTGCTGCAGAATGTTAGTCTATTGAGGCAACAGGGAAGTCTATAAAGAGAACAGAGTAAGGCGGAGGGGGGCCAGCCCCCCAGTCAAGCTGCTCATGTTCACAAGCCCTGGGATGTGTTCTGGTCGCTCGGTCTGGCCCTTTTTCCCCCAAGCTGGGGAGGAGCAGGGTCAGGAAAAGAACTTTCTTTAACTGAGTGGATCACAAAGCCAGCCTGCCTGTCCAGGCCGTTTGGGCTGGGCAATGGCAGGACATTGTTACTGACAAGTCCTGGGTCAGACCCCTGCTCCATAGTGTGGCAGAGGGCTAGAGCACCAGGACGCGCATGTTGAACATCACTTCCCACAGACAGGTAACCCCCTTTATCAGGCCCCTGTAAATCATTTCAGTCTCCTATGTTTCTTATTTGGCCAGGCTTTGAAGGAAGCACCTGTGAGCAGAATATTGATGACTGCCCAAATCACAATTGCCAGAACGGCGGGGTGTGTGTGGACGGTGTGAACACTTACAACTGCCACTGCCTCCCGCAATGGACAGGTAAGTCATGTGTAATGTATTTCTGCTGGGGCTCAGTGGCTCATCGGACTGGGATGCAGAGCCTTTTATGCACATCTAGCTGAAGGTGGAAGTGTCTGAAAGCTGTTAACACCTGCTGGCTACTCAGTGACCTGTGATCAAGCATGTCCATGAAATTCTTAGCAGATGATGTCCACATCAAAACCACCACACCTATGGAGGATAAATTCCCATTTTACCACTTGGTGGTGGTCCCAACAGTTCAGGGATTAGAGAGAGCTAATATATGGGAATATTATGTTGCTCTAACTGCATTTCTTTTCCACGGATTGACAACTGTTGAGACTTTCACAAGCACTACATTTTCTATAAAACAAGAAAATAACACCAAGTATCTAGGACTGAATCTTCAGTTGGATTGTGTGCATGTGACTGCTGCAGGATTGCTGTCACAGCTGTAATACACATTCAACAACGGCATAAAAATGCAGCTGTACTGTGTACAAAGTTCTGTGGTGCTCAGGAAAATATTGTACATGATGTAAGGGAGCAGCTTACAGGAAACACTGTCTCGTTGAATCATGAAATGATTCCGGCCCTCAGAAGGAGCAAAACCACATACATATATCAGTGTGATTATGGTGTGGTATCAGCCACTCCTTTGCTTAGTTTACATCTGACTTTTAATTGAGTGTAATTTTGCCCCCTCTTCAAAATCCACAAGTAAAGAAACAGCCTCAAAACTAGTAGACTAGATCTGGAGCCAACGCCTACAAATGTAAAGTGAAGTGGACAAATTGTTCAGGAATCGTGATAAAACAAATAAACAAAGCTTATTTGAACTTGCCTATGAGATCTAGTGATCTTCAGAGCTGGACACTAGATTAGGTTTTTTAAATAGGAACATCTATGGATAAGCAGCTCAGGGAAGCTTAAGACAGGGAATTTGGCTGCTGGACACAGAAAGTTTAATATAATCTTTCTAGCTTTTTTCCTGGTAGAGATAAACAACCTCATTGTGAACCAGTCATAAAGGAGGCTTGTCAATGGAAAATAGCTTTCCACTGAAATTGAACTTAATCAAACAATTTGTTTTTAAATGAAAATGCATCAGCAAGTGAGGTGTACTGCAGCTCGACTTTTCACACCTTTCTCTACATCTCAGCTTAGGAAAGGTGGAGGAAAATAATTCACATTTGAAGACTGGCTGCTTCTCTCTGTCCTTCACCTCTGCTGGTCTGCATGCACACCACAAGTCTGTAGGAAGGGCCAGAGGCCATTACCATGCACATCAGGAGACCTCCAGGGTGTGAAGCTGGCGAGAGCAGGCGTGAGGGAGGCACGGAGTGAGGGAACCGCCAATGAATCTTTGGAACTCCCACACTTGCCCCACTCTGCAGACCTTAAAAGCTTTGTTGTGACCAGGAGCCTCTGCTAACCTTAAGCTTATTTGGAGGTCCTCCTGAACCCGAGATTGATTGGGGTACCCTTTTGACCTCTCTCTTGAGCCTTAGTAATAGTCCCTGGAGAAAGCTACTTTGCCTTGTTGGGGCATCGTGAGATGGGCTAGCACACAGGTTTGTTGGCAGGGGCTGCTGACTAGCCCACCCTAAGGCTCACATGAGGGAGGGATTGGTGATGGTCCATGAGCCTCCTAAGGCTTGTGGGAAAGGTTGGGGCTGTGGTTAAACTCTCAAGGCTTTCAGGGAAAGTCTGCAGTTCCTACAGTCAGTCTCCTGGGCTGCTAGTCCCAGGAAGTTTGTCATGAGGCTTAGAAGGCCCTTAAAGGGGTAAAAGCATTTAGCCAGGGGCAGCCCTCCTCCTCTGTACATCCTAAGGGCCACAGGAGATGGGTGCCCTCCGGAGGTTCTTATGTGTACATTAACCAGGTTTCCCTTCTTCAAAACCATGGGGAAGGGGAGAATGCCACATCCCTTGTCCCCTTCGCTCTCCGGAACCATGTTAAACTTGTACAGCAAAGGTTTGTGTGGGGATTCCTTTTGTTTCAAGGGAAAGTTAAGGTTGCAGGTACATCAGAGCTTTGTGTACGAGAATTGAGCATTACAGCTGAGTTTATACAAATGTATATAACTCAGACTGCTTTAGCCATCACAAGCAGTTTCACTTTCAGCATTACCTCAGCATTTTCACCACTACCCCTGCTCCGAAGTGAGGACTTGATTCTGTGAAGTGCTGAGGTTGCTAAATACCTTGCATGAGGTATTAGCGGTTCAGTGAAACAGGTCCTATGGCATGTAGCGAGCAGTTACCTGTGTCACTGGACAGCAGCTAGAGTGGCCAGGATCATGTAACTGTAGCACTCACATTAAAAAAGCAATGATTAGTATGGCGATAAAACAGAATAATTGGTACCGGAGGAGCATGTGTACGAAACACATCAGACTAACATTCGCTAGCACATATTTTCAATGCTTTATTGTGCACAAATTTTTAAGATGGGAGGCTGACATTTGAGGGCAGAGTTACAGCTATTTGGTTGTTTCAGCAATGAATTTCTACTCTTCCAGTGGTTTAGTTTTCTTTTAGGTTAACCTTGACTCTGAACTTGTGCATTTCTAATCTTTAACTCATAATGTTCATGTAAAGCAATATACATTCAATCCAGTGACACTTTCCTGCAACCTTAGCTTCGTTTTCACAAAGATTTTGTTTGGGAATATTAGTCTTTACCTGGCATCTTCCATGAATGTAGGAAACTACTTTTCATGCTAAGGGAGCTTATATCCATGTCATTCTCCAATGTCAAATTACATTAGATAAATATTATTTTATATTGTGTCCAAAGTGTGCTGGGCACGTCAGACAAAAGACATGGTTGCTACCCTGTAGAGATGGATCTAAATGGTGTAGCATGAGTTTCTCACCAGGATTTATCATGCTATCATGAATCTTTGTATGGTAATGTGACGTGCTGCCAATTTTCCATGCCCATCCAGCATAGCCGGGATCATTCTTTGGCTAATGTTACTGCTGCTTCACTGTAATTTAGTAGGGCTACCACACAAGCATTCAGAGGAGATACTGTTATTACTATCCCACTGAAACATCCTCAGAATTAAGTTCTGCCTTAAGTCCAAGTAATAATGTTGTGTAAGAGCAAGGAACATTATTACTATCAACCCTGCAAGGTTTCAGTGCTTCTGTGGTTGGGATTTCTTAAAATAACCAGGCATGGAGCTGTGGGAGCAGATCTTTACATGTCTCGCATGAGTGTTTTGGTGTGGCATGGAGCCTCTCTTGTGCAGCCAAACTAATTTTCAACTGCTTGTGGCTGTATAGGAGAGCTTTGCTAATTTTTAATTGAGATGGGCTGGGACACACAACCTGTTTCTTGGATTATCGTTGGAGAGTAACACCTCATACTGCTAGTCTCTTATGATTCAGTGCAGGTAGGCTCTAATTCGGAAGCCCAACTCCTTTGGGGTGCTTCCTGAATTGATGCGGTGCTGCTCCACTTACGGGTCGGTCGGTCGGTCGGTCGGTCGGTCGAAGAGAAAGTGTGGTCACAATGTATGTATGTGTAGGCAAACTTATTACTACCCTTGGCCTATAGAGATGTTACATTTTGTAAAGTGCTTTGAAGATGTAAGTGCTAAGCCTTAGTAATATTTTTCCATAGCCTCCTTTTATCAAATGGAGTCCAATTTAAACTGCTTTACAGATCTGTTTGCAGTTTGAATTTCTCCTTTATTGCAAATCACTCTTAATTGCTATGCCATGTCCTATGTGGAAGAGCATTGTGGATCTCGAATGTAATCTCTGCTGCATCCTGTGAAGAACAGTGCTGCGTAGTATCAAAGCACCTACTTGTTGAAGAGGCTACCTGCCAGGCTGGATTCTTGGTAGTCGGAATCACCTCACCTTGCAAACATTAATTTCTCTGTTGAGCCTGAATTCAGTTCTTGAGAGGCTGTTTGGTGCTTTCAGCCTAGTCTTCCTGCCCCTGCAGCAAAACTGGCAATCTGTGGAGACAACCCACTTTGTGAGGAATGCTCTTGTTTTTTCCCCTCCTTTTCTTTTCTTCTCTGAGGATCCAGTCCTGCTCTCATTGCACAATGACCAGAAACTCTTGTTGTCAGCAATGATCTTACCTTCGAGCAGCTCCGCGGGGATCTACCAGGCATTACAAGTAGACTCAAATGTCAGGGAACTTCTGGCATTTGTCACTGGCAAAGCTCCTCACATGGTTTTGTACTTTTTAGTGGAAGAAACAAAGATCAAAGCCAATCCCAATTATCTTGGGATAACCCCTGTAGAATGTAAAATCTGCCTTGGCATTCATAGGGTTTTCAGTAATACTGATTTGTACATGCACAGGAAAAATCAAGACTACCTTAAACTTTCAAAATGGACAAGCCTTCCTAAAAGACTCCATTCAATGGCACAAAGCTGAGACTCTCAACACCAGCAAGGAAGCCACTGATTTACGGCAACTGAAGAGAGAAGGAAAAAATGTTCTGGTTTCAGATCTTGGACATCTCCAGGCCAAGGTGACATCGGAGCCTGGATACCAGTGTGATTTATGCCTTGGTAATATCAGAGATGTATCATTTTCTTCTGGGTGCGTAAGGACCTTCATGTCAGTTGTAGCATCTTTGAAATAGTTCATTGGGTGTTCCACATATGGGGCCGGCCCAAATTATCGTCTTCACTGGAAGGGCCTACAAGGAGGATTCATTACAATTGAAATGTCCCATTAAAAGTCCTATGCTGGTTCTTCCGGATGAGCCTAACTTCTTGGAAATACCTCTCATTCACCCTCAGCCAGGCCCACAATAATACGGGCAGCCTCTGGGGTTGGGATGCGTGCCAGGACCAATGGTCAGTATGGGAACTGGGACAGAAGCATCATTTTTCAATGCAGCATGGGCGTCAAACTTTCTTACTTAAATGCTTGTGACACTGGTCCTGTACTTCTAATCTGTTGCTCCAGAGAGCAGAGATTTAGGCAGGAATTTTCCAAAGAGCCCACAGGGTGAAGCACCCAATTCCCATTTAATTACAATGGGATTTGAGCACCTTTTAATCCCTGTGAGCATGAGCCTGCCCTCTGTACTGGTGGATGAAAGTGCCTCAAAATGCATGGCAGCCTCTAGGCTGATTTTGGTAAAGTCAGCTGAGCTGGCATGACTTTTGTCTGCCAAGAAGACTGGCAAACATCAAAGAGCTAGAGCTAAAAATTGATGTAAGATCTTATTTCTCTTTTGACAAACACCACTTTCTTTAGCTTCTGTTGCAGAAGTAGATACAGTAACGAGTAATACTAATTTTGTTGGGGCAAAAAATGGGCTATGCCCAGGATAATTTTCAGCTCCAAAGTACTTCTCCATAGCATTTCCAGTGATAAAACAAAGGCTCTGAACTGGGCAGGTTAGGAAGGTGATGTTGGACCTGAAATCTCAAAGTAATTAACTCATTGTCCCCTAAAACGACACTTACAAGTTTGGCTGGCGTAGCTATGGCCGCCAGGGTGTGATTCCCCATTCTCCTTGTTCCACCTTCCCCGCCCCAATGGACATAGCTGTGCAGAAACACTAGTGTAGTTGCAATTATAACAGCAAAAATGTTCTCTGGCTCATATAGTGTAGTCTGTTTGGGGAGCTGGTATAAGCTGTCTCCCCACTGGGTGTAGGTTGCTGGTACACCTATGCCAGCAAACCCCTCCACGTAAAGACCAGACCTTAGGGTGAGGTGAGTAATGTCTTTAGGTAATTACTAAGAATACATTGCTGTGTTAGTTTGAGAACATAGTCCATTTTTTGTGAGTTTTAGCTGTAACTGTTCTATTTTGTCTTACAGATCTCTCCACTTACTAGGTCTTTCCCAAGTGTACTGGGTTTTCTAGAGGAGGTGAAGAGAGAGGGGATGGACGAGATGAAGAGTGGTTTAATGTGGTGATGTATCTATCTCCTTTCCACCACTTCTCCATCACCATCCCATCCCAAACTACTTCACCGGCCATCACCCTGTCAGTGCACTCCATCATTCCATGTCACCAGTGACTTTTCACATCATTCATTTTTCTCATTGATAATAGTGCCTCCACAGAGCGCCTGGCTAGGAGCTACACATGCAACCACTAGCTCATGGAACTGTTTTTGGGCAGAAGTTGGTAGTTAGGGGCACATGCAGTTCACTAAAGCCCAACTTTCTAAGTCAGAAGGCCTAAAATCCCCTCTAGCAGTCCCTTGGTTCTGTTCTCTGCCTCCTGGAGTAGTCATGAAATTATCCTTTTTTTCCATCATGTTTGCTTAAAATGTCTGTAGTTTATATTTAATCTGCTTTTAATTCAGACTTGGGTAGATACATTTTTGTAGTTTTTGCTATCTTGGGTTGCCACAGGCTTTGCCCAAGATGGCAGATCATCAAAAAACCTGATGTTCAGGAGCCATTCCTAATTGCTTGGGTAAGTTCTCTGTTTCAGATGGGCCTAAAAAGTACCTTTCAGTGTCTTGGGGGAGAATACCATGTTGCCAGTGGCTGTGATGTCTACAAATTCTTCAGAAAGACACCAGAAGAACCAAAAGACTTGACTCTAGTGTCTGTCCCTGCAAGGGCTTGTGGTGGTGTGTGAATTGAGGAAACCTCTTCCTGTAAAGCCTCCTCAGACATGAATAATGTGCCACTAAGCCTCCCTGAAGGCTGGTGTCTGCCCCCAGCTGAGAGGGGGTAGTTGTATAGTGCCTTGTGGAGAATTACTGAAATGAGTTGTAGGGGCTCAGGATCAGAGTTCATCAGAGCTATCAGATCCATGAGATCTCATCCCTAGCTCTGGGAAGGTCCAAGAAAAAACTCTGTCATCAAAACACAGGAATCGCCGTCCTGGAACAGACCCGCGGTCTGTCAGGTCTGTTATTTACTCTCAGACAGTGGTGGGCGCCAGGCGTTTCAGAGGAAGGGGAAGAAGCCGTAGTAGGCAGATGTGGGGTAATTTGCGCACCATGAAGGTCTGCAGCCCTAACAGAGAGCGCATTAAGCCTTGGAGGATGAGGCTTTGTCTCCCTTCATTGCTTTATTAGCATTAACTGTTACAACTCTGGATATTCTCATCCACATTAAACACACATCCCTCTTAGCAAGATTCAGAATTCTTGGCTTCCATGATATCCTGTAGCAATAAATTCTAGAGTTTAATTATGCGTGTGATAGAGTATTTCCTCTGACACATTTTGAATTTCCCACCTATCCATTTAATTGAATGTCCCCTTGTTCTTGTGTTCTGAGACAAGGAGAACAGAAGCTCTTGATCTACCTTCATTAACGCATCTGTTATGTTACATACTTTTATCATGTCCCCTCTCTGTCTCCTTTCAGAGGTAACCAATCCATCTCTTCAAACTATCTTCATAGGAGATTTTCCATGCTCCAGTCAGTCTTGTGATCAGTGTCTGATACCTCTCTAATTCAGAACCCTTTTGAAGGTGGGATGGCCAATACTGCGCACGGTATTCCAGATGACGCTGCACCATTGATTTCTAGAATAGCATAATAGTTTCTGCATTATACTATCTTGTTAGGTTTTCAGCTGCATCTACCTAGTGAGCAGAGGTCTTCACTAAGCTGTCTACAATGGCTTTCCGCTTCCCTGTGCATGACATTGCATTTATCAATGTTGAATTTCATTTCCCGGCACATTGCCCACTCACCTAACTTGGTTAGGTTTCTCTAACATAAATGACTTGGTTGTATGCAAAGTTTGTTACCTCACTGCTCCACCCACCTTTCGACCATTAATATTAAGTGGACCTAATGGAGACCCTTGAGACATGATGGAAATTGACCACTTTGTGCTTACTATTTTTTTGTCTCTGCCAGTTTTTGAGCCATGACAGCACTTTGTCTCTCACCCCAGGACTACTTGGTTTCTTTAACAGCCTTTCGTGAGTGAACTTGTTAAAGGTTTTTTGAAAATGTAAATTACATTACGTGGCTCTCATTTATCCCCCACTGTTACTTGCATACAAATCTAATCAGTGAAAGATAACTTCCATTTCCCTAAATCATGCTGGTTAAACCCTATCATCTCTGTCAGATGGTTTTGTCCTAGTTTAACCAATTTGCTAGGCAAGGATGTAAAATTAACTGATTGGTAATTCCCCACATCATCCCTAGAGAATAGGCCCTCCAGACCTGGTGTGATGGGATCTGTCTCCTGAACTGGGCTTTCTGTCTGATCCAGTTGGCAAAGCCCCATGAGGCACTCTGAGGGTATAGGAGATGTCATGTGACCTGGAACCATGTCCTACACTTAGCCACAACTTCTCTCCCTCAGGATCTGTGGGATCAGGTCCTCAAGCCCTCCAAAGCAGTCTTCCCCTCTGCACAGTGTTGGATGAGTTCTGGTGCTATGGAAGACTTTGTACAGGTCTATCCTAGTCTGTCTATTTGAGCGGTGCTCAGTTCCAGTTAGCTCTGAGCTTAGTGCTTTGGTGAACTTGGTTCTGAGGAAAATGGGCACCAGTATATTTGATCACAGATCAACTCCAAAGTGAGCGTGGTGAGCTCAGGAGATTCTTGAGAGCCTCTGTCCCATTCAGTGTCTTCAATGCCGAACTGCTGCCTAGCTCGTCAGTCCCCAGTCTGTAATAGTGCATGGGATTCTTCCGTCCTAAGTGCAGGACTCTGCACTTGTCCTTGTTGAACCTCATCAGATTTCTTTTGGTCCAATCCTCCAATTTGTCTAGGTCACTCTATCCTACCATTCCCCCTAGCTTAGTGTCATCTGCAAACTTGCTGAGGGTACAATCTGCTTCCTGAGGAAGACGCTCTCCCACTGACATAGCTACCACTGCTTGTTTAGGTGGTTTTATTATGTTGAAGGGAGAGCTCTCGCCTGTTGATATAACATGGCTACATAAGCGCTTTTACAGCAACATAGTTGTACCAATACAGCCGTGCCATGGTAAGTTTTAAGTTTAGACTAGTCTCAAGTCTGTCTATGCAAATTTTCAGAGATAAAACTTAAGTAGATCTTGTGCCAGGAATAGTTGTTTTTTTTTTTGTTTGTTTTTTTAACATTTTAAAAATAGATTTAGGGTTAATGGTCACTTTCCCCATTATTCTTAACTGAAGACTTGTCAGCAGAGGCTGAAGATTAATCTTCAGAGAAACTCAGAAGACTCGGATTCACTGGGTCCGAAGCCACAGGTTTCCTTAAACACAGCTTCCATTCATCGTCCCTCCCTCCACGTGTTCCTGTTCCCCTTCCTGGCAGCTCAGGGGGCCACAGTCTTCCCTGAGGACAAGGGTTATATTTCCGTTGGGAACAACAGGAGGCAGTGGTCCTTTTTTCTAAGGGCAGTCCATGGCCTCAGTCCCATTAAGAACAATAGAGGATGATTGCCATTTTGAAAGAGGGCAGTCCTTGCATTTCTTTGAAGACATGACAGCTTCTAAAGGAGTAGCTTCGAGTTGCAGAGAATAACTACAAAAATAACCACTAAGTATTGCCAAAACCAAGCATTTAGAAACCATAAGGCTTTTAAAAATACACGTTGGATTTTGATTTACCTTCTGATTTTTGAAGCTCTAGGGTTACGCAATGGGCACGATTTCAAGCTTTTCCTCCTTAACCAGGAGGGCTGGAAACTTTTAAAATGAGAACTGAAATTCTTACATATTAACACAAGGGTTTTAAAAACACTAAATATCTCAAGGTAAGATCAATTCCCAAGAATTGGCAACAGTTTGAACTGTCTCCTCAAAAACTGTCTGACACATTACTGAGCCAGAAGGGGAAACCACAGAAAGATATGCAAGAAGATATAAATGCATGCATGAGGGAAAGGGAATTTGTGTGTTTGGGGGAGGGAAACGTGAGTAGGAGGGAGAGAGAAACGGGGTTTTAAACTCCAGTGGCTGTGCACAGCTCTGGGGATGCAAAGCAGCTGTAAAGCTAAACTCAGCTTAACTGGTAAGTGCACTCCAGTTGCCTTGTGTTGCTCTAAATCAGTGTGAAGCAGCTAGAATCTAACTTAATCTGGGACGGAAAGTTAAAATTTGAAAAAAATGAAGGGTGGACACTACATATCCTTCAAATCATTAACGTGTTCTCTCATAAAACATGGTAGCATTCTTTAGTTTCTTGTATATGGCTCATATTTCACATTTAAATATGGAAATTCTGAGACAAACTGCATTGCTGTGGAGTTACAGCTGAGCACGTATCAGTAATCTCGTACATATATTAGTGGGCTGTAGTTATCCCCCAAATGAACATTATGGATCCAGGAAATTCGACGTGAAGTCCCAGCATGTTAAAGTCTGGAAATGCACAGATACATCACTCACACAACCTTAACTTTGCTATATAATGTCCCATTGAGGAGGAATATATCTACATAAAACATCTGGTGTCTCTTTAAAAATCAGTTTAGTCTAATCCAGGACCACAGTCAATAAAGTGCCTTCATTCTGACTGTATGGTTACTGCATGGTGTCATGATAGACATCATACCTCTAGACTGATGCTAGGCCTAGTAGATTAAAAAGTCCATCTGCACTCTTGGTGCTTTCTCTGCAGCCCGTCCCAAGGTGTTGAGGAAAATTTCAAAGTGTGGCTAATGCTGATACAGTTTTTTGAGATTTTTCTTTGTAGATTCAGTGGACTCAGAAAATTATCAGTTGATCTTTGACTGGGTATAAGTTAACACTCTGAAGGCAAGAGAAACACAGCAACTTTAATTCCAGGAGCATCCATTTTAGATTGAGGGTCTATTTACATAGGAGAAGTTGTGCACAGGCTAGCCTACGTGAGCTATCTTGAATCCAGCCAGCACAGGTAACAGGAGCAGTAAAGACATGCAGCCTGGGCTTTGCGTACGCAATCGACTGTCTAGCCTGCTTTGAAGCCCACACTGTGCTGTCTTCACCGCTCTTAGTACTCGTGCAAGCTGGATTCAAGCTAGCTTGGCTAGGCTGGCTGTTTGCAGCTTTTGCTGTGTAGACACATTCTGAGACTGCTCCAGCTTCTAACAACGTCTGGTTTATACTGGGTATATCCAGAGGCATAATGCACATACTCCAAGGATAGGTATCTACAAAATTATTCCTTCCTCGTATCCCCACGTGTTCTCCCAAAGTACTGTGCCTCCCCTTTGACCTGGAGTGCACTCTTCATTGTCACAACTACATGACCACGAGCCTCTCTACTGAGGCCAGGGAAGTCCGTTGTGTTAATGGCTTTTGTGAGAAGGGTATGTGTAATAAGGAGTGGATTGGGACCACTCCCTCTGCTCAGCTAGGTTGCTGGTAAGCTGATGAGGTTGTCTGCTGACCCTCCGTAGCTCACAAGGAACTCACTTGTTGCAAGTGTGTCTATCTTCACCTGGCAATGCCGTGTCACCTCCATTTGGAGGAGAAAGCAATAGTGGGTACCTGGGTGTTTGCAATCCAATAGTTGTTTGCTATTCCACAAACTTCAGAACCTGGAGCCTGTGATGTTTTCATGCGTTCTGGATCTTGAACCCCCTCTGTTCGTGGAATGGTGCCTTGTGCAAGGCTTTCTGTTACACTTCTCCCTCTTGACTCGTCAGGTCAGTTTTGTACAGAGGACGTGGACGAATGTCAGCTCCAGCCCAATGCCTGTCAGAATGGAGGGACCTGTACCAACCACAATGGGGGCCACAGCTGCGTCTGCGTCAATGGCTGGAGTGGGGAGGACTGCAGTAAAAACATCGACGACTGTTTCAGTACGCCCTGTGCTGCTGGATCTACTTGCATTGATCGTGTGGCCTCATTTACATGTATCTGTCCAGAGGGAAAGACAGGTAAGGATAAGAAAAGCGTGTAGCTCTGCAATCACTGCTGGTGGGCAGCTAGAGGGGTAGGACGCCATTTGTAAAGTAAACTAAAACATGCCTTGTAAAAAACATTGACGTGTTAATCGTTTCGGGCTCAGGGAGCTCACAGCACAGTGGCAGCTCCTCCGTCCTGGGAGAGGGAGGCGTGTGCTCTCCTCTTTCTGGCCATCTGCTTCTTGGGTGGGAGAGGGAATGTTTCTAGCCAGGCATGCAAAGGCACAAGGGTAGGGGAAGGCTGGGTCCCACCTTGAGGCTGCCAGAGGCTGGAGCAGAGGCCCTGGGGCCTGGGGTCAGAATGACTCAGCCCTGCCCTGCAGGAGCAAGGAGGCACTGGGCCCGAGGAAACGACAATTCACAGCTGACGATTGAATTGAGCTGATTACATCAAACAGCTAATCTGCGGTGGGTGAGGCAAGCCAAAGACAAACTGCAGCCAGTCCGTGGGTAAAATAGCTGATGGGCGCATTCTGCCAACAACAGCTCGTCATCCTGACTGTGGCAGTGGGTGCTGAGCACCCACTATTGTTTTCTGTAGGTGCTGGGGCCCCTGGGCACCCTCAGCGTTGGCACCGATGGTTTCAAATAGAAATGCTCAAAAGCCTCAATGAAGGCTGAGTACGCAATCCGAAGTGTCCTTGTGTGTGCACATGGCACAGTGCTGGATCCTGGCCCATATTCAGGCCCCTCTGCACCATTCTGGCAATGAGAAGGAAATGGCCTTGGAGCAGGAGAAATGGGGGCAGTTTGGACTTCAGGGCACCCTGCAAGTGGGAAGGGGATCCTCTGTGACCGAGGGCAGGAAAAGCTGCCCTCACTGAGGGGGAAGACTGTTGTCATCTCTTATCCTAAGGAGGAGGGACTGCTTGCAGACCCTGTGAGGGCGGTAGTAGCCTGAGAAGGTGTGGGTGGGTGGGACCCTGAGCAAGGACTGGAATATTGCTTGTATATAAAGCCAGAGCCCAGGAGAAGGGAGACTGGATTTTGGAATTTCTATACCTGTGAGAGAACACACCCCTTCCACTAAAGTGGGGAAACCGAGGCATGGCTGCACATGGGAGGCATGTTGCTTAGCTGTCTAGGCTATAAAGCTGCCTTATCTGGCAGGTGGGGAATCACCTGCAGGTGTAGAGCATTGAGGTCCCAGGATGCCGCGTTGGCAGCATGGAGGCTGTGCAATAGCTCCTGCCCAGGCGGAGGACTGAAGGGAAGAGCTGCATGTGTGTGTTCACCAAAAGCAGCACATGCTAGCTGATGAAGGGGAGAAAGAAACTCCCCCCCTTTCTGGAAGTGCTGCTCCCAGCAGATGCTTTGAACACGAGGCAGCTCTAACACCTGAGCAGTGCTGACAAACGAACTGAAAGCACAGCAGTTTCACCTGCCGTTGTATTGTTATGCTGTACAGTACCTGGTGAGAGCCCAATGGCAAACTGTCTGCAGCATTGTATGGGAAATGTCTTCTGTCACGGTTCCAGTTATCTCTTGGCATGGGAAATGGGCGTAGATTAAAAAATCAGTGTGGAGGATGCTAAATGTGGTGTGCAGCCTGATGAACTGATTGTATTCTTCTGAACAAATGGCTCAGTGGGACCTCCTTTGCTTCTGTAGGTCTCCTGTGCCACTTGGATGATGCATGTGTTAGCAACCCATGCCTGATGGGTGCTCTGTGTGATACCAACCCGCTGAGTGGACACTACATCTGCACCTGTCCTCAAGGCTACAAAGGAGCAGACTGCACTGACGATGTGGATGAGTGTGCTATGGGTGAGTTTCCCTTTGCTACTTGGGCTCATAGGTAGGTTTGTGGATTTTCTACTTCAGAAACTGGTGGCGGGAGGAATAGGAGCACCTTGTGGAAGTGCCTGGCCTATGATACAGACTTGCATTATTCCATCAGCAATTTAAGACTTGTGTCACACTCCTGAGCCTTAACAAACGGTATAACCTCTTTGCAGCTCTGGAAGGTAGGCAAGAATGGCCACTTCTCTTTGGGAAGCTGAAATGGAGATTAAATGAGTTTCCAGTTAATTCCCAGTATTTAGAGTTTGAAGCAAGAGGGTTCGCGTTTCTTTCAAAACCCTTCTCATAGCTACTACTATAGCTCTGCATAGTCATGTTATCCATGTAATTTCTCTACTCCCTCTTAACCCTGATAATCTTGTGGTCTCAGTTATATCTTCTGGTAATGAGTTCCACAGGCTTCTTCCTAACCATTTTGTAATTACCACCTTTAAATGTCACTGAATGACCCAGGTTTTGTGTTATGAGGCAGGGTTAAGATCCCAGTTAATCTTCTATGTGTCATACTAATGATTTTGTATACTTTCATCATGTCTCCTCCCCAGCCGTTGTCAAATGCTTCATATAAATTTCTCCATGTCCCTAGTAATTCTTGTCCATCTCAGAACCTACTCCAATTCTTTCTGAAGTAGGGGGAATCTGTAATACTGCACCGTATTCCAGCTGGGGGGCATACCATTGATTTATATAATGGTATCATTTTCATACTTGTATTTGCTATCTCATTCTTTTTGCATCCCTAATAAACCACACTAGCTGATCTGATGATCCCTTCTGGCCTTAGTTCATGCTCTCTCCAGGGAGTTTCAATGGGATTGATTCTTCATTGGGACCCTTGCTTGGCTTGAACATTTATAGGACCTAAACATGTGGAACAATTTAAGAGGAAACATTCTTGCATACTTTGCCCCTCAGTGGCAGAATTGCTAACTGAATGGAAAGGCTGCAGTGGAGAGAGTCATCCTCTGAAATCAGAGTTACCGTCCCAGTCATTCTGGAGATGCAAGATAGGAAGACAATTACATTGGTACATGTTGGCCACCTTTCTCTCAAGAGACTGAACTGAGAGCGCCCCACATGGACTGACTCCAAGTCGGTTCCACCTTTTATTAAGAAAAATCTCCATCAGGCAACCTTTTGTTTCAGTCCCTTGGAGCAGCGGATTCAGAGGGTTCCCTGTATTTCTGATCTGTGGTGACTGCTTTTTCTTGGTGTAGATTTGGCCTCGTGGCTTGGAGCTGAAATTTCTTGAGTTCTTGCCTTGATTGATTCCCTCATAAATTTGGCAAAGTATTGACCATTTCTTCCTCATTTCCTTTTTCTTGAAAACTGGTGCCACTTAACAGGGGTGTAATGAGAAATTGTCACTCACCAGAGTGATCTGGAGAGACCATCTGTTTTATGACATGCTGCTGTCTATGCAGCCCAGATCGCTTTGGCTTCTCTTACTGCTGTAGTTACTACAAACTCTTCCCTTAGCTGCTGTCTGTCACCCTAGCTCTTTGATGGTGTTACTGCCTTTCAGGTGACTCATCCTGTTGGCTATCTGCGTTTCTGATTATTTTTCCTCACATGTATTGGCTACGGTTTTCCAAGGTGACTCTGCTGTTATTTCCTGACCTTATTTCTAATCTTTTCAGCCCCTTTGTCTCTGCTGGCCAATCACAGCTTCTCCCGACATAGCCTAATTTTGCACTTTATAGTGCTGTTTACTGCCTCTCCAGTTCATTCCAGGCAGTTCAGATGCCATTGGAGAGTCTGTAATAATGTTCTCATTTCGCTGCTGGGAGACGTATGGAAAGGCAGTGACCCAGTTACTTCGCCCCAGCAGCAGCTCCTCCCTGGGATTAGGTTTATTTACCTGGCAGGAGGAGTAAACTGCATTGCTGATCAGCTCACTCACCGAGTGTGGGACCAAGGTGTGTGGTGTTTGTTCTTTCCGAAGTGGACCACAAAGTTTGGGTCTCTGTGCCAAGGAAGTCGTCAGCCACTAAGCATGCACGGGGATGTGGAGGGATGGACCAGGTGGCAAAAGCAGCTTTTCCATTGCAGTTCCCAAAGAGCCGAGGAATGACCCTGGCAAAGGCCCACTTGCTCCTGGTGGCTCTTGGTCACTTGGTCTCATCAGTTACCAGCCAGACTGGGTCAGACCAATGGCCCGTCTAGCCCAGAATCCTGTCTTCCGACAGCGGCCAGTGCTTCAGAGGGAATGAACAGAACAGGGGATCATCGAGTGATCCATCCTCTGTCACCCATTCCCAGCTTTTCGGGGTGCTTAGACCACTTAGTGCTCATTCAAGAACTGATTTTGCTACTGGTGCTTTTTAATCTCACTGTGCCTGTTTCCTTAGCAAATAGACATAACCTTTCAGTTTATATGAGACCTAGTTTTTCCCTGTTTCAATTGTTTCAGACCTCCACATCTAGTTTGAGAATAATGCCTCCGAGTTTATATGGCAGCTATTTCAGCCCTTCATGTGGTAAGAGGTTGGTGATGGCATGTCTAACAGCAAGGCAGCTGCTACATCCTTTAACTACATTTCCTGACTTCTTACCAAGAGGGTTTGGGAAGTTACAGTTTTCGCACACTAATATTTCTGGGCTTGTCTGGTTCAGCCTTGACACTGCACATTGTGTTTTTGTGCATGCCCACTGCACATTGTGCTGCTTGAAGTCAATCACTAAGCAGCGTCCTTGCTGCTTGTGTGCTCTGGAGAGGACCACGCTTGAGTGAGTTTCACTCCTCTGGCCCCTCTTGGACAAGAATACTGTGTGAATGTCCTCTAGGAGAAAACCCTGAAGGCTAGTGTGATGGAGATTGGTAACAAAGGTCTGCTTGTCACATGGGCTCAGGAGCACCGTGTTGGGCTCAGCCCTGAAGCGGGTGGCCAAGTTGAAGAGGTGATTCGGATGTGAGTCCTTCAAAGAGGCTTAAGTGCCCTGATCGGGTGCCTCTGTCAATGCCATCTTCACCTCCTCGGGACTGAGGAGAGGAATGGTGGTGGAGGTCAGAACGCGTCTCGAAATTTCTCTTCCTGTCTGCAAGCAGGTGGCTGTTGCATCTTCCCCCAGGCACAGAAAAGACAGCAGCCCCCTCACAGAAGGAAGAAGAGTCCTTGCTATGCTGTGCTGCTTGTCAGGAGGGGCTGGCACACGAAAGAACTGACTGGTAGATGGTGCTGAGACTGTCATGGCCAGAAGAGCAGATTCTGATATATAAATGTATGTCTCTTGCAGCAAACAGCAACCCGTGTGAACATGCTGGGAAATGTGTGAATACAGAGGGCTCCTTCCACTGTGAATGTCTGAAGGGATACACGGGGCCTCGCTGTGAACTGGACATTAATGAGTGTCTTTCCGAACCGTGTCAAAATGATGCCACTTGCCTGGATAAAATTGGCGGGTTCACATGTCTGTGCATGCCAGGTAAGGGGGGAGACTTCCGAGGCTGGGATGGGGCTCCCAGTGCAGCTGGAAAAGATCTAAAGTGTGAGCCAGGGAAGGATTGTCTACTGTGCAGAGATGAGTGTGATGGGGTTGCCCCAGTGCCATGCTGCATGAGGTCCCTCGAGATTGTTTGCTGGGGGAAGAGCAGCCATGAAGGCTTGCTGGTGTGTGAGGGGAGGAGAAATCAGGCAATAGGAGTGGTGTGAAGGAGGAAGACAAACTAGGCTGTGCAAGTGAGCAAGGCCTAGCTTGTTAAATTAAATACAAGCACACAAGTTTGTTGCTGCCTATGTGTAACTGCAAGGACAGAAATGCTTTTTACACTTAGCAGAAACAATATTTTAAAAGGTGAATAAATTCTTAACCTTCTTTGTATTGTAGCTTTTTGGCTTTGGATAATCCCCAGGGCTTTTGTCAAGTCTAGGTTTTCAGTGTCACAAGTGATGCAGTTCCCAGTAGCTTGAGAAGCTATTTTGTAGATTGATAGAGCCCACCATTAAAAAATATGTTCTGACATGTTTGAAATCTCGTTACCCTATAGCATTTACCACATGAAGTAACCAATAGTCTGTCTAATCTATTATCCTCCCTCTGGTAATGACCAATGTCCAGTGCTTCAGAGAAAGGGGAGAAATCCAGCATGCCCTTAGCCAGTTGTGTAGTGTTATGCAAATACAGGGGAAGAATTCCTTCATGACTCTACTAGGTGATCAGCTGACACTCTGAAGCACAAAGTCAATTTAACCCAGCTTTAGTCTATCAGCAAGAGAAGGCATTGATCCAACCTTTCTAAAAGCCACATACAGTAGTTTGACCCTGCCCTCCTGTGGGAGTGAATTCCAGAGCGACTATCTGCTGAGTTAGGGTGTTCTTTTGTTTTTAAATTACCTGCTTTTAATGTCAGTGACTCTACTTATGTTCTTAGGTTAATGCCCGTCATCAGTGTATTTGGGCACCTCCCAAATCATTACAAACATAATGTCTTTTCCCTTTTCAGCATGTACAAGAAAATAGTACATTTCAATTCAGATTTCTGGTTCTAATCTGTTCTTGAGAGATCATCCAACCAGCTCAGAAAATGTCATGTTAAAGTTGAAAACTCCACTGTAACACTTTTATTGAAGCCTTTAAATATAGTCTCTTTACATCATAAAGTGTCAATATAAACTGGAATTTCTGCATCAGTTAAATCTAGCTTTGATTTTCAGACCTGTAATAAGATGCAGCCAACACCCTGGGCACTTTCTAAAGCCTTTCTGCCATTCCTTGTCCTTCTTTCCAGGGTTTAAAGGTGTGCACTGTGAATTGGAGATTAACGAGTGCCAGAGCAATCCCTGTGTGAACAATGGAGAGTGTCTGGATAAAGTCAATCGTTTCCAGTGTATCTGTCCACCTGGTAAGCGTCCCTCTCCTGCACCACCTCTGCTTCTGCCTATCAAGGGCGCAACAGCCCATCAGACTGGAGTGAATGAAAACTTACTCAGGATGTGCCTTCCCTGCAGAGTCCTCACGCCCAGGTTGGAGTTCCTTGAGAGGAGAACAGAAGTGGTTAGCTGTAGTGCTTGCTAAATAACTTCTGTACACAGCTGCACTGAGGTCACGTTAATATTGTGCATGTGACCGGGCAAACCTCAAGGGCTAAGACTGAACGTGCAGCCTCACGCAGCGGCTGGCAGCCATGACGTCACTGGTTTAGAACATCCTGGTGAATTACAGATCAAAGTCTGTAGAGATTGTTTTATAAAATCTCTTCTAATTTGAGCCAGTTTTCAGCCTCCACATAATTTTTTTTGACTTCCTCAAGGTTTTGGGTGGGAGCCTTTCCTCAGCAACTTGGTTTATGTCGCTAGCGCAATGCAGGGAATCCGCATTCTTCTCTACAAAAAGAGGTTGCTGCTAATCCAAGGGACAAGCAGCAAACTCAAGGTTACTAAGTTTAAGGGCCAATATCTTGCAAGCCACCCGGGGTAGAAGTAAATGCTTTTTCTCCTGGGCCTGCCCAGGGAGGTCTCCACGTTCCCCCTGTCCCTTCCCCTCAGAAGCAGTCCTTGAGTCCTCTCTTCCCTTCTGTTGGTGCCATGATGTCTGGGTGTGTCACCATAACTCTCACAATATGCTGCCTTGTTGATAGTCTATTAATGAGTGTTGCACGGTACAGGTAAGGTGTGTTGTACCGTGCATCTCATGCTGTGCTGTACCGTGCATCTCATCCTGCTGTGCTGGCCTTAGTTGTAATTGTGGCTAAAGAGATGCTTTAGATGAATTTTTTCTTCATGTTCAGTTCCTCACTTTGACTGCGCGAAGGTATCCTCCATTTGTTGTTTTGTTGGTGGCTTCCTCAGTTTCCCAAGCATACCCCGTTGGAAGGTCCTCCCTTTGCTTTGTTCTTGTTGCCCCATGTCAGCCCTGTTCTGCTACGTCTGCAGTGCAGATGAAGATGTGTTACATTACAAGAGACGGTATGACCACAGAGAGACGTGCCCATGCTCGCTTTAATCTAGCTAGCATGGACAGCAATAGCAGTGAAGACGTTGAGGCACGGACTCTGGCACACTGAAGCAACCTAAGTATGTGCCCAGAGTCTTAGGTGGTCTTAACTGCGTCAGCTAACCTGTGCCGTCATGTCCTCGTTACCAAGGTTACCTGTGCCAGACAGATTAATGCACTGTGATCATACCTTCACTTGCTGTTTAACATACCTGAGCATCCCTGAAATTGTTGCTGCCCCTTTGACCTGGAGGATGGAAGTTACTTCTTGGCTGGGTGATTTGCTGGACCAGGAACTAATGCAGGGTGAGGTATGGGCTTGCGATGCAACCCAGTTTGGATCTACCAAACTATCTGGGGGCAGTATTAAAGATTTACTAAGAATTAATCCTTGGCAATACATCTGTCAAAGTCTGCCTACTCTTTGAGGCAATTGACGTTGTGTTCAGAAGTTCAATGGGGAAAAAAGTGATGGTACTCTCTAAAGCTCCACTCAAGTCCAAACCCTGCCTGCTTGATTCAAAACGAGATGCTTCGGAGATCGTACTTAGATGTGGAAGGGTTCAGTGTTTATCGGGAAGTGTAGGTAAAAGTTGATTTCACTGACAAAAAATATTTCCATTGATAATTGAAATTCACAGCTAAGCAGCATTTTCTTGCTTTGCCTGAAAACGTTTTAGAATTTTATTTAAGTATATTTACTTTGTATATTTTGACATATGATGTTGACAATTTGTTGTTTAATGTTTATAGAACTTTCATTTTTTTGACTCTCAATGTCTGCTTTCATTAAATAATTATTGTCCAACCCTCCCTAATTTCCTGCAAATGTGAAAATTTAAATCAATAAAAATAGCAAAAACGCTCTAAAATATTATCTGTTGACATTATAAAAAGTCAAATTCTACCAACCCTAATCATACTGTAGAAATATCTTAATGATTGTCCCTCTTCCTGGAGTGATTTTAGGCTAGTAGCTAGCATTGTTGATATTGCAAGTGTTATTGGGATCCAGTGTTAACAACCCATTGAGGTTAATGAGAAGAGTTCACACTTCTCCAGAACCGGTTTCAGGCTGTCTGCAGACTGTGACAGGCACCCAGTGTCCATTTCTTTGTAACCATTCAGCACTGTTCTTCTTAACCATAGAATCTAGAGCTCTGTCAAAGGAGAGCTTAGCTTATGGAGCAGTCACGAGAAGAAAACGTGGCTGGCTGAAAAGCTGCCAGTTGGCCTGTCCAGCTGCTGGCCTGGGGATGGGAGAGGGGCTTGAGCTGACCCTGAATTGCTGCAGGATTCTCACTTTCCTCTTGCCTTTCAGGTTTCACTGGAACAGTGTGCCAGATTGACATTGACGATTGCTCCAGCACGCCTTGTCTAAATGGAGCAAAGTGCGTTGATTATCCCAACGGCTATGAATGCCAGTGTGCCACAGGTTAGCATTGTCCCATCTTCTCCTGCTCAGCACAATGGCTAAAGCCCCTTGGATAGAAAAGTGTGATTGCAGCAGCCAACATAGTGAGCAGAGGCAGGCAGAGAAGCATCAGGTCTGTGCTGTCTCTGAAAGTCTTTTTTCCAGGAAGCTTTGCTGCCTCCCTCTCTGCAGCAGAGGGCAACACAGGGTATTCCTTAGAGACACAACTCCCCTGGTTTGTGACACCAAAGAATTCACAGAAGCTAGATGTCTAGCTTCACTCTTTCAGTGTCATCGCTTTTTCCCTGCAGAGAGTCCCTATTAACCAGCCTTTTCCAGTCTTGGATTCCACAGGATGGAGTGCTTTCTTTGGGACTTCAGGATGGGCCATAATGAAAACTGGCAACCTGAGACCAGGAGAGATGGCTAGAGAAATACTCTTCTGCATTGCTTTCTGCTTGTCGGTTTCCAAACTACGTAATATAACTGAGGAACGGGCTCTAAGGATTTAAGTGCAATAAATGTACATGCTGCTTTAAAAGTTGAACACTCAGCAGATGTGGTACACAGTTAGTGGTCACCTGCCAAAAAGTCTGCTTTAAGTGATTTGACCAGTGTCACATAAGAAGAGTCACATAGGCAGAGTCACATATTTGACCAGTGTCACATAGGCAGAGCTAAGGATAAAACTATGTTCTCCTGGGTGACGTTCAAGTCCCGGGTTGCTTGTGCAATCTGACTTGACAGTTCCTAACTTAACTTGACTTTCCAACCTAAACTTTTTAAAAATAGCTTGATGTAGATATAAAAATGCAGTACATCAGTGCAAACAAAAGCTTGTGGGTACCTTAGAGCTGTCTAAGGCCAGCCTTAATTCTCCAACTCTGAGCAGGAGCTGCTGGGTGAGACTTGGTTCAGGATTGGGTCATTTAGACTCTTGTTCTAGTCTGAGCTTGGTCACTTATTTCCACAGATGCTGAGCAAGTTGCCTACCTCTGTGCCTCAGTTTCCCATTTTGTAAAATCTGATAACCTACACCACAAGGGGTTCTTGGGGCTCTAGAAACTCTATGGTACTGCGAAACAGGCAGCGTTAGCCTCTGGAGCTGCCACTGTCCCAGGTATGCACTCTGGCTTATTGTCAGTGAATCCAGAAATGGAGATGGCAGAGGGTGCCAGGGACAGTCTGATGCTACACAAGGAGTGAGTAGACATTAAGGCGTTTGGGGCAGGAGCCTTGCCTTCCTTGCTGTTTTTGCAGCACCTAACACGCTGTTGGCTCTTACTAGAAACAACAGAATTTACCAAAATGGCATTTGATTGTATCAGGGAGGGTTCAGCAACAGTTTCAGAAGAGGAAGACTTACCCAAGAGACACCAGAACAATCCTCAAACAGTGGAACCAAGCATCAAAGGTTGTGGTACATTTCCCATTGCATGAAGTCCTGATGTCAAGGCTAGCTGTTATTCTAAAAGACATGCTGAAGTTCAATCACAAGTTATTGGTCTTGATGTAGGAATTGCTGGGTGAAATTGCATGGCTTATTACATAGGAATTCAGGGCAAATGATCGTAACAGGTCATTCTGGCCTTAAGATCTGTGAATCCAACTCAAGCAATGGCTGACTGGGAAGCATCTCTCTTTATTCTCTAGGAGAAATGGTTCTGTGACATATGGTATAACAAGCTATCACACTGCAGACTATGCCATGGTTTTACTCCAAAATTTGTTCAGACTTCAGTATCTCGAAAGAAGACAGAATTGCTATAGAACAACTGCTAGAAATGGGAGCTCTAGAGCTTGTGGTACCTGGTAAAGAAATAAGAATGAGTTTGAAAGAATATGCAGGAGGATGTGTCTTTGATAATAGCCCTGTCAGAAGAACCTGGTACACACAGACCTCTTCGTTCCAGTAAGAGAATGATGTATCAGGTTCTGGAAAATGTATCAGGAAAATTCTGGAAGTAGTATTTATTTTGTGTGTAACTCCCATCATTAGGAAACCCTCTTTGAGATGCTCGTAAAATGTCTCTCGCTATCATGGCATGCACTTTTAAAGCCATGTGATTCCTCTTAAAAGCTAATTCCCCAGGGAATGCTGGAAGCTCCAAGAATGCAGAACATTTTTCGGAGGGGGCAGATTTTAGAAATATCAGAATGGAATGGCTCTAGTCCAGAGTTGTTGTTGCCACCAGGATTCTCCTTTGTTTACTCATTGTGATAGAATAAACGTCACTCGGAAGAGGAAAAACCCAAGCCCTTTCTTGAATTGGAAGCAGCAGTGGAAAGTCTGTGCCTAACTCAAGCTAGGCCGTGGTCCAGCTGATTTCACTCAGTGAAAAGGGGGCCTTAGTTATGAATCTTTACCAAAGCCTGCTGGGAGGGGAGAGAGGGGTTTGAGGCTGTAAATAACACAGGATCGCCTCACTCAGGGAGCAGTGCCATGAGAAGGGTGGGTGCTAAAGGAGGGCTGGGAACAGGCAGCACTGGATCAGAGTGCTGACTAGAATGAGGAGCTGCCACGCCTTGTAAAGAAGGTGCTGATTTTAGGATTTCCCCGAGACTTTGAATTTCCCAGGAAAGGAAAAAAGACTTGGGGCATATTGAACAGCAGCAGCTTTGAGGAAATGGGACTGCAAGCACCTGTGAATGGACATATCACTGAAATACTAGTGTGCCTGTTTACAGAATCGCTCCATCTCTGACTTCCCCTTTCCCACCACTTCTGTGAAAGTCGGGACATCCTGGCTGGCCCTGTAGGGAGTACCTGGGTCACTGAGAATGAGTGTCTTGCCTGGCATCATACCTGGGAGATGGAAGACAGATTATGTTCCAGGACTCCTCTATTCTGTCCCCTGTGAAGGGTCATCCCCAAGTATCCTCCAGGGATTTGTCTGATTAACTCTAAATGTCTCAGATTATAGGGGATCCACATCATAATAGTGCATTAACAGGGTTTCAAGAGGTATCTGCTAATTCCAAGTCCCAGGACTGTCTTTCTAAACTGTGTGTGTCAGCCTCCAACTAATGTTTTAAAGTTGAAGCCCCACCTTCCTCACCTCCTGGTTGATGCAAGGTTGAAGGAGCATTCTTTGCTCTTCAAGCCTGCCACCCCAGAACCGCCTAGCGTGAAGATCTTAATTGCCCTCACATTGCTCTGCTCCTTTCCTCATTCACCTGGCTCTTGAGAGAGTCCTCCACTATTTTACCTGTTTCCCAACCTTGTTTTTAGTCCTTCCAGCAAACAGATCTTATTCCTACCTTTAACTCAATACTTTCCCAAGCCACAGCAGAATGGAACCAGAAAGATTCCTCTTGTTTTCATGGCTGCCTACTCGGGAAGCTACATTAAGTCTTCTCTCTGCTGCCCCTTGGAGAACTCTCTACAGCTGCAGAGGCACAGGAGGTGCCTGTCTGCAGCCTTTGGCAGACAGCATTGTATCATTTTACAATTGGTTCACGGTTGGAGTTTTTAAAGCTTCTTGCAAGCCACGAGTTCTAAACGATTTTTTTAAACCAAAACTTAACTTCTTCAGTGCAGACATCCAGGAGAGCTTCAATGGGAAAGTCAAATTTTTCAAGACCTGTGTATTAAATTCTTGAACTGACAAGAGTTGAGTTCTCTAGGCTACTGGGTAGTGAAAATATCCAGTGTATGAGAGAAGAAATGGTTTTCAGTTTGTTTCATATTGATGTCAATGAACAGTTCTGACAATAACTTGAATATTTTTCTCCATAAATGCTTAGATTTGTGTGCATTTCAGGTCTCAACCTCTGTTGCAAAGATTATCTGTGCAGCTTTTTCAGTGATCCACCGTGCTTTGTGCTCCATATAGAATCTGTTGGCTTCTCTGAGGTTGGGAGATGGGTTACAGGTTAGCTGCCCAAACAGTTCTTTATATTCTCTATACCATTTTGCTGATTTGTTCTGACAAACACTGTATTATTGTGTTTGATGTTCAGTACAAAGTACATCATATATTATATCTCTTAGCCTCTTAGTCATACTTCTTAATTTTTCTCTTAGGTTTTACTGGCCTTTTGTGTGAAGAGAATATCAACAATTGTGACCCTGACCCTTGCCACCATGGTGAATGCCAAGATGGAATTGATTCCTACACCTGCATCTGCAATTCTGGGTACATGGGTGCCATATGCAGTGAGCAGGTAGATGAATGCCACAGTAACCCCTGCTTCAATGAAGGACGGTGCATTGACTTGGTGAATGGCTACCAGTGCAACTGTCCCATGGGCACTTCAGGTTCGTAAAATGGCAGGGCAGACAAAAAACAAGACTTAAAAAAAGTCACAATCTTATCAGAAATGATCCTTTTTGTCTACATGTAGCTTGTCATTTACTTTCTTCCCTTTTTATGATCTTAAATTTCTAAAGTGGTTCTTTTGTACTTGTTTCTTTAGCTAGTTAGCGATATGTTAGAAGGAAATGTCTGTGTAAAATATGAAATTCTAAGAAATTTCACACTTAAAATGCCCTTCTGTGTGGCAGAGTGCAAGTCCAGGGCCTCATTAGCATCCTTACAGTGAGAACACAAACATCAAATGGATAAACGAATAGCTGTATTTGCAACCAGCACCACCTTCTGATGGATTGAATATGAGTCAAGGAGGCTAAAAGTCTTCGATCCGTCTCTACTCTTTAGTTAGGGTTTGCAGTCCAAGACTAAACTCTTAACACTGAAATAAAAATTGTTTCAAAGTGGCAGACTTCATATCACTAAAGTTTTTAATTTAAAAAAAAAGAAAGAATTTTAGCAATGTAGTCCCTCTTCAGTAGAATCATTTGTGAGAGTAATATTATATTACTGCCTAAATATTTGCAGGATCAGGGCCCCAATTCTCAATATTTTATTTTTTTCCCTTCTAGCAGTTTTCCGAAACAGGATACCTTACTGGCATTTAGATTAAAAATGACATTTATAATTTAGTTTATTAAATTCATATTAAATTTTAATCTAAAATTGTAATAGCACAACTCTCAAATTTGCTTTACAAAACATCAACCTGACTTGAGTGATTTAAATCACTCTACTTAATACATTGCTTTAATCACCTCAATTTAAATTGCTGTATCCTGTAAAATGTTATTCCACAAGAGCCATACTCTGATGTCCTAGCATTCTGCTTTAAAGGAAAAAAAAATTTCAGAACCATTTTGGCTTGTGTCAGATAATATTGGCGGCTTTTTCAAATGAATATTGTAGTTAGCGGATCCCAAAGGAGAACCAAATTCACTAGTCCCTTTTGGAGAGACTTAACTTTTTGTGGTTAAAGAATTAAGGGGAAAATTCTTATCACCTTAACTGCACAACAGACCTTAGCACCGTGGTCTAGTGATTGTGCTTACTATATCAATTTGAAATAACTGTGCGTGAATTCATACAGAATCTAATTTCCTCTGTGGGGCCTTCCGGCTATTTGGAACTGTCACCATTGTAGCCAAGACAACTTACCGGTAATACTCTTTTCCTTCCATCTCTCCCTTCTGTAGAGCTCCTGCTAGGACAGATCTGTTACGAGGGCTGCAGATGTGTTGGGGCATTTTTTGTCAAAAATCACAGAGCAGTCATGGTAAATTTAGTCCAAGTCACAGGGCTGAGCCCAGGGGTTGAGAACGAGCCCATCCCGCACTCACCTCAGGCATGGGCAGCAGTTGCTCCTGAGTCCTGCTGGGCTGGGCGCAGGGGGTCCCAACGCCACTCAGCCAGGTTTGGCCCAGCTCCCCCCGACCTCCCCCTCCGTCCTGACAGAGGGGGACGGGGCAAAATTTGAGTGAGAAGTGTTGTAACCCGTGCGCTAGGTTGCAACACCTGGAGTGGGGAGCTGGGACACACGGGTCCGTGCAGTGTGTGCTCACTC
>ML675646.1:212328-272239 GCA_007922155.1 Mesoclemmys tuberculata | reverse complement strand
GCCAGTTGAGAACTACCCCTGCTCTTCAACAGTTTGTGTTTCTCCTTAAAGTGAGTAGATAGTTTATCAGTTCACCCTGAACTAAGTTAGTTTTTAGTTAGTGAGGGTTTTTAGTTAGTTAGGGAGCCTTCGGGCTCAAGGCGTCCCGGCTATGCCGGGTTCGCCGGGCTTCAAGCCATGTGCTAGCTGCGGCAAGGCCTTCCCAGCTAGCGACCCCCATGACCGTTGTTTGCGGTGTTTGGGGGAACTGCACCGTAGAGATCGGTGCAGTATCTGTAAGTCCTTTAAGCCTCGGACTCAGAGGGAGCGTGAAGTGAGGCTTAGGGCTTTTTTGATGGAGTCCGCTTTAAGCCCGGCATCCGAGCCATCGCGGACTACTCCGGCACCGAGTGTGTCTTCGGTGCGGAGTGCGCCTCCAGCACCGGGGGTCTCGGTGCCGAAGAGAAGGAAGCGCCATCCGCGCTTGCAGCGCTCCCCCGCACCGCAGGAGCGGCCGGGGTCGAGTTCGGAGGTGCTCCTCCTCATGGACGTGCCGCCGGCATCTGCTCCGGCACCGGCCCCTGCTCCGGCACCGGCCCCGGCACCGACACTTACTAGGGAGGCTCCCCCGACTCCTGGAAGTGGGGGACCCCCTATACGGGACCCTTCGACGCCGGGGGCTATCGAGGCGGCTCAGGCTTTGTTGGAGCTGCCTACGCCTCCGGCACTCTCTCACCGGAGAGAGTCAGGGCCCGTTTCCCGGGGCAAACCCGCGATGGGGGGCCCCGAAGGGTGGGCGGCCCCGGCACCGGTGGACAGGCCGCCCACCACCCGACGCAGGAGAGTCGAGCTCGGAAGCTCCTCTCCATCTTCGTCCTCGGACGACGCGTCGCGGCACCGTTCCCGGCACCGCTCCAGGTCCCGGCACCGTTCCCGGCACCGTTCCAGGTCCCGGCACCGCTCTGGACATCGCTCTTCGTCGCGGCACCTCTCCTCGTCGTCGAGTTCTGACTCGGCACCGAGACGGCGTTCTCGGCACCGCTCCCCAGCATCGAAGCGGCGAAAGACTTCCCGGTACCGGTCGCCTTCTTCTTCGGCGTCGCCTCGTCGGCACCGAAGCCGGAGTCGCTCCTCGAGATCGTCGCGTGGCGGGTCTCGGAGCGCTCCTTCCCGGCGTCATTACCGCATGCGTTCTCCTGACTCGGGGTCCCGGACCCGACGTCAGGAACAGATATGGTCGTCGGCACCGCACCCGGCACCGCACCCGGCACCGCAGCCGGCACCGGACCCAGTACTGTTACCGGCACCGGCACCGACGGTTGCGGCACCGGCTTTGCCCTCGGCACCGGTGCCGCCTCTGAGCTGGCCACAGGGACCCTGGCAGTGGCCGTTGTGGGCCCAGTGGGCGGCTCAGATGGGGCAGGGAACTATGTCGGCCCCTGCCTCTGTCACCCAGACTCAGCAAGCACCTTCGGTGCAGGAGGGTGACCGCTCCTCTGGGGAAGAGGAGGTGGAGGAGGACCCTGGGGAGGGCCCCTCCACTGGGCCCCGCCGCCCATCTTACTCGTCGTCTCCGGATGAGGCGGCGGTACGAGACCAAGGAGCCCCGCTCATTGATTTTAAAGCGCACCAGGAGCTTCTAAAGCGGGTGGCTTTGAACCTTGGCCTTGAGGTCAAGGTGTTAGAGGAAGAGGTGGACCCCCTCTTCGGCCGTGTGGGGGCCCAGGGACCAACTAGGGTGGCCCTTCCCGTACATGAGAGGGTCCTGCGCCTGGCTAAGTCAGTCTGGCAGACCCCTGCCTCGGTTGCCCCGACCTCTAAGGGCGCTGAGAAGAAGTATTACGTGCCAGCCGAGGGGCACGAGTACTTGTATGCGCACCCTGCCGCGGGTACTTTGGTGGTGGACGCCGCCAACCAAAAAGACAGGCAGGGTGCTCAGACTGCCTCCCCTAAAAATAAGGAAGGCAGGAGGCTGGACCTTTACGGTAGAAAGGTCTATTCTACTGGGGCGCTTCAGCTGAGGGTGGCCAATCATCAGGCCCTCCTCAGCAGGTACAATTTGAATCTGTGGGACTCCTTGAGGAGGTTTACGGAGTCTCTCCCTCCAGACCAGGCAGTGGACTTTGGTTTGGTGCTGGAGGAGGGTTTGTCTGTGGCAAGTGCGGCCCTACAATCTGCGTCGGACGCCGCAGACACAGCCAGCAGGGCTATGGCCTCCGCCGTTGCAATGAGGCGGGCAGCGTGGCTGCAGTCCACAGACCTGTCGTTGGAGGTGCAGCAGTCCATCCAGGACCTACCCTTCGATGGAGCCGCCCTCTTTTCGGAGAGGACGGACGAGAAGCTGCACGCTCTCAAGGACTCAAGGGCAACGCTGCGCTCCTTGGGCCTGTACACGCCCCAGGCGGCTAGACTGCAGAGTCGCCAGCTGCCACAGCAACCGCCGCAACGTCAGCGGCAGCAGTCTAGGCCGCAGCCTAGGCCCTTCCCCACCGCAAGGGGCAGGGATAGGACCAAGGGCTCTGGACGGCGCGATCGCCCGCCGCCATCGTCCTCTTCCTTTAAAGGACCCTCTCAGGGGCCTAAGGGGAAGAGACAATTTTGACGGTGTCTCCGAGGGTGGCACCGTCTCATGTTCCCTGGGTTCCCCGCTTTTCCTGGACAGGCTCAAGCCGTATCTCGGCCTGTGGCGGGAGGTAACATCGGACCAGTGGGTCCTCAGCATCGTGCGCTGGGGATATGCCCTTCAGCTCCTGGCCTCCCCTCCCCACTCCCCACCCCCCCTGTCCCTCTTCAGGGACCCATCTCACGAGCAATTACTCCTTCAGGAGGTTCAATCCCTCCTAGTCAAAGGAGCCATAGAGGTGGTTCCACCACTCGAGGTGGGGAGGGGATTCTATTCGAGGTACTTCCTCGTTCCCAAGGCCAACGGAGGCCTCAGGCCTATATTGGACCTGCGCAGGCTCAACAGGTTCATAAGAAAGCTGAAGTTCCGCATGGTATCCCTAGCGTCCATCATTCCCGTCCTAAACCCAGGGGACTGGTTTGCCGCCCTCGACCTGAAGGATGCGTACTTTCACGTCTCCATCCTTCCCGCCCACAGGCGGTACCTAAGGTTTGTGGTAGCTGGTGGCCACTACCAGTTTACGGCCTTGCCCTTTGGCCTGTCTTCCTCCCCCAGAGTGTTCACCAAGTGTATGGCGGTGGTGGCGGCCTTCCTGCGGCGCAGGGGGGTCCAGATATTCCCCTACCTGGACGACTGGTTAATCAGGGGCAAGACCAGGTCGCAAGTGTGCGAGGCGGTCTCTCTCGTCCAGTCCACCTGCCATGCTCTGGGGCTGCTCATAAACGAGCAGAAGTCGACGCTGCGTCCGGTGCAACGCATAGACTTCATAGGGGCCCACCTGGACTCGGTGCAGGCGAAAGCCTCCCTCCCACGTTCGAGGTTCGAAGCCATGACAGCGATAATATCGCAGCTTCAGAGGTGCCCCACGACTACAGCCAGGCACTGCCTGCAGCTGTTAGGCCACATGGCCTCGTGCACCTATGTGGTGAGGTTGGCCCGCCTCAGGCTCAGGCCCCTCCAAGGTTGGCTGTCCAAGGTTTACATGCCCAGCAGGCATGCTTTGAGCAAGGTGGTAACGGTGCCCCCTTGGGTGTTGGGGTCACTGACTTGGTGGCTGGACCCCAGGACTGTGTTGGAAGGGATTCCCTTCAGGGCCTCCACCCCCTCGGTCACCCTGATCACGGACGCATCGGACCGGGGGTGGGGAGCCCATATCACCGGTGGTCTGACCACGCAGGGTCGCTGGTCCCGGGGGGAATTGGCCCTCCATATCAATGTGAAAGAATTGAGGGCGGTCAGACTGGCATGCGAGGTGTTTCGCCACTCTTTATTGGGGAGAATGGTGCAGGTGTTAACAGACAATACCACTGCAATGTATTACATCAACAAGCAAGGGGGGGCGCGCTCCTCGGTGTTGTGTCAGGAGGCGCTTCGACTCTGGGACTTGGCGGTGAGATGCAATTTCTGTTTAACCGCCTCTCACCTGCCTGGGGTCAGGAACGACGAGGCGGACCGCCTCAGCAGGTCATTCCTACCACAATACGAATGGTCTCTCCACCCAGAGGTGGTGGACAGGATTTTCCGCGTGTGGGGTGTTCCCCATCTGGACCTCTTCGCGTCAGCGCGGAACGCGAAGTGCCCGAGGTTCTGCTCGCTCAGGGGTCGCGAGCCGGGCTCTCTTTCGGACGC
Source organism: Mesoclemmys tuberculata (assembly GCA_007922155.1). Taxonomy (NCBI): domain Eukaryota; kingdom Metazoa; phylum Chordata; order Testudines; family Chelidae; genus Mesoclemmys; species Mesoclemmys tuberculata. The sequence continues at coordinate 268,008 of ML675646.1, read as the reverse complement.
ATTCCTCCTCGAATGGACGGGGGCCCTCCTGTATGCGTTTCCCCCCTTCCCGCTCTTGCCCAGGGTCCTCTTGAAAATCAAGAAGGACAGAGCGGATGTGATTCTGATCGCCCCGGCGTGGCCGAGGCAGTACTGGTTTTGCCTGCTCCTGGACCTGTCTGTCGCTCCCCCGATCGAGCTCCCGAGGAGACCGGACCTGCTCTCCCAGGACCACGGCCGGCTACTGCATCCCAACCTGGACTCCCTGCACCTGATGGCCTGGAGGCTCTCTGGCTGACGGAGGAGGAGAGAACCTGCTCGGAGCAGGTCCAACGCGTGCTGTTGGGAAGCAGGAGGCCCTCCACGCAGCTCGCCTACAGGGCCAAGTGGAGGAGGTTCACCTGCTGGGCGGAGTCGCGGGGCGAAAACCCCGGTACGTCCCCCGTGCAGGCGGTCCTGGATTACCTGCTGCAGCTTAGGCTGCAGGGGTTAGCGTTGGCCTCCCTCAGAGTACACCTGGCGGCCATATCGGCGTTCCACCAGCCGATGGGGGGACGTTCCCTGTTCTCCCACCCCATGTCGGTGAGGTTCCTCAGGGGTGTAGAGAGGCTTTACCCGCAGGTCCGTGACCCGGTGCCTCCCTGGGATTTGAACCTGGTCTTAGATAGGCTAACGGGTCCCCCCTTTGAGCCCCTAGCCACCTGCCCAATGATGATCCTTTCCTGGAAGGTGGCTTTTCTCGTGGCCATTACCTCGGCCAGGAGGGTCTCTGAGCTAAGGGCCTTAACCTCGGAGCCCCCCTATACCGTGTTCTATAAGGACAAGGTTCAGCTTAGGCCTCACCCGGCGTTCCTGCCTAAGGTAGTCTCCCGGTTCCATTGTAACCAAGATATTTTCCTCCCCGTGTTTTTTCCTAAACCGCACGGGTCCGAGGACGAGAGGAGACTGCACACCCTCGATGTGAGGAGGGCGCTGGCGTTCTACCTAGACAGGACGAGGCCGCTTCGAAAGACCACGCAGCTCTTCGTCGCGGTGGCAGAGAGGATGAGAGGCTCCCCGGTCACCTCCCAGTGCATCGCCAGGTGGATCACCGCCTGCATCCGGCTCTGCTACGAGCGTGCAGGCGTCCAGCTCCCAGGAGTGGTGACGGCTCACTCGACGAGGGCCCAGGCCGCGTCGGCGGCCTTCCTGGAAAGGGTCCCCCTGGATGACATCTGCAGGGCTGCCACCTGGTCTTCGGTGCACACCTTTGCTGCGCACTACGCTGTCGTCCAGCAGTCAAGGGACGACGCGTGAGTCGGCAGGGCCGTGCTGAGGGCAGCTCGCCGCTGACTCCTACCCACCTCCAAGGTATGGCTCGGGAATCACCTAAGTGGAATGCATCTGAGCAACCACTCGAAGGAGAAAACGTAGTTACTTACCAGTAACTGTTGTTCTTCGAGATGTGTTGCTCATATCCATTCCACACCCACCCTCTGTCCCCGCTGTCGGAGTCGGCAGAAAGAAGGGACTGAGGAGGGGAGGGGCCGGTCCCGCTATATATACCGCTGCATAATGGCGGTACTCCAGGGGGCGCTGAGACCGGCCCCTGCAGGGGCTGCTAGGAAAAGTTCTCCGGAGAGCTGTGCACGAGGGCGCGCACACACCTAAGTGGAATGGATCTGAGCAACACATCTCGAAGAACAACAGTTACTGGTAAGTAACTACGTTTTCTGATTCCTACTGAATCCTGTCATCATCCTTCGGGGCCTCCTGTGAAAGAGCAGGCCGGGCAGCCCCAGCCACTCTAAACACCTTTGAATTACTGGTTTTAGTAAATGCCCTAAATATCATCTGCCGTGACGATTCTGATAGTCCTCAGTTTCTTAATTAGACCAGGATCCAAACTTGTTCACATTGCAGCTTATCATGGCCACTTGAGGTCTCCAGGGGCTATATGCAGCTCACACCAAGTAGCATTCTGTCCTGTTCTAACACTGGCCTTCTGTCTGGGCATTCAGTCTTGTCCCTGCTGTTTTGTATAGTTTCTTATGCCATGCTCGTCATCTTTTTGTCTGAGCACCTCCCAGTAGTGTGTTAAGTGGTGCGTCTAATACGTGCTTTGTTTTCTCATTCTCTCCCCAGGAGAAAAATTGTGTATGCCATGGAGTGTGTCGTTTTGGGTGGGGTTTTTAATGTCCAGTTGGCTTTGTGTTTATTCTGAAGACAGGTGAAGTGTGCTCTTGGTTTGGGATGGTCCTTAGTTCCTGTGGGATTTATTTTCAAACTCTTGGACTGGCCCTTGAGAAAGCTCTACCTCCCCTTCAGACAAGCCTTACCTGTATTATACAGTTTTGTTGTGCCTAAGGAGCAGAGTTGTTGACTCTGATTTTCATCGTGGATCTTTAGAACGTCTCTTCAATATCATGGGCCTGGGCCATTGCACACCTTTAAGATAAGGACTAAGAACAGGATATTGTATGGGAAATCAGCCTAGAGATCAGAGGAGAGGTTTGATGGTTTGTGGAATCCCATGTTGTTGAGGAGATGCACTGCGGAGTTCTGTACTAGCAGGATTTTCCTGGGGGTGAAAGCTTCGTGCCCAGATGTATTGCATTGCTGTAGGCTAGCCAAGCAGTGGTGAAAGCATGTATAACAGGGCCAGATCATCATCCACAAGGATGGGGCCGTCTCCTAGCCAACCAGAAAGGAGGACACAAAGCGTTATTTGCAGATGCTGCTAGGTAAAAGTCTATGGTCAGCGAAGAATGTAAGACCCCTCCTAAATTGCAGACTGAATTGACCAGTTGTGGATGTGAACCTTCAACCAAAGGAGACTGCGCTGTGCTCTTCTGAATATCTTTCGCTGACACCCAACATCACCACTGTCTTGCTCGCGTTCAGTTTCAGCCAGCTGTTCTTCATCCATGAGCTGATCTCGGCCAAGCACTGAGCCATCTTGGTGGTAGTGGTGTATGGTGAAGGATAAATAGAGCTGTGTTGTCTGCATATTGCTGGCTCTAAAATCTATGTCCTCTTACCTGTTCTGGTGGCAGTGTGCAGGTGGTGACTAAGATTGGAGAGTGAATTGGTCCTTCTGGAACTCCTATAGAAGCAGCTGCACAGTTTCCTTTCACTGCCCTTTCAGCGCGTCCCTCCAGGATGGGTTGAAACCATTTTAGTGCTCTCCCGGCGCCAGCCCCTCTTTGGCAGGACGGCAGTATCATGGCTGGCCGAAGGGAATGCCACAGAGAGGCCCAGGAGACTGAGGTTGGATGGCTGCCTTGTATCCACTGTCAGCAGGAGTGCATCCCTCAGTGCCACTGATGTGCTTTCTGGCCCATATCCTGCCCTGAATCCAGACTGTGCCGGGTGTAGAACATTTGCTTCAGTCAGACGGGCAGGTAGTTGGCCTCTGGCTGGCTACGCTGTGAGCTTTCTCAGGGATGGGAAGTTGATACTGGCTGGGGCCTAGCTAGACCCAATGTACCCAGGGTGGGTTTCTTCAGTGCTGGGGGGCCTGTTGCATGTTTGAAGGAGAAAGGGACAATTCCTTCCCTGAACAAGACGGTGGCTGTTTGGTCAGGGCAGCACCAATTGCTCAGGACTCTCTTTCACAAGCCAGGAAGACCCTGGGACTAGACTTAAGCTCCTCTAGGGTTTCCAGCACTCCTGGAGGAGTGAATGTGTTGAACTCTAGGAAAGCAAAGGGGCTATTGGTGGTTGGGTATAGGTGAAGAGGGACAATGTTGTTTGAGAAGCCTTCTGAGTGTGTGTGAACTTTTAAGTGCAGCAGCGTGATGGTTCTTTGCAGCACTTGGTTTTGGGTTCTGTTGTGGGCTGTAGGCGCTCGGGATTGTCTAAAGTGTTTACCACTCTGGTTAGCTCCTATGGGAGCTGATACGAAGGCTCTCTTGCCCTGTAATACATTCTTTGTATTGACCTTTGTTTTTTGCCATCAGCACTTGAATTTCTGACCCTCTTCATTTGGTACAGGATGTCAGAAAACCAAGGAGATCTGTTTGGGTGATGTGAAGGGAGGAGCCATTTGGGGGCCAGTTTGTCAGTGGTTGAGGCTCGAGTAAGAAAGATAATGGAGTGCTGCTGTCTTTCAGTAAACTTTGGAATTTGATGGAGTGAATTGCTGCTACTCTTGGCTGCTTTCACCTGGAATTGCTTCACTGTATCAACTCTCTCTATTTGGATTTGAAAACCATCTTTCTCCCTTACCTGTACCTTGCCATTTCTTTAAACATTTCTATTAAACATTTCTGCCAAGAAAAGTGTGATGCAGAATAAAGCTGTATTTTATTAAGATAACTAGTTCTAGGCATATAGCTTTAAGGATTAAGTTGATTTTAATATTAAGGAAATTATATAGCTGGTGTGACTAAGGAAAAAATTATTCATGGACTTTTCTAAGTGCAAATCATCCCCTTTCCCTCCCCTCTCAGGTTGTCTACCTGCCTAGTCTTGTGGCTGGAACAGCTGCTTCAGAATAGTACTGAAACTTGCTATTTTCTTTCAGATACATGTGTCTCTGTGACCCAGGTTGGGTTGGAACAGACTGTGAAGTGGAAGAGAAAGCGTGTATGTCAAACCCATGCCAGAATGGAGGAATTTGTGACAGTCTGGTGAATGGCTACAGATGTACCTGCAGGAAAGGATTCAAAGGTGAGAACTGAAGGACAAGTATTTCTGCTCTTTTGTCTTCCATTTTACTGCATATTGGTGCAACAGTCTTCTTACTGCACTAATGAAACATGAGGCATAATCTCAGTACCAGCCTCTGAAATTTAAAATTATGTTAAAAAGTAACATTTGAATAATTGAAAACAATCTGATGATATAGTCACGTTACAATGATGATAGGTGTAATTCCTATTGAAAAATAGTGTTTGTAAAGTCTATTACAAAAAGCAGGGAGTTTGTCCTGTAATTATCATTCAGGAGTCTTCTCTATTACAGCACCAATTTTGGCACTCCCTCTAAATTAAAAGTCCTTTCCACTGCATTTTTATAGGTCTGACCTATGGCCTCCTTAGGCATTTCTCCCACATTGGAGGTGGTTTTCACAATTAGTTCTTGAGCAATGGGAATCATAAGAACTTTCACAACGCTAACACCTATTAACTATTTCCTCACATCTGATCTTAAAAGTGGCTTATTAACTTAATTGAAAAGGTTTGACAAGGTCTAACACACTGGATTTGATTTTGAAGCAGAGGACGTGACTGACTGGTGAATTAGGAACAAAAAAATGGCTTGTCAGAAGACTTTGAAGGTAACCAAAGCCCACATAATGTAGGACTATGTCAAAAATGCTTAACCACAAGCTGAAATGCATAGAAATTGAATGCGGACTACAGAGCATGTGTCCTATGATTCCTGACCTATGCTTCCATTCAGTAAGCAGATGGTGTCATTCTGCACCATCTGAAATTTCATGAAGGTTTTCATGTGTAGCCCCTGATGGAGAACATTGCAAAATATAGTCTCGAAGTGCCAAAAGCATAGATAACTGTGGAGATGGTGATGTCTGGAAAAGTCATAATGTTCTTACTGAGAGAAAGTACTCCTGACCACATAGGATGATCAGACATCCCAATATTATTGGGACCGTCCTGATATTAGGGCTTTGTCTTATATAGGCAACTGTACCACCCCCAACCCACTCCGAAAAAAAAGTGTCCTGATTTTTCACACTTGCTGTATGTATGGTCACCCTATCCACTGGTGCCATCAAGGAGCAGCTATAGATCCAACCAGAGTCAATAGCAGCCTCAGCACAAGGTACTGGACTAGCTGGGATGCCCTTCCAGCCCTACCTTTCTATGATTATGTTGAGCAGACTCCATCAATCACAAGAGTTTCTACACTGAGTGCCAGGTCTTTTTGCCATTCTGCAGCGTTGGCATTTGCCACAGAAATCCATTCCTTGCTATGGAAGCTAAACGTTCACTTTCACTTTCGGTGTGCTTCACACGAAAACGAACAGGATGTGACCTGGTGTGCTTAGTTTCTTCTGACAATCACTTCACATACACAGACCTGGCCAAATGTCCAACTGGTGGGAAAAGAGGAAAATGTGAAATGTCAGAACTGAAAAGTGTAGCAGGAGTGTAACACTGGCAGAGGAGGAAATACAAGGATGGTGGGTAAAGGAAAAATAACAGGAGACACAGGAGAGCAAAATACTAAAACTTTGCCTAGCCCGCAGTGTCATGGGTGTAGGTATAGCTGCTCTCCTTTCTGGTCTCTCTGAGTGTACTCCCCAGGCTTTTAGACTGGGCCCTGGGCTACAGCCCCTGGGTATCAACTGTTCTCACACTACAGTTTGGGCACCTGTGCTACTTTCCATCAGGGTCTGTGCCCAGTATGTAGTGATTGGACAGTCTTCTTAAAGCCAAAGCATGGTTTATTTTTAGTAATAGAAACTTAACATTTAAAGAAAAGGATTGAAAACAATCAACAGTTTGCATACACCTGTCCTCCCAAAGGCTTGCCATCTCCTAGGCAGACCTAAAGTCTTCAGACACCCCCAGCGAGCCTCGTGTGTCTCAGGCTGGTTCCTCTGAACAACCACTACCCCTCTCTTGGAGGAGAAAACCTTTTTAAAACAGCCAAAGTGCTTTTATTCTTCTGTGTTCCCAAACATCGACCTGTCTGGACCAATGGAGTCCTTCAGTTTAACTGGTGCGGGGGGGGGGTAAAATCCTCAAAGCTAATAGCTCTGATGTTGTCCCTTAACTACTCCAAAGTGTCTGCAAAGTGGTAGTCATTCTTTTCCTTCCTAATAAGAAAGCCTGTTAAATACAGACACTGACAATTGTAAAGGCACTTTGGGGGCAAATCACTAATGAATTTTGTTCGTTTGGATAAAGCTGGTGAAACTGGTTTTGACTGATTTGGAGCTGTTCTTTAGTAGTTTATGGATACAGTGTGTTGGCTCAGATGTTAAAATATTTAATCTCCTGGATTCCTGCCATCTTGGCAGGGTTATAAAATAAAAGGGGAAGCTGTGGTGCAAAGGACATGCCCTTGGTGGAAGTAGGTGTCTTGATTTTTTTTCTGGTTTTGAGATTGACTTTTGAAATAAAGCAAGCCCAGAGGAAAGAGGTGGAGAGACCTGTAGGTGGGACTTTTTTTTTAGTTTTCAATTGAAGTCAGCACCAATTCATAGGTTGCTTCTACAGAAAGCAAGGACATGTGATGGGATCTAATTGTGGATGTTCCGTGATTAGGATTTTCTGTTCCTAACTGAATCTTTTAATGCTGCCATTTCTCCACTACTAGGTTGTTCACCACCTGTCAGGGGAATTACAGAGGTTCCTCTCTAAATCTGCTATCTGCTCTAGTCCCGTCCCCCTAGGTGTGACTACTGCCGGGACCACCTGCTGAGCCTCCTATCCTCCCCTCAAAATGCCCTCGACTCTTTGGGCCAGAGTGATTTAACCACCTCTTCTACCCAACACCCCATGTAGAACCGCAATGATCTCTTCCTCCTCCCACCTGGTTACAGAGGAATGGAAATGCAGTCTACTTCTCTTTCGGATTATCATCTCTTCATCCTTCTTTCCTAGGCACCTCAAGCCCTAACAATGTGCCCCTCTGGTTTCCTCTTGTAGGTGTGCACTGCCAGATAGTGCTGTCTCCCTGCTCTCCTGATCCATGTGAGAACTCTGCAATCTGCCAAGAATCTCCAGATCCTGAGGGCTACACCTGCCAATGTGCTGCGGGCTGGGAAGGTAATTAGATCGGGGCGGGAGGACAGGGGGACCCACACTTCCATTCTGAGCTTAAGCAGTAGAGTGACTGCGGTCACATCACTTGAATCTTAACATCTGAGGTCTCTTTCTCAAATTTTTCTTGTTTCAGGCCAGAGATGTACAGTGGATATTGATGAATGTCTGTCAAAGCCTTGCAAGAATCATGCTTTGTGCCATAACACTCAAGGCAGTTACTTGTGTGAATGCCACCCAGGCTTCACTGGAGGAGACTGTGAGAGCAACATTGATGACTGTCTTTCAAGTGAGTGCAAAATGGCTAGTTCTCAGAAACAGGCAATTTCCTGTTTTCCCTAGAAACAACTTTGCTGCACTACTGATGACTACTATTGGTAGATTTATGGAACAGTTTCTGTTCTAATCCTTTATTTCAGTCATGCTCAACTTTGTGAAATTTCCACCTTTGGGGCTGAAATGGCTGTTGCTGGCTCTCTGATGGAAGCTGGCTGTAGCATTTAAAACAGTAGGAGCTATGCTCAACTTTTGAGTTTAAAAATCTAAAATGTTTTACATACATTCATAAGGGACACCATCAAATTGAGAATCACATCTGTCTGAAAACATTGTACCTACTAAAATGAAAGTAAACTCTTAGATTGCCGGAACTAAAGAAACTAACTCTACCATCAAATTTTTCCCTTGCTGAACACATCCTTTATAAACTTCAGAGGAAGAGAAAGACACTTAATATTTTCAGGATGACTGCATTTAAAAGTTCAGGTTTTACAGCTTTATGGTGCTGTATCATAACTGAATTTTCTTAAATTAGCAAACTTTAAAAAATTGACAGTATCCTTTGAAGAAAGTTTCAATTTTTTGCAGGATTATTACAAATAAAAAGCAAAGTGCTGGCCTTAATTTAGCTAAGTTTTGGGGGACACGATTTAAATTTATGAAAGTGGCAGATATGGTTCTAAAGATGTATGGTAGTAATATCCACCCATTGGAGATTAGTGATTCCCCAGATCCATCTCTGAAATGCTGTTGCAGATTTAGCATCTCTAGTTCAGCCTCTTCTTTTGAATGCCTTCTTCTGAAAAAAGAGGTAGAGAAGAGAGTCGGCATTAGAAATAAAATGTCATTTTGATTTGGCATACACATCTTGTAGACTTGTGTACTGGAATGATGGCTTTAGACTGTTAGCTCTATCCTGGTCACGCGCTCCATATGACACTTGTATATACTACTTTTAAAAATGTATTTATCTTGCCCATATTTATAGTTACAGAATTTCTCTCAATTCTTAACTGTTCTTTCCTATCTGACAGTAAAGTTGGGAGGTTCATCTAAAATGTATCCTGTTAATTAAAACACACCCAGCAAGGAATTCAGAGAGTTTGCAAGCTTCTCCAAATGAAGTCAACTGTGACAGTAATGAAAACTTTCCTCTTCTTGGGTCAAGAGTGTCTTTTCCCCCTGAAGCAAGTAATGTATTGTGGTATGGCAAGGACAGAGGGCAGTAGGAAAGTTCTAGAAGGGCGCTATATAAGTGCTAGAATGATCCGGCCTTTATACCCTATAGACTAGCCAGAGTCCATAAAAGGTAATTGGTGTCAGCTGACACCAATTAAGGCCCCACCCAGGTGCCTATAAAAACCCTCTACTCCTGAGAGACAGTGTGGAGTAGAAGGAGTAGGTGTGTGGTGAGCAGAGGAGTGTGTGAAGTAGAGAAGAACAGAACGAAGTACAGCGGTGTGTGGGAGAGAGGTGGAGTCCTGAAGCAGGTACGGGGCTCAAGAAGCCAGGAAGACAGAGGGGGAAGAGTGGCCCAGGGGAAATGTGTGCAGCTGCAAGTAAGGTGCCAGCAGCACATAGCTGCTACTCGGAGGGCCCCTGGGCTGGGACCTGGAGGAGCGGGTAGGCCCGGGTCCCTATCCCCATCCCTGGGAACACAAGGTTACCAGCGACACACCTGGCCCACTGCGAGAGGCAAAAGTGCAAGACCCACTAGGGAGAAGCCGGCCATTTGCCACACGTGGTGTCAGAAGTGGGATTGATCGCACAGTGGACTTAAATCAGGGAGGTTTTAGCACACCTCACCCCCAAGATGGAGGAGGTGGTAAAAGCCCTGGTGCAAGCCACAGCCACCCAGCAGGAGGCTACCCAAGTCCGGGCAGCTGCCCAGCAGGAGTCCATAAGGCTACAGCAGGAGACTAACCGCCTGCTGATGAGCCAGGCTGCCCAGGACACGCCCTATTCCAGGAGGTGGTAGACCAGTTGAAAGTCCTGATAGGGCGATGTGGCAGCCACGGTGGGGCGCAGACCATCCGTGCTGGCAACTGGCTGCAGAAGTTGATGCCGGAGGATGATATAGAGGCGTACCCCTTGGCCTTTGAAAGAACAGCCCTGAGGGAAGCCTGGCCCCGAGATCAGTGGGCCAGCATCCTTGCCCCTTTCCTAGGAGGAGAGGCCCAGAAGGCCTATTATGATATGGCGGTGGAAGCTGCTGCGGACTACCCCCAGCTGAAGGCAGAAATCCTAGCCAGATCCGGAGTGACGGTAGCCGTGCAAGCTCAAAGATTCCATGAGTGGCGGTACAGCAAGGGTAAAGCACCGCGGTCGCAGTTGTTCGATCTGATCCATCTGACCCGGAAGTGGCTGTGCCCTGAGGTGCTCAGCACTGAGAAGATGTTGGAACTCCTGGTAATGGACCGGTATATGAGGGGGCTACCATCAGACCTCCGTGCCTGGGTTGGTCAGAATGACCCCTCCACCTATGATGAGTTGGTCGCCCTGGTCGAGAGACAGCTGGCAGCCCGTGAGCTGGCCCTAACTCTCCAAGACAAGACATGGTGGGCACGGAAGCCAGTCCCCAAACCCAGTTCCTGGATTGCTGGGGGACCCAGGAAATTGGGAACCGAGCACAAGGGCACGGAGGAGCGGCCTGACACCAGGAAAGGGCCGGGGAACTCAGGGAGCAAGGACATGGGGGGGGGCGACCAGATAGCCCAAGGCAGAAGGGGACAGCCAGCCTAAGGTACCGCTGCTATGAATGTGGGGAACTGGGGCATATAGCAGCCCAATGGCCCAACAGGGAGGAGCCCATGCAGTGCAATCTAGGGGATTATGTGGGGTGCTGTGGTCTCCTTGGTTTGGTAGGGGTTGTAACAGCCCCCCATGGATATACAAGGCCAGTAAAAATGAACGGCATCGATACCATGGCCCTAGTAGATTCGGGCAGTGCAGTGACACTGGTCTCAGGGAAATAGATTGGGCGAGACCAGCTAACCCGGGCCAAACGCACAGGGGTGACCTGTGTACACGGGACTGTAAATCTGTACCCCTCAATCCCAGTACAGATTGAGATCCAGGGGAATACCACCAGGGTGATGGCAGAGGTGGTCCCAAGGCTCCCCTACCCAGTATTGATTGGTAGGGATTTTCCAAGGTTCGAGAACCTACTCCCACCCATAGAGTACGGACTGGGCAGCAAACTCCAGGTGAAGACCAAGGCACAGGCAACCAGCCCTGCCCCTGTGTTTGTAGAATTTGCTCAAGATCTATTCTCACCCCCCGGGAGACCACGGAAATCCCAGCGGGAAAGAAGGGCAGATAAAAGGTTAGGCACCCGAATACTGGCTGAGAACCAGAAAGCTGCCCTGGTGGGTAGACAAACCCGTTTGGGAGGCCAGGAGACCACTCAAATGAGTGAAGACCCAGGGGCGATACCCAGCAGTAGTAGGTGCGACCCCGGAGATGAAAATGAGGTTGGGCCCATAGAGGTAGGCCAGCTAGGTCCCCTACGGGGAAATTTTGGGCAGGACCAGGCCATGGACCCATTATACACGAATGTGAAGAAGGAGGTAGTAGAGATTGATGGCGTTCCTATGGAAGGAAAGACTAAGGGCCCGGAGCCCTATTATATTTTGAAACGGGACCTGCTGTACCATGTGACCCCAATACGGGGGGGAGGAAGTAGAGCAACTCTTGGTGCCACGGAAGCACATAAAGGCAGTTCTCAAACTGGCCCATAGTCATTTATTTGGGGGACACCTAGGAGCAGATAAGATCCTGGACCGAATTCTTTGAAGATTCTACTGGCCAGGAATACGGGCGGAGGTCCAGCAATACTGCCTCTTCTGCCCAGAGTGCCAATTGCACAGCCCCCGGCCTCACTTGCGAGCCCCATTAGTGCCTCTGCCCATTATTGAAGTTCCGTTTGAAAGGATCGCCATGGATCTGGTGCGGCCACTAGAACGATCAGCACGTGGTCATCAAAGTGTGCTAGTCATTGTGGACTATGCCACCCAGTACCCCCAAAGCCATTCCCCTAAGAAACCCCACATCCAAGGCAATTGCGAAGGAACTGCTCCAGGTCTTTGCTAGAGTGGGCATCCCTAAGGAAATCCTTACAGACCAAGCGACCCCCTTCATGTCCAAATTAATGAAGGATCTATGTACCCTGCTCCACATCCAGGCCCTGAGGACCTCAGTGTATCATCCACAAACAGATGGCCTGGTTGAGAGGTTTAATCGTACCCTGAAGAGTATGATACGGAAGGTAGTGGCGCAGGACGGAAAGGATTGGGACGCCTTACTACCGTACTTGATGTTCGCGATACGGGAGGTCCCCCAGGCGTCCACTGGATTCTCCCCCTTCGAATTATTGTACAGTCGCCATCCCCGGGGTATCTTAGATATTGCAAAAGAGGGCTGGGAGGAACAGCTCAACTCAGGAAGAAACGTGATTGAGCATGTGGCCCAGATGCAAGAACGGATAGCCCGGGTGACCCCCATAGTGCGAGAACACCTGGAGAAAGCCCAGGAGGCGCAACAGACCTACTACAACCAATGGGCCAAGGCACGGAGGTTTCAGCCAGGAGAGCAGGTAATGATGCTAGTACCAACAGCAGAAAGTAAGCTCCTGGCCAGTTGGCAAGGCCCATATGAGGTTGTGGAAGCCGTTGGTGACATGACCTACAAAGTGAGGCAACCAGACCGGTGAAAACCGGTGCAACTATACCACATTAACCTGTTGAAACCCTGGCGAGACCGAGAAGTGTACCTGATTGCCCGAGAAACACCCCCCCAGACAGACGTCCCACAAAGGGAGGTGAGAATATCCCCCGAGCTGTCCCCAGAACAAAGGACAGAAGTTATTGACATGATCCAGAGAAACCAGGATGTGTTTTCCAAGCAGCCCGGTCGTACCACGGTAGTCCACCATCACATCATCACCAACCCTGGGACGCAAGTAACAATAAAACCCTATCGGATACCAGAGGCCAAGAGGGAGGATATTAGGACCAAAGTATGTCGAATGTTGGAACTTTGGGTTATTGAAGAGTACCACAGCCAGTGGTCCAGCCCCATCGTTCTAGTCCCGAAGCCTGACGGTACCCTGCGGTTCTGTAACGACTTCAGGAAGTTAAATGAGGTATCTAAATTTGATGCTTACCCGATCCCACGTATGGACGAGCTAGTGGACCGGTTGGGCAAGGCTCGATACCTAACCACCCTGGATCTGACCAAGGGTTACTGGCAAATCGCCCTAGCTGAAGATGCCAAGGAGAAGACTGCCTTCTCCACACCCGATGGCTTATTCCAGTATACCGTCCTTCCCTTTGGACTCCATGGGGCGCCCGCAACATTCCAAAGGCTAATGGACCACCTACTGAGACCCCACACTAGGTATGCAGCTGTCTACCTCGATGACGTGGTCATCCATAGCCCCGACTGGGAAATGCACCTGGGTAAAGTAGAGACAGTGCTCGACACCTTCCGGAAAGCTGGCCTCACTGTAAACCCCTCGAAGTGCGCAATAGGGCTAGCCGAGGCCAAATACCTGGTATATGTGGTAGGGAGAGGTCTAGTGAAGCCCCAGTGGGACAAGGTAGAGGCCATACAGGCCTGGCCCCGACCAGTCCGCAAGAAACAGGTCAGGGCATTTTTAGGGATCGTGGGGTATTACAGGAGATTCATCCCCCACTTTGCCACTAGAGCAGGGCCCTTGGCCAACCAGATAAAGGCTCGGGGCCTGGATATGGTGAAGTGGACTGAGGCGGCTGAGAAAGCATTCACGGATTTAAGGACAGCTCTTTGTAGCCACCCAGTGCTTATAGCCCCGGATTTTGAGAAGGAGTTCATCCTTCAAACGGATGCTTCGGAGACAGGGCTAGGTGCTGTCCTGGCACAGATAATAGATGGCGAGGAGCACCCCATCCTATATCTCAGCAGGAAACTCCTCCCTAGAGAGCAGAGGTACGCAGTGGCGGAAATGGGCCATGGAAACGCTCAGATACTATCTACTGGGAAGGAAATTCACCCTGATGACAGACCACGCCCCGCTCCAATGGATGCACACTAACAAGGAGAAGAATGCCAGAGTGACCCGGTGGTTCCTTTCCCTACAGCCTTTTCACTTCTGGGTGCAGCATAGGGCCGGAAGCCAACATGGCAATGCTGATGCCCTTTCGCGCCAGCACTGCCTCACGTCCCAAGTAGCCCAACCTTGTGGTGTTGAGCGCGGGGGGGGGGGAAGGAAGGGAATGTGTGGTATAGCAAGGACAGAGGGCAGTAGGAAAGTTCTAGAAGGGCGCTATATAAGTGCTAGAATGATCCGGCCTTTATACCCTATAGACTAGCCAGAGTCCATAAAAGGTAATTGGTGTCAGCTGACACCAATTAAGGCCCCACCCAGGTGCCTATAAAAACCCTCTACTCCTGAGAGACAGTGTGGAGTTGAAGGAGTAGGTGTGTGGTGAGCAGAGGAGTGTGTGAAGTAGAGAAGAACAGAACGGAGTACGGTGGTGTGTGGAGAAGTGGAGGAGAACAGAACGGAGTACAGCGGTGTGTGGGAGAGAGGTGGAGTCCTGAAGCAGGTACTGGGCTCAAGAAGCCAGAAAGACAGAGGGGGGAGAGTGGCCCAGGGGAAAAGCCTGCAGCTGTAAGTAAGGTGCCAGCAGCACATAGCTGCTACTCGGAGGGCCCCTGGGCTGGGACCCGGAGGAGCGGGCAGGCCCGGGTCCCTACCCCCCTCCCTGGGAAGACGGGGTTACCAGCAACACCCTGGCCCACTGCGAGAGGCAAAAGTGCGAGACCCACTTTGGAGAAGCTGGCCGTTTGCCACAGTATCCAATAATGGAGCCAAAGTGAGGCACTGCGTCCCTTTAACTTGTTTGTAGATATGCCAGGCACAGAACTGAAATGTCCAGCTTTCATCTGCAGTCCTAAGGAGCTGGCTGCCATCGGCACAGTCCTTTATAGCTGCCAAGAGACTGGCATTTATGTACTTGTCTCTGAGGAGGTCAAATGAGATCTAAGTGGGTGCAAGTGTTCTCTCTTACAATGCAGACTTTAACTATATGAACATATTTCTCAAATGGTAAATCCTTGGATGCACATTTGTGTTATGTTTAATTCCGTAATTAAAGCCTGTATCTTAACTCACTTGCACCAGAGGACAGAATAAAAGTTGTACCGAAGTTTACCATTTTTCACTTGAATTTCTAACTCTGCAGTCTTCATCTGGCTTTTCCTTTTTAAAATGTGTATTGTGGTAGTGACTCGGAGCCCCTGTCATAGATCAACTCCCTGTTGTGCTAGTTGCTCTACAAACATAACAAAGATGGTCCTTGCCCCAAAGATCTTCTGTCGAAATCTAAGACAAAAGACAACAGGTAGAGACAGCCGGGGGAGCAGAAGGGAACAGTGAGACTGTGCAGGTCAGCATCACAGGCTGTGGTCTCAGCTCAACAGCTGTCTCGCCATTACATTTTTTCTTAGGAATAATGGCAAAGGAGGAACTTGAAGGATGATGAGGTAGCTTTGCAGAGGCTTATGGGGAGCTCCTCCCTTATGTGAGGAGGCAGCCTGGGAGAAAAAATGAAAGTGCTTGGTTGAAATTTTAAGAAGGGCCGAAGACTGGCATCACTGTGGAGATGGGAGCTGACATCTAGGTAGCATATGAGAGATGAAGGGACGGCTGGGGCTAGGCCTTAAAAGTGATGACCACTCGTTTGCTTGTGATGGAAAAGGCTGAGCCAGTGGGAAGGAGATGAATAGAGCTGGGTGAAATGGTCAAAGCAGCTGAGTTAGGAAAACGGTCTTTGCAGAGCAGCGTTCTGAATGGCCAGAGGGAGGGCAAGCCGGTGACTGTCAAGGCCAGAGAAGAGAAAGTTGCAGTGAATGGGGGCCTGGACACGCATTTTAGCTGTACTGATGGATAGGAAAGGGCTGCATTGAAGATGACACCTAGGGTATGGCCCTGAGTGATGGAGGGAGGTGGGGGGTGGGTTGGTCCGTGCCCCTGTGGGGAGCACCCTGCCTCACTGGTGCTCCTGAGGGCAACCCCACCACACCAGACAGCAGTGTGGGTGAGCTGGTTCAAATCTCAGCAGAGGTGTATTCAGAGTCACAGCTGGAACCCCCCGAGCTGAATTAGTACGCTGCTGAGCCTTTGTGGCAAAGTGTAAATCCACATGTAAATGCTTTTGTGTAATGGGTGCCTTAAACCATGCCTTGGCAAGAAGCTTTGTTGTCTAGAGGCAGAGGAGCTACCTTAGTTCCATTGTCTCTTTATAGAGGTTTGGGTTGTGAGGGGCAAGGGTTGAGATTCAGATTTCCTGAAGGGAACAGAACCAGAGACTGGGAGTTGGTTTTGTTTTGGTTGAATGAGAACCCTGTAAAACAAACCTACATTCCCAGATCAGAGCCTTGATTTTCTTGATCAGAGCTTCTTGTGAAGCTTCACCCCTTATGGGATAATCCTGTAGAATTCAAATTATATCCCTGATATAGATTGGGTCAAACAAGTGTGTTAAAAAGGCCCTCGTTTTCTAAATCGTTTATAGCCCTTTTGCATTAGTGCAGCTGCCCTGCCACGGAAGCCGTATATCCATTATAATATGTACTGTGGTGGTGTTGCAGATCCCTGCCAGAATGGAGCTTCGTGCATGGATGGGGTGAACGCTTTCTCCTGCACCTGTCTGCCTGGATTCCAGGGGGATAAGTGTCAGACAGATATAAATGAATGTCTGAGTGAACCATGCAAGAATGGAGGCACCTGCACAGACTTTGTCAACAGCTACACGTGCAAGTGTCCAGCAGGGTTTGAGGGGACCCACTGTGAGAACGACATTGATGAGTGTACTGAGAGGTAAGACGACGTTTAAATATTGATGGGGGGAGAGAATAGCTGCAGAACACTGTCCGGTGGCTTGAAGGCAGTCCTGTTTGAGAGCAGCCCTTGTGTTATTGGGACATGCTTGAGCCTCAGAGGCCAGGGGTGCATATATAGCATGTGGCTTGGGAGAATGCTGTTCTCTCCAAAGGTCCCAGCTCAAACAGAACTATGCTTCTGGGTCTGCTCATTGTGCAAGACCAGGTGGCAACTCCCCCAGTTCAGAAGTTTTGGCCCACTGTTACCAGTAGATTGTGTGCCTGGTGCATCTGGGTGTGATCACCGCCCCCTTCCATTTTGTGATCAGTTCCTCCTTGACTCTGGTCTGCTGGTGACCCTGTTCCACAGTGACACACTCTTCCAGTGCGGTTGCATTTAGTTAATCTTGGCCCTCTTGTGTGCAGTTGAGTAGCATGAGTCCTAATGTATTAATGGAATTGGCTAAAACTTGAAATACCATGGGCTGCTGGGACGGTACAAGCAGTCTGGGAAGCAAATGTTTACTTTCATAAATAGAGGTTTATGCATAATATTGACAAATTTTAATTTTATTTTATTTTTGGTCAGGATTGCTTTTTTGGGTAGAATTACTGTGGGTAAAAGGAACGCCATAGATGTAAAATAAAGTACTTGTCAATGTCTCAGTGTAACGAAAAATGAATGCAAATTGTCTTGGATAGGAATACTGTTATATGGATTGAAAAGTTAAGACTAAACGAATGCAGCTGACACTAAGCTAGGGGGAGTGGTAGATACCCTGGAAGGGAGGGATAGGATACAGAATGACAATTGTCCCACAAACCGTGGAGTGGAGTGGACTGAGAAAGCCATAGTTGCTGTAGGCCCACCAGGGATGGAGCAAATGATCCAATAGGGCTGTTTCTCTCTCTAATGTCTGTATGTCCGACACCTACACAGAATCTTTGGCAGCCAATCATTTTGTCCCAGCTGAGTTTTGTTTTTATGCTTATGTGTTTTGCAGTTCTTGTTTCAATGGAGCCACTTGTGTGGATGGGATCAACTCCTTTTCCTGCCAGTGCCCAGTGGGGTTCACTGGACCCTTCTGCCTGATGGAAATCAATGAATGTGATTCGCATCCTTGTTTGAACAAAGGAACTTGCATGGACAGCCTGGGGACTTACAAATGCATCTGTCCCTTGGGTTATACAGGGAAAGACTGTCAAGTAAGTGGCATTGAGCTCAGACTGTTGTAGCCATTATTTCACCTGGTCCATTCCCACTTTGTATTTTCATTTGACCTGTTGCACAGCAGAAATAGTGTACAGATGGTGTAGACAAGGTTAATTGGGTCCAGGGCTTTTTGTAACAAAGCAGATGACCCTGCTAAAACCCTTGCTCCAACAGGGGCCTATTTTATGCTTCCAACACTGCGTATTCCATACCGCTTGGGTCTGTCCTTTCCAGAAGCCATGCCATGTTCAACCACAACTGGGGAGGGAGGAAGCCACGTCTGTCAACCAATGAGGCATGCTCTCTGCAGAGAAGACAGCATCAAAACCCTTCTGGGTTAGTTCTTTGCTCAGACCGGCAGGGGTGTTAGTTCTGAATATAGTAGTGCCTGGGCTTCATTTGAAGTGTAAACGTGCCTTGCTTGAGGTCAGAGTCTGTGTTTGAATAAGCTAGGCCCCACGTGGATGGAAACGCATACATCTGGGACATGTAGATCTAGGTAACAAGGCCCACAATTAACTCTCCTGTCCTGATCTACGCTACAAGCTCATGTTGGTATAGCTACGTTGCTCAGGGGTGTGGAAAATCCACGCCACTAAGGGTATGTCTGCACTGCAGACTGAAGTTGATTTACTTAAAATCGACTTTCACCCACCGAATTTTAGAAGTTGCAGGAGAGTGAGCACACCACGCTCCTTGTGCCGGTCTCCTGCGTCCCTACTCGCCACGCTTGGGTCGACATTCAAAGCAGTGCACCATGGGTAGTTATCCCACAGTGCAACTAGCCGCAGAGGCTTTGGGGAAACTTGTCATCCTCCCATGATGCAACGTGCTCCCTCCTCCCTCTGTTCTTGTCCCAAACACACTGCAAATACTTTTTCGTGCTGTTTTTCTATGCCATGTGCATGCCATTGATGGAGAGACACAGAGCCCTCTCAGCTCTGCACTATCATTGTGAGCATCACAAATACGTCACGGTTTATCCCACAGTATTTTTAAAGGTGAGACAGGAGCCGCAGCACGGAAAATAGTGATGTTACTGAGGCTGCCCTGCTACAAGCCATAGAGCGAAACATTTCCCATGTGCTGCAGGCTGTCATGCATCATCTTCAGTCTGTGGAGCATTGGTTCTGGCCCCAGGAAACAAGCACAGATCGGTGGGATCACATCGTTATGAAGGTGTGAGATGATGAGCAAGGGCTGCAGAACTTCTGCATGCGAAAGGCCACTTTCTTTGAACTTTGCATGGAGCTGTCCCCAGCCCTGATAACGAAGCGGTGGCCGTGGAGCGTTTTGGAGGAGTTGCAGAGGGAGTCTGTCCTGCCATTGCCCTTCCTGGAGGCCTACCAGATGCCTCAGCATGTCAGGCTGATCCCTCATAATACACATCTCCTTTTGCGTATCATGCTCCTGCTCCTGTGCGGATCTTCTGTGTTCCATCTCCATGTCTAGTTTTTCAGACAAGGACATCCTGCAGGCTCTGAGCTCTGTGTCAGCAGCCACGGAGGTTTTCATTAGTTTACTAAGTATGTCATCCCATGTTTTTTTTTCCCTGCTTCCTAATCTGGGAAAGTCTTTCAGCTGCAGTTCGGCAAAGGGGGCCGAAGGCCAAGGTGTCTACTGTAAGATACGCAAAGCATAAAGTTGCCATTGTTGGCTGACCCAAAGTAGCAAGGAAATGTTACAGTGTAAAAAGTACCCCCTTCATGTTCACAAGGCTAAGCCAGACCTGCATTTCATTCTGTACATCTTGGAAGGGTCGGACTGGCGTTACAGACATGGTAAGCAAGGGGCCCTTACATATGTTATAGAGAGGCTTCATTAGCACTAAAATCCACAATCTGCACTTGAGCAAGGAGAGGGATCACCAGATTCCCCTGTAACATGCCAAGGACCGGTTTGGGAGGAGGTGGGCAGAACAGATTAGAGGACACTGCAGGCGAATTGTAGCAGCAGAAAACTTAGGGCGACCAGTGTCCCGACCCATAATGCCCATTGCAACAGTACTAGGACTAGGACTAGTCTTGGGGAGGCACCCAAGGACCCTATCCATGGCAGAGGAATAAACGGAGTGACTGTATTGTTTGTGTACTTTAAACCTGCACCATCTTCCCTAGGTGACCATATGTGATATCAGTCTCCTGAGGGTAATGCAGGTAGAAAGGGAAGATTTGCTGCAAGCATTGAGGTACAGGCCTGGCCCTTATGCTGCTATGCTAAGTTCCGCAATGATGCCTGCTCATTTAATAGCAGAGTGGTGGGGTAAAGTCTTCTACCGTGGTGGAAGAAATAAGGCTGCCCTCCCCAGAAACCTTCTGCAAAGGTTAACAGATTACCTACATGAAAGTTTCCTTGAGATAGCCACAGAGGATTCTCAGAGCACATCTCTGCACCTAAATAGTTTGTTCTGGGAGTAACCCTCCACTGACATTTGCCACCATCCAGTAAGACTCTCCCCTCAAAAAGCAGACCGTGAACGTGCAGAGCGGTCACAACAGAGCATCAAGGGATACCTCCTGGAGGCCAACTGCTTCAATTTACATTGCGCTCTGCCTACACTGATACAAATTTGACCTAAGAAATTCGAATTCAGTGCTATGCCACTTGCAGAGGTGATTTTATTAGGTTGATTTTTACTGCGCTTTAAATCGACGGAACTTACATGCGAGTGGAGACGCATACTTTAGAGTGTTGATGTAAGCGGTGTTACGTTGACCTCCATTGCCAGTGTAGGCCAGGCCTCAGTGATGTAGTTATACCAACTTAACTCCCAATGTACACAACGTTATGTCGATAGAATGGCAACTACTGCATCTTGGGGAGGTAGAGTACCTACCCAACAGGAGATGTTCTCCTGTTGGCATAGGTATTGTTTTCGCTGCAGCACAGTAACTGTAGACAGGCCGTATGATAAATGCAGTTCTGTGTTCTCAAACTAAATTTTTTCCTCAAAGAGCCAATCAAGCTAATTGGAGCAAACATCCTGTTTGGATCACAAACTATTAAAGGAAATCTTGTATGGGAATAACTGAAATGATCATCCTGTGTGTTAGATTCAGTACTACTAGAACAGCATAATGGAATAGTTTTTAATTCAGTAAGTGGGGTTTACCATTGTACCTGTAAGAAATGTCAAAGCTGTTGCTCACTTGTGCAAAAGATTAAGAAGTGGTAGGAAGCAAGCAGCTAAACTGAATTAATCAAACCGATAACTCTGATAACATTCAAACAGAGTTTAAATTTTACTTCAGAAAGGATTCATGCTCATCTGAGACTTGCTACTCAGTTCTTTTAAGTATAGAAAATCTGTTTGTATGAATTCAAAATCAAATGAAACTTGGCTTATTGATGTGAAAGTAGAACACTAAGTTTCATTCTGCAAGTAAGACATTTTTAATGCTACTGTAATTGAAAAACATAGTCATAATGATTTAGCTCTCTGTTCCAAGCCTTGCAACAGTGACCTTCAGCATTGGCTTCATTCAAGAGCAGGCGGCTGATCTCTGTCATTTAAAGATGATGTGAGAATGTCATAAAAACTGCCAGGCAAAGACTGCAACTTCATTAGTTTTTTACAACTTTTCTTTATGCTTATATGGCTTTGTAACACCATGAGCAATTTTTGGAGCATTCTGTGCTAGGTGTACTACTTGACACTTAAACTAGCAGGTTGGCTGCTAGATGCTGCCAATAAATAAAAAAAAACCTCAAACCCAGCAACAACTGATTAATGCAAGATATTTAGTGCAACATGAGAAATGACCTGATGATGGCTACAAGCACCCCACAGGAAAAATGTGTTCCTACTCAATACTATTGATGTACAACTGAAAAAGAAAACAGAATGTGCTGCCCAAGATGAAGATATCATCTAGGAATGCAGGGAGTATGACAATAAAGCCTTTGCCATTTACAGAGACAATGAAAATAAAATACAAAAGATGAGAATTTAGGAAAAGCTTTTTCCCTAGGAGGATGGTGAAGCACTGGAAAGGGTTACCTAGAGAGGTGTTGGAATCTCCATCCTTAGAGGTTTTTAAGGTGCAGCTTGACAAAGGCCTGGCTGGGATGATTTCACTGAGGTTAGTCGTGCTTTGAGCAGGGGGTTGGACTAGATACCTCCTGAAGTCCCTTCCAACCCTGATCTTCTAGGATTCTGTGAACTTCTCAGTCTGTGGGCTCCACACACTACTTAAAACCTTCCCGAGAGACCTAATATTAAAGGTAATCCCGAAGAACTATGAAGTTCAATACTTCCTCTGCTGTCTGCCATCATGTGCCTTGTGATTGGTTGGAAAAATATTTAATGTTTCTGCTTCCTAATGCTACTTGGTAGCCCTCTGAGGAAAATTCTGTTTTCACAATGAACACAAGGAGGAGTTTGATCATAACATAGCATGCATTTTATGTGACAAGGAACTCTAGACTTCTTTGAATTTACTACCACTGAAGGATATAATGGAGGGATTTAACAGACTACAGGCTGCAGACACTATAGTTTCAGTCTTGGTGGAAATCAGGCTTGATGTAATTAACAAAGAGCTGGAACAGCAAGGACTAAATACAAAAAAGAATCAGAAGTTCTAGAAACCTGTACATTAAGTAGCCAACAACTCATTAAAAGTATGAAGGTCACAGATTAAGCCCAGAAAAGAAAAGGTTGAAAGGGGATATAATCCTGAGTTCATTCCTTTCTTTAATACTTGAAAATCTAGATTTCTTTCCCAAATCTATCTGAGAAGGAGGTCGACATAACTTACATCTAAAAAGCGGATCATTCTGCAACTAAAATCAGATATAACAGCTGGATTCAGAGCTGTCATTCTTTTTTAGAATGCCTCCAGTCCGGCAGCTTGGTATCAGTCAAGCATTTGGCGCTACGTTTCCTAAAAGGCTAGGTGCTGAGAAAACAAAGAAGCTGATAAAGATGAATTGTCGTCTCAGAGGGTTGTTTAGAGCAATGCTGTAGCTGTGCTGGTCCCAGCAACTCTCTGGGGAGCCCCAGAGCGTGTTCCTCTCACCGGCAGACGTTAAAATATATTAATATTTGAAGAATAATAATAAAAATATTCCTTCCCCCACCCTGCTTTGTCTCTGTTGCTATCTCAGGACAGATAAGTTCCAGTGGTATGCTTTACTAGTTGACTGGGAAATCAGCTGGCTTGTGTCTTTCATACAGAACTGCAAATTCTTCATTTTGGACAAGGCATTGCTTGTTTATATTTAAGAAATCAATAAGCCCAGTTTTCTTTGACCCCATTACCAAGTGTGTGAAATGTTGGAGAAATTTAAACTAAATGGCAGGCAAGCAGGAGAATTCAGAAAGAATAAGCTCTTGCAGTGGGGCAATACATGGGCAGGGCAAGCTAATGAGGAAGGTGATAGAGGCAAAGAGCATAAATGAGGCCGACATCTCTCATCCCTCCTGGAAAAGGAGGAAATTGGGGGGATTCAGTGAAAAATGTAGATTGCAGGATTGTTGATTTACTGGGGCTTCCTGATAGTGTGAAGGTCAGAGCCTGGGAAGAGGCAAAAATGATTCAATCTGAACCCAACAAGATTAAAATCCCTCTGAAGGGTTAGGTGTGAGAAGCATTTTAACAAATCATTATTGATAGTGAATCTTCATGCTTCAATCTAAATGTTCCTTCTCTGTCCACTTGCTCACTTCATTGATGGCATGTAGCACCTTGGTTTTGTCAGGGAGGAGCCCCGGTGAGAGACTCAGAGGTGGGAGCATGCTTCCTTTCACAATACCTGGAGCAAAACTTCCACTGGGTTATGCCTGGACAAAAGGAGCATGTAGCTGAGATCAGAGGACCCTTTTAGCAGGGTTTCTTCAAGAGAGACTCAGGCAGGTGACACTGTCCCAGTTCTGGCATGAAGGGGCATTGATGAAAAATTGACATTGATATCATTGCTTCTCCAATGTACTGCTTCAGATACTGGTTTTCTACTTCTCTGTTGATTGATGTGTTTTCAGACACTCATGGATCTCTGCAGCAAGTCTCCCTGTAAGAACAAAGGCACATGTGTCCAGAGGAAAACCCAGTCTCAGTGCATCTGTCTGCCTGGTTGGGCTGGCCCCTATTGTGACGTGCCCAACGTCTCCTGTCAGGTGGCTGCTTCACAGAGGGGTAAGTAGTGCTCTTCTGTGCTTGCAGCAAACAGCAGTTCTCAAAGAGTTGTCATTGTGGATCTCTCTTCCTGGCACGCTTTTGGGATCCTGGACCTCTGGGGTCACTGAGAAGCAGTATTAAGCTGGGAAGGTGAGGCTTTATAAGGAGGTATGGCCCCCCAGACACCCTCTGTCCCTTCTACCCACTGAAGCATTACATCCAAACTCCCTCTGATTCCTTCCGTTTGTTCACTGAGCCACTTTCCTTCTCCCTAGTTAGGGACTAGTTAGCTCATAAATAGTGCTTTGGGAACACTACCAACAGCCCCTGCTGCCCTCAGTCAGGGTTTCAGTAATCTCATCCCCAGAATGTCTGCTCTTCCGAATGCTGCTGGGCTCGGTTGTTTTAGTGTCCTTCCGGTGAATCCCTCAGACCAGGGTGAAACCCGTGCCTTCCGTACAGGTGAAAGATGTCTGTTACACAGCTGATGCCTTACATATTTGCCTAGGGGATAGTGATCAGTAGATGCTTCATCTGCCTACGTTGGGGCCCATGCTCAGTTACCGAATTCAGACGATGCAGATGGAAAAAACTGGGTGCTACCGGAGTAAGCTCCAGAGTCTTCCTAGAAAAGTCTCTTGGAACAGATCCAGGGCTGGTTTCAACGAGACTTTGTTAATAGAAGTGTTGTGAAGGGCTTCTACAGCAGGTGTGGAAACCACTCTGCAAGTGTAGGTTTGTGCACAATTTAAATGCCGAGAATAGCACGCAATGGCAAAATAGCGAGTGATGTGAATCAAAGTATCCAAGGTGGCATCGACCGTCACTGTCTGCCATGGGGCTAGTGGCAGTGTCCTGTCCAGAATCTTGTTGATTCTTTGCTAAGAGTGAACAGACTTGTTTTAAAGAATAGTTCCTGGGATAGAAGTTTTGTGCCTGTTGGGTGTATCTGTGAGTATTCCCCCTGAACTCGCAACTCTGCGGGGACTTGGGAGCTTTTCTCCTAGACATTGCTGTGAGATGGCTGCTTACTTGCATAATTTATTTGTATCCTAGGCGTCGCTGTAGACCAGCTGTGTCAGCATTCCGGCATTTGCTATAATGTGGGAAACAGTCACCGCTGCCAGTGCCGCGCGGGCTATGCTGGCAGCTACTGTGAAGAGCAATTGGACGAATGCACCTCCAATCCGTGTCAGAATGGTGCCACCTGCAGTGACTATCTCGGAGGATATCGGTGCGAGGTAAAGCTGGAGGATTCTTAAGGAGGATATGGAAGATGCCTGACTCTTACTGACCTCCATTTTCATTGCACAAATTTTCACTCTCATCATATCGTTTTTATTGTGATCTGTTTCCCATAATGGTTTACCAGGTTCTTTGCAAAAGTATCCTATCATTTCCAAACAACACTGAGACTTCCTCATATTGTCTTGTGTATGCACAAGATGTACCCAAGAAGATTTCCTGAACAGTCAGCAAAGAGTGACAATAAAAGAGCAGTGCATGTCTCCTAGTAGTGTAGGGGAAGGGGATGTGTCCTTTCTCCTTCTAGAGAAATTGATGACATTTTCAGATTATATTTAACAGGAAGAGTTCTGCATACCAGTTAGTCATGGTACAAAGAGCTCTAAAAGTATTAGAAACGTGGGCAAACAATAAAACAAGGTTCGATGTGGGGAAAAATGCAGCTAATACATCTGTGAAAAAAGTGAAACTTGGATAGTGGCAGAGAGGGAGGCAGCACTCTGGAAAGACCTGACAGCTGATTGTGGCCAGTGTTCCATATACAAAGATATGGTAGCTAGTTACTAAAGTGTTTATGCCCCCAGGGAGGTGAATTTGTTGACTTCTCCCACCCTAGTTTATGAAAACTAGAACATATTTTATAATGTCCTATATTTGTCTTCCTGGGGAAGTGGGGTCCACTAGCCTCTTAGGTTAGGAAGTGCCTCCTACTGCAGTCCACTGACTCCTCTGCCTGATGTCTAAAGCTGTGTGGGTTGACTTCATTGGTTATTGCATCCAGCCCTCATTCTCAGGCTTTTGAGAATGGTGGTACAGGCAGGATCTCAGAGGCACGTTTCTGGAGGTGGTTGAATTTATATAACACTTAAAACACACACCAACTTCTACAGCAGCTGAATCTGGTCATGAGTTCCATGGGTGTCATGTGACATTCTTGTATGCAGTATAGCTGTAACTGTGGTTGGTCCCAGGATATTAGAGAGACAAGATGGGTGAGGTCATAGCTCTTCCTGCACTTGAGGAAGAGCTCGGTGTGGCTTGAAAGCTGGTCTCTCTCATCAACAGAAGTTGGTCCAAGTTAAGATAATACCTCCCCTGTCTTGTCTCTCACATGAGATTGTTCCTCTTCGGACATTCAGTAGGGAGTTCAATAATTACTTGGTCGAATTCTGGGCATGGTTATCTCTGTCATCCCACTGAATTATTGAGGTTGCACAGCAACAAATGAGAGCAGAATTTGGCCCACAGAGTATTTTGTCCTGTTTTAGCCAACAGTATATCAGCCTCAGGGTTTGCTACTGAGTCTATGTTGGGTGAAGATTGTTTACACTTGTTTGGTTTTTATACCGATAGTGTGTGCCGGGATACCAAGGGGTCAACTGTGAGTACGAAGTGGATGAGTGCCAGTTCCAGCCCTGCCTGAATGGAGGAACCTGCATTGATCTCGTCAATCATTTCATGTGCTCCTGTCCGCCCGGAACTCGGGGTATGAAACTCTGCCATTATGTAAAAGCTACAAGTGGCACTTTGTTTTCTGGTGGATTGGCTTTAATGACATAAAGTCCCATGGCTTATCATACTTCCACGTGAAAAGGGCTGTCAAGTCAATTTCTCTGAGTGCCTAGAGAGAGACACATCTTCCTTGGTATCTTTAAAAAAGGACCTGGAAAAATTATCGTATCAGGAATTATTTGAGCTAGATAGTATTAGCTGGGTAAAAAGTTCAGTGCTTGCATAACTCAGTGTCCTTTGTTCTTCAATTATTATGATTTCAGCCTCCACTAACCTGTCACTGACTCCTTTTGTGGGAAGGAAGTTTGAATAAATCTGGTCTAACCTGTTCCAGTGCAGCCAGGTTGATTTTGATTACCCTATAGTCATCTAGCATTTGGCAATCTTGTATATTTCAGTGATGATGATTCCATAACCTCCAGTGACTTGTGGCTTGTTTGATATAACTTTTGCTCAGGTTGAACCTTCATTTTCCGTTCAGTACTTTAAGCTACTACTGTTGCTTTTGCCTTAGCAGATATAGAGAAAGGTGCTATAAAGAGCACAGGGGTCAAATGTTTTCACTAGTCAGCACGTACTTCTCTCCTCTTAGTCATTTTCCAAGTTAAACATGCCCAGTTCATTCAGCCTTTCTGCATAGATTTTGTTTCCCAAACAAGTTATAAACTTTTTGTCTTCCTCTGAACCTTCTTCAGTTTCTTTTCTGAAATGTGACATCCCTACCTGAGCACAGTTCTCCAGGCAAGAGCAAATTTGTGCCAGGTACAGCTGAATACCTCAAACAGGATTATACAACCGCATAAGCCTCTTGCTGTGTGTTGTTAAACTCTGTCTCTCAGATCACACACTACTATAAGTGCCCAACAAGGATCCCCAGCCCAGAGAATCACTTGATCCTATGTGAACCACTTTATTTTTTTATTGAATTTAATTTATTGTTTCCAACCCATTACTCCAGTTTCAGTCCTAACCACCTCAGTATTTCCTTGTCTCTGCCTACTTAGAGAGACAGGGTGGGTGAGGTAATATCTTTTATTGGCCAACTTCTGTTGATGAAAGAGACAAGCATTCGAGCTACCCAGAGCTCTTCAGGTGTGGGAACGATACTCCATGTCACAGCTAAATACACAGTTGTTAAACATAAGGAGTTAACACATGTTGCAACTAGAGACCATTGAAGTCTGGTGTAATATCTCTGCAGTCGTAGGACAAAGGAGGGTTAGTGGGTTATAGATTGTTGTAATGAGCCCTAAATTCAGTGTCTTTATTGAGTCCCTGATTTTTAGTGTCTAACAAAAGTTATGAATTTAAGCCCCCAGGCTTGTCTTTGAAGGTATTGTGCAGGTTTCCTTTCAGGATGAGGACCGAGAGGCCAGATATGGAGAGATGGTTTTGTGAAAAGATTCGCCCAGGGCTTTTTGTCTTTTTATCACTTTTGTGTGAGTTCCTTTGAGAGTTTAGTAATTGTCTGGGTTCTCCAACATAGTTGTTATTATATATATGTTATTGGTACATTGCCAAAGCATCTGAGAGCCTCACAATCTTTCATCTATTGAAGTGCTTGTAGTAGCTGTTTCTAATAATTTAACTCTTCTTCCTGAAAGATCATAAAGGTTTTGGTACTGCTTCTGTGAGATTCACACAGACCAGGACACTTCTTGGCAGGAATCTGATTTGGTGGGAGGAAAGTGTTGAGGTTAGAAGAGCACCCACCAACCAAATAACCTCCACCCATGAATTGCCAAAGTGAGACTCCACTTTACTAAAGATTGTGCAGTGCTGTAGGCTCCTTGAGCTTGACTCATCTTTGATGGGGCTTGAACATGCTCATGTGCTCTGCTGGGCTTTGCTTATGGATTGAAAATAAGCAGTGGTATCTCTCGAATACTATCTGCCTATCACCAAAATGAGACGTCACTCCCAGGACATTGTGAAGATCTATGATCCTCCTGCTCCTTGGTTAACTATTTCATTCTTCTTGTGGGAATGTTGACATCCAAATTGTCACTGGGTATTCATTCAGAGTTCCTGGTACAACGTCTGCGTGGGTACCAGCTATTTTCAAGCCTTGCTTCTTGGGCATGGCTGATCTGAGTTCATACAAGTTCTCTTGGAGATCTTTAACTTGAAGGTGCTGCTGAGTGGCTAATCCTGAAATAATTCAAAGGGAAAAAAATTCAGAGTTCAGAGGAATGAAGAAACTGATAAATGAGCATAATTGGATTAAAATCCTGCCACCTAGAGGCAAAAAATTTAACTCAGCACTAGGTAGGCAAGTTCTGTGTAAATTAGACTCCAAAGAGCTGTATTTTCTCTAAAGAAAAAAGAGCATTTGGGATCCTGGATAAAAATAGCTTTTGCCATCCACATACTGGGAGTGGCCAAGTGAAAACAGCTGGCAACTTCTGGCATTGTCTGCTCAACTGGCAAGAGTATTTTCCAGTTGGCCACTTATTCATAACCCAATGTCATCATCCGAGTCTTGACCAGTTGAAAACTGTGTTTGTATGTTTTATAGCTTGAAGATCAAAATCTGCTGAGTTTCCATTGCATCCACACTTACAAGGCCTGATCTAAACTAGGAGTTTACAGTGATATAGCTATGTTTTTCAGGGATATGAAAAATCCACACCTCCGAGAGACACAGTTATATCAATCTTGCTGCTGGTGTAAACTGCGTTAAGTCGACGGAAGAAGTCCTCCCATCAGCATAGGTAGCATCTACACTGAAGCACTACAGCTGCTATGCTGTGGTGCAGGAGTTGGCAACCTATGGCACGTGTGCCAAAGGTTGCACATGTGACCATTTTGAGCAGCACACTGCGCCACTCCTGGCCCCAAAGAAGGGCCACACAGCAGCCACTCCCCCTTCCAGCCTCATCCCTCTCCATGTGGCAAGCAGGGGCTGGGAGGCTGAGGGGCCAGGTCAATGCGCCTGCCAGGGGCCATGCCACAGCCGCTCCCCTTTTCCAGCCCTGCCCCTCTTCCACATGGCAAGCAGGGACTGGGAGGATGGGAGACTGAGGGGCCGAGTCAGTGCGCCGGCCAGGAGCTGCACGGCGGCTGTCCCTCCCTTCCAGCCCCACCCCTCTCCCATATGGCACGCAGGGGCCAGGATTCGCGTGGTGGCTGCTCCCCCATATCCCCAGCCAGGGCACCGCTGGGTCCACATGATAGAGGGGCAGCCACCAGGGATGTCAGTGGGGGCTGGCTTCTCAGAGGAGGGCCCAGCCGGTGTCCCCCCCCAGGTACATCACTGCCGCAGCAGGTGGGGAAAGGGGAGAGCAGGAAACTAGTTTCCAGGTTTCCCCCCCACTACTGCCACCTAACACCCTGGCCAGGCCGCTGGCTCCGACACATGGGAGGGGGTGGGGGGGGAGATTTGGCACCCTCCTTCCAAAAGGTTACCGCCCCCTGCAGTAGTGTTTTAAGTGTATGACATACCCTAGGATGGGGTAGTCAATGATTGTCAAGATCCATGTTCTTGGTCAAGGTCTGGTCAAGATCCAGACTCCAGAGAAAATAATAAAAATATGATAATGTTGATAAGTAGATAAAAAGATTTCAGGGCCCATTCAAAAGCAGCTCGTAGTCTGGGTTTGGCCCATGGTCTGCCTGTTGACTGCCCTGCTCTAAGAAACCAGTGAGTGACATAACAAGGTCTTAATAATATGGCTCTTGTGCCTTTTTCCTGTGCAATTGTATTTCTCCCAGTGGCCAGAATGTATTTAGAAATTCATTAATTGCGACTGATTTTCGTTGTTGGTACAGATCACATGCTATCACTGAAGTCTTACCTTCATCACAAGCGCGAATATATTAGCAGATTAACCATTCACCATTAGGTGGTTTCACTCTTGATCACTGTATTTGTAATCGTTATATAGTGGTTTTACCACTAACTGAAATAAAATAATGAAATGTGAGTTTTGGCCGTTGTTCAACTTATGCTTATTAGAAGATTCTGAAACCAAAAGAAAACTAATATATATATGTACACAGGAAATCCAATATTTGAATTAGATTTTATGTGTAGTAGTGTATGGCTTAGTTTTACCCATATGTATTACATGGAAGTATTATGCTGTCTTCCCGCTGACCATCCTGTCACCCCCTTTCTGATCCCCACAAACAGCCTCTCTTACTTGCTGTATACCTTTTGGTGGCACAGTCTGCCTCCATACTTCCATAGATAATCAGAATTTTATAAAAATGAAGCTCTGTTTACCTACAAATGCAACAATTTCATGTCTTAGACGTTTACTTGGTATGTTTGCTTGTAAATCATTCAGTTAAATGGTACAGTACCCTTTCTGGGGGCATTAAACGAATAACTCAATGGCAAAATAAGGGCCCAATACAGTCGCGCACTCTGGCTTCTTTGTGCTGTTCTGATAAGTGAAATTGTTAAAAGAAAAAATGTAAGGTCGCTGCTACTAAACACATTAGAAATCACAGGTAGAATTCTCTCTCTCTCTCGTGTGTGTGTGTGTGTAAAATTTCTTTTTTTAGTCTTCATATATGAAACTTCCCAAAAGGAAATTCATAGAGAAAACTGCATTAAATTAGAGTTAAGATTTAATGCATACTTCTTCTGTTCTTCCTTTAATTAAACAGAACAAGCTGCCAAGGGGAATTTATGGAAGTTCCATCCCTAGCAATGTCCAAGACTGTTTTCATCTTTTTGTGCTTCTTGCAACAGATACTAATAAATTATGCCAAACAGTGTTTTGCTAGGCAAACAAGTTTTATGGATAAAAGTGGGGCATGCATGGGTAAAATGGTTCATGTAAGAAGGGAATAGCCAAATGCCCAAATAAAATCTGGGATGCTGACTGGCCTTTGGGCGTTCTAGTGGATGACAAACAAGTCAGTAATATGGTGTTAAAAAACCATAAGTATTATAGTTAGTTATGAAAATTGGAGTCTTCTATGTAAAGTAGGAGGAAAATATGGTTCAACTGGATCAGTTATGGATTGGTTATTTATTAGGATCCTTTCTTTCTTTCTTTTGGATCCTTTATTCTTATTATCTGAGGCAGAACCAGTAATGGATTTAGGACACTTTCCCTACTATGTCTGACCTAAGAATACATTGCCAAGGGGAATTTGTGGAAATACCATCCCTAGCAGTGTCCAAGACTTGTCCTTGATGCCCAACAGTGGTGCCCTGTCTGCCATAGATCGAGCTCCACCCATGAGCCTGTATTCTGCCCACAAACATATCTGTCAGCTTGTTCCATTGTTGATGTTGGGACTATGTTGACACACACTCTCATCATTAGGTTTCAGAGTCACCACCAAATTAAATTAATATTAGCAGTTTATAGCCTTGCAAGTGATAATGCAGAACTGTCTGGCAGTGTTCAGCAAACACTGACAGATAATTTCTCAACTATAGGACTAAATCAGGTTTGCTATATATATATATATATATATATATATATATATATATATATATATATATAATATCCCTAAATTAAGCAAAAACTAAAGACACTAGAAATGCTAGAATGAAGTAGCATTGAGAACTAGCTTGTTCTAATCCACACATTCATTGGGAATGATCTGAGGCTGAAGTAAATGCAGTGGGCAGGGATCCTATTAAACTGCGATCTTAACCCCGTTGAGCCTGGGATTAAATGGAAGATAAACTTTGGTAACTTGATGAACTATAAAAAATGAGTGCCTGAGGCTCCAGTTTCTCTCATTTATTTTAACAGGCCGTCTTTGTGAGGAGAACATTGATGACTGTGCTTCGGATCTGGGAGGACCCCATTGCTTTAATGGAGGACAGTGCATTGACCAAATTGGGGGCTACAGCTGCCATTGTCTCCCGGGCTTTGCAGGCGAGCGGTGTGAGGGGGATATTAATGAGTGCCTTTCCAGCCCTTGTAGCCCTAATGGTAGCTTAGACTGCCGTCAGCTGATCAATGATTACACATGCCTCTGTCGCAGCGCCTTCACTGGTGAGTACCTGGAAACCCTGTCCCATTTTCCCATTGACTTGACTAAAACACTTATCTTTATTGTTCTGTTCTTCTCTGGGAACTGTTAGGTTATACAGTCCATTTCCCTGACAATCCCTGGTTCTTCCCTACACAGACTTCTATTGTTCTAAACGGTCTAGTTTTAAAATGTTTGGGCACTGGAACGTCCATAAGTACCCCTGGAGAGAATGACACAGCTTGATACACTTCACTGCTGGGATGTTCTTTCCTGGTATTCATCTCATCTATCCTAATTTCATATTCCTCGTTTTTCCCAATTCATCACCCTAAATCCTTTCCTTTCTTAGTGTTTGCAATTATCCAAAGGGTGTGCAACTCCCATTTCTACTTCTCTGCATGCTGCCATCTTACGCAAGCTATATGTATTGTGGCAAACGGCCGGCTTCTCCCTAGTGGGTCTCGCACTTTTGCCTCTCGCAGTGGGCCAGGATGTCGCTGGTAACCCCGTCTTCCCAAGGAGGGGGGTAGGGACCTGGACCCGCCCACTCCTCCGGGTCCCAGCCCAGGGGCCCTCCGAGTAGCAGCTATGTGCTGCTGGCACCTTACTTGCAGCTGCAGGCTTTTCCCCTGGGCCACTCTCCACCCTCTGTCTTTCTGGCTTCTTGAGCCCAACACCTACTTCAGGACTCCACCTCTCTCCCACACACCGCTGTACTCCGTTCTGTTCTCCTTCACGACTCCACACACAACTGTACTCCGTTCTGTTCTCCTCCACTTCTCCACACACCA
Organism: Mesoclemmys tuberculata; assembly: GCA_007922155.1. NCBI lineage: Eukaryota > Metazoa > Chordata > Testudines > Chelidae > Mesoclemmys > Mesoclemmys tuberculata. Next base: position 234,335 of record ML675646.1, on the reverse strand, counting down.
CCGTACTCCGTTCTGTTCTCCTCCACTTCACACACTCCTCTGCTCACCACACACCTACTCCTCCCACTCCCACCCTGTCTCTCAGGAGTAGAGGGTTTTTATAGGCACCTGGGTGGGGCCTTAATTGGTGTCAGCTGACACTAATTACTTTTTATGGACTCTGGCTAGTCTATAGGGTATAAAGCCTGGATCATTCTAGCACTTACATAGCGCCCTTCTAGAACTTTCCTACTGCCCTCTGTCCTTGCTATACCACAGTATCTAACTTTCTCCTTCCAAATCCGTGTTTTTTATCCTTTTCTTAACTGCCGCCAATTCTTTCATACCATGTTGGTGACCTGCCCAGAACTGAATGTGGTATACAAGAGCCATGTATTATAGGACTGGAACCTTGTAGCTTCAATGTGATGCCTTGTGTACACATTCCAGAATTGCACTGCCCTTGGTTGCAGAAGTAACTCGCAGTGTAAATACTTGTTTTATTGTGTAAATTACGTCTTCCACATTACTGCTTCCCTGGCTTTTCCCTTCCGATTGGTTATGTTTGGGATAATATTCCCCAGCAGTGGAGATGCAAAGCTCATGGCTGAGCAGCAAGGCAGATAAAAGTCAGTCCTACGCAGACAGGAATGACATGAAAAACTTCTCTGATGCTCTGAGGACCATCTGTCATCCCGGACATCCCGGTCATCCCGGACATCTCCAGTACTGAGTGCCGATTGGCAGCACACTGCTCACTGACAAAGAAAAGATACTGCAAATGTGGGCGCAACACTTTAACAACATCCTCAGTCAACAATCGTCTTATTAGTGAGGAAGCAATTGATCGACATCAGCATATCTCTTTCTGATCCCCCAACGCTGACTGAAACTGCGAAAGCGATTGACCTGCTGCAAATGACAAGGCACCTGGAGCAGATGCTGTAACAGCGAAGTCTACAAGGCCGGAGGCTCGTACATGGCTCTGAAACTGATTGAATTTTTCCAGTCAGTGTGGACTCAAGGAGCTATACCCCAGGAATACAAGGATGCATCCATTGTCCACTTGTACAAGTGAAAAGGCAACAGACAATCCTGTCACAACTATCAAGGCATCTCCTTGTTGTCAACAGCTGGCATAATTCTCACCAGAGCTGCTGAATCACCTTGTGCAACACATTGAACAAGAGCTCCTACCCAAGAGTCAGTGAGGCTTCAGGAAAGGTCATGGGACCATAGATGTGTTTGCAGCTTGTCAGCTTCAGGAGAAATGTCAGGAACAGAACTCCAACCTGTACGTGACTGTCATTGACTAGACAAAAGCGTTTGATACAGCCAGTCGGAAGGGCCTTTGGAAGATCATGGCAAAATTTGGTTGCCCAGAGAAATTCATCACTGTGGTTCAGCAATTCCATGATGGCATGCTCGCTCGCATTGTCTATAATGGTGAGTCAGCTGAACCGTGCCCGGTCACCAGTGGAGTCAAGCAGGGCTGTGTATTTGCCCCAACCCTCTTCAGTATGATGTTCTCTGCCATGACTGTGCAGGAAATGACTATTTGTGGTCTTCTGTTTGCTGGTGACTGTTCCCTGAATGCCAGATGTGAGTCTGACGTGCAGCGGAGCAGGGACTGTCTCTCGTCATCTTGTGACGACTTTGGTCTCACAATCAACATCAAGACAAGTGACAGACCACCCTGTGCCAGTAAGGCCATACGCAGAACCTGCTATCACTGTGAACGGCCAAACCCTCCAGGCAGTGGAGAAGTTCACCTACCTTGACAGGACGCTGGCATGTGCCGGTGACATCAAGGATAAAACCTACGCTGGAATTGCCAAAACAAGTGTTGCCTTTGGCAGACTATGTGCAAATGTGTGGGAGTCAACAAACATAACTGAAGGTCTACGAAGCCATTGTGTTGCCAACTCTGATTTACGTATGTGAAACCAGTGCACAGATGCCATTTTGTGAAGCTGAGTCACTGTCTCGTGGGCTGTCTGAGGAAACCGGTGAGGATCAGATGGCAAGACAAAGCTCCAGGTACTGAGATTCTCCTACAGACAGGCATTCGAAGTAACCATATTCTGCTGATTAAGTCACAGATGAGAGAGGCAGGCCATGTCACCAGAATGTCCGATGGGCGACTGCCAAAGATCTGTTACAGAGCAATAAAGGAGGGAAAGCGCTCTCAGGGAGGCCAAAAGAAACATTTCAAGGACTGCCTTAAGTTATCCTAGGGGCATTTCAATACTGACCCAGCGTTGGGGACAGTCTCGCTCACGATCGTTCTACCAGTCGGAGCGAAAGAGAAGGGCCAGCAGCATAAATCTCGTAACAGCAGAACATCCACTGTTAATCAAGAAACCCATAGCGGCATCTCTTGCTCCGTGTGCCACAGACAGTTCAGAGCTCAAATGGGCCTGGTCAGCCATTCACATGTTCACAGAAACCCAACCGTGATGTTATGGTGATTGTCGAACCCGAAGGACAAACAGCCTACGCCAGATGTACTAGCTGGCCATTTTTCAGCTTGACTCTCACTTTAATTTCTGCTGTTTTTCCAATCTCCCCATGTTTCTCCTTCCTCACTGATGTTTGAAACTCCTCCAACTTATTGCCAGCAGCACACTTAACGTGTTATTTCAGCCTGGAACGCCCAGGCTGCTGAGGCTGGTTTTATTTAATTTTGAACTCTGTTGCATCCCACGAGACCCTTTTATGGTCAGTTTAGCCTGTTACCATCCAGGTAAGATTTTGAGGCAAGGCAACCAGATGCTTTCTTGAAATCCAGATAAATTGTCTAAAGCAATTCCTTTATGCGCTAATTTTCTATTTGTCAGAAGCAGTCCAGGTTGGCTGCTGACATTCCCGTTACACCCTATTGCTTAAGGCTCAATTTCCATCAAGGGGCTCAGTGAGATTGTGTTTGGGGAGGGGCGGGGGGGTCTAGGGATTTCTGGGAGTGACTCTGCCTTTGGAGCATGGTCCCTCATGGAAATCCCAGGCACATGGGGGATGATTCCTGCCCACACCATCCATTAGCATAGTGCAACTTAGCTCCTCCAGTCCATCCCATTAGCTCTGTTGTGTGAAGGTGGGTAGGGTGCCCTTACCTCCTTAGATGTAGGGTGCTGTGAGGCGACTGGAGCTCTGGCTGACTCCCGGCTCCCTTCTCCCCTTTTGTGGACCCACTTTTGGCCTGCGATACTGAGGAGCTTCTCTTAATATTTGTTACGTGGAGGGTCACAGTTAGACTCAGGGTTTTATAACTGGTGCCGTCATCCTTTTGAGCACCAGTAATACAGCTGCTTTCCTCCAGTCCTTGGGCTTCTCCCCAGCGCACGTCATTGCATATGTTTGTTCTTTCTCACATCTAGCTATGGTATCCTCAAAAACTCTACAAAGTACCCAGGCCTGTGTGCACACAGCGCCTGGTTGGCAGAGCAGCAGGTGCATGCATGGACTAGATTGCCAGTGTGCACCGCAGGCAAGAGCAGTGAATACACTGGCCACTCATAAAGAAGAACTTCAGAGAGGTTTAATCTTGCTGTGAAGTTCAGTAGCCCTTCTGTAAGCACCAGCACCTCACACATGCAGCACTGGATTGACCAGGGTCCAAGGAAGATTTTGGGACCCTCTCCCCTTGCTCAGTTGATTGGGCTCCAAAGGGATCTGGTACTCTTCCCACCCCGGTGCACTGTTGCCAGGTTCTGACAGCACTTTCTAGCTCCTCACCTAGCTCAGGCATTTGGCACTTCCCCCAACACCTGCCAGCGGCCAGGCTCCATGGGGGAAGCCAGCAGTCAGGGGGCCCCAAGTTGATCTCATCCTTGCCCAGTTTGGAACTGTATTGTTCCCTCACCTTCCCTTCCCCCTGCCCCCCTTGTCTGGCATGCAGCACTAAGCCCTGACCCAGTCGACATCACCGAGGGGTCAGCTCTGCACCCAACTCTATTCAAACCATGCTTCGGGTGCCCGTGGTCACCCTCCCCACTCCTTGGCAGTTAGGCCCTGAGGGTCACTCGCCCCTTGCCTGTTGATCAGGGGTTAAGGTGCACCCAGTGTTTGTTTGCTCCCTCCTGTCAAAGCTCCAGTGAGGGTAAGCTGGTGTGTACCACCACAAGCGCTGACTGAGATCTGGGGTACGGTCAGCTCTCCACATGCCTCTGAGGGAAGGTACATCCACTGATTGGCTTCTGAGGGGACATTCAGCTTTCACTCACCTCCGTCACTAGCCTCTGTGGAGTAAGTTGGCAGTCGGCTTCCCTGCTGACCCGCCTCCAGAGGGGAATGCAGCACGTCTTGCCCCCCTGTTCTCCACGTCATACCCAGCCCATGGCCACCACTAGATGCTGTCCAACGGGCGTTCTGCAGCTCCGTCCCCATTTGCCAGGGTTCAGGAACACTCTGTCTCAGAGTGAATTGGAGGGTCTGTTGCCAGTGTGTCTCCTTGAAAAATAAAAGGACCGTTGAGCAGCCATTTGATTTTAACTTTGGCTTGATAACTCCTTCCCTTCTCTTCTCTTGTATGTCTGCTTCTCAGGTCGCCGCTGTGAGACAGTGATAGACGTGTGTCCTCAGAAGCCTTGTCAGAATGGAGGCACTTGTGCTGTTGCCAGTAATATGCCCGATGGGTTCATCTGCAAGTGTCCTCCAGTAAGTGTCATGCCCGTAAACTGCACTGTTTAGCCCAGACAGTCCCACCTTTTCTTTCTTTCATGGACAGTAAGTCCCAGTGGTGGCAGGGAGGTGAGCCCTGTCGGGTAGCTTCTGCTCATGAGCAGAGCAAAGATCCTCAATTCTCCATCAATCTGTTTATTCTTTGAGTATGGCCTGCATGGATCCCTGCTGCAAAGGAAGTGTGCACCCTCTGAACTTCCTGGGAAACTGTGTCCATTGGAGCTGCAGTCATGTCTGCGTGCCTCCCGCCAAGCATATAAGGGCCAGTTCCTTCAGAGTGCCAGACACAGTGAGCTGAAATTTGCCATTGCCAACCCTAGCAGTACCCTTTTGAGAAAGCTTAGCCAACTTCTCTGCCCTAAAGAGAAATGTAGGTGTTTCGGGTTAGATCTTTGGCTATCCATTGGCTCTGTTGAGCACTTGTTTGCACAAACCCCACTGAGCTTTCAGGAACAAAAGCCAAAAGAAAATGTGTCCCAGCGTGCCAGAACCAGGCGTGCACTCAACTTCATGCAGTGATCAAGCATGGGAAATGTCAGCCTCAAAGGTGTGAAAATTCTTGATCATTATCATCGTGTGAAAAAATGGGGTGATGATGGAGATTGTCTTGCAACCCTAACTATAGCACCCGCACTTCAAGGGTGTACTATGGACTTGAAAGGTCAGGCCAGAGAGATACGCTTCTTGATGTAGGGACCAGTTCCTTGGTGGCCTTTCTGACTGGTGCACCCAGCTGTAGCTCAAAGACCTGTAGGGTCCAGGAACCAATGTGTCTGTGGTTGGATCTAGGAAAGCTGCCCAAGTCCCAGGGCTAAGGATATGCGAATTGACATAGGGGTGGGTCTGTGTGCTCCTTGTTAAACTCATGTCTGGGTACCTTTGTGCTTGAGCTAACAAACTCTCTGCTCCAGCCCGGAGACGGCTGATCAGTCTGATCACCCCACTTTTCTCCTAGGGCTATTCTGGGTTTAAGTGTGAATTCAGCAGCCACAGTTCCTGTGGGCAGGTGAAATGCAAGAACGGGGAGCACTGCATCCAGACGTCCTCTGGGCCCCGATGCTACTGCCCAAAGCTCTTGGCTGGCAAGCTGTGCCAGGCTCGCACCGGCTGTGCCAGTGCCCCGTGCCAGAATGGGGGGAGCTGCCATCCCAGGGCCCAGCCCCCTTATTACTACTGCCAATGCCCAGACTGGTCTGAAGGCCGCCAGTGCGAACGCTCGGTGCCCCCCAGCGAACAGCCGCCCGGATGCCTGGGCCAGCGCTGTGCAGGAAAGGCAAAAGACGGCTACTGCGACAAGGACTGTAACACGCACGCCTGCCAGTGGGATGGCGGCGACTGCTCCCTGACGGGGGAAGACCCCTGGGCTAACTGCTCTTCCTCGCTGCACTGCTGGCAGCATTTCAATGGCCGGTGCGACGAGCTGTGTAACACACCCGAGTGCCTCTTCGACAACTTCGAGTGTCAGCACAGCAGCAAGATGTGCAAGTAAGGCCTGATCCTGACTGCTGTGGTCTCTGTCACTAACACACAGGTCTCCCCTAGTGCTTCTAACCCCTTGAACGCTGCCTGTGCTGCTCTCTCTGCAGCCCTGGGAAGGGCACATGCCCCCTGCGCTCTTGCTAGGCAACACGCATCGATAAGTTCTCCCTCTTTCATCTGGTTTGCAGCTTCCTCTGGAAATAAGTGTTGGAAGATGTGTGCTTGGGGGCATAGTGACACGGCCTGATCAATGACACCACATGCTAAGCTACTGGCTGAACATATTGCACCGTCTGCACCTCTCTCCTGCCTCCCAAAGAAACCCCATACGAGACGGACTCCCCTCACACTAGAGCCGAGTGTTCATTGAGGTCCCGGGGAAAACATGCTCATTGGCATCTCTCCGCGTCCTAGATCCCACCCCACGCAAACTTGGCATATCCTTGGCACAGGTGTCATGTCTGAGACCTCCCGCTGGCCTCCTGGGGCGCTCCTTTCTAGTCCGAGCAGGCAGCATGTGCCACGGCTTCGCCATGCTCACCGGCCGCGTGATCCCAGTCTTGGGCACAGTGCTGCTGCCTGGACAGAGCAGTTCTCTCGCTTGAACAGAACCAGGTGACCATCAGGTGCTAGGCCTCCTCCACCGACTTGACCCCAGACTTGGGGCCAGATAGCAAGTGCTCCCGGGAGATGAAACACCTCACCCGAAATGCCTCAGCCCACCTGGCCTCTTCCTCGCCCTGAACCCAGACGGGAGTTGATTAGCTAGCGGGGAAAGGCTTTGCATCCTGTTCTGCAGGCCCCCAGACTAGAGATCCAATGACAGGCAGGCGTGCTGCTGTGTGTAACCCTGGCCCCTCTCCTAGGTATGATAAATACTGCGCAGATCACTATGCGGACAAGCGCTGCGACCAGGGCTGTAACAGCGAGGAATGCGGCTGGGATGGCCTGGATTGTGCTGGTGACAAAGCTGAGCAACTGGCAGAAGGGACCCTTATTGTTGTGGTGCTCATGCCCCCTGACGAACTACTCAGTGATGCCCGCAGTTTCCTGCGGACTTTAGGATCCCTTCTCCATACCAACCTGAGAATAAAGCTGGACTCCCAGGGAAAACCCATGGTGTTCCCCTACTATGGGGAGAGGCCAGCGTCACGGAGTCGGCGATCTCTCTCGATCATTCGCAAGCTCAGAGAACTTGAACAAGAGGTCATTGGGTGAGTGAATTCCTTTCTGCATCACTGTTGAGGTACCATGGGTGTGAGGTGTGTTCAAGTGTGTGCCATATCTGTGGCCTAAAATACATCTGCGTTCTGCCAGGGAAGGAGTCGAAAACTATGGAGATCACTAAATCCACTGCCAGGATGTAACAGACTAAATTCTAACACTGTTCAGAAAGACCTGTTCCCTTGTCCTGTGCTCACTGCTCTTCCCTTTAATTCTGTTCATGCAGCACGAAGGTGTTCCTGGAAATTGACAACCGCAAGTGTGTTGAGGATTCAGACCAGTGCTTTAGGAGCACAGAAGCTGCTGCAGCCCTCTTAGCAGCTCAGGCCATCCAGGGCATGCTGCCCTACCCCCTCGTGTCTGTCCAAAGTAAGTAACCTTGGAGGAGAGAGGGGAAACGTCTGCTGTGTGAAAGAAGTAAATGCTTGATTTAATGTATGAAATGCCATGTTTTAATTATTGATCAGCACTTCAACATCTGTATCCACCTTGCTGTTCAAATATAGCTTCTTGAATCCTGCAAAAGACGTAATGACATTGTGGGCTGATTTGCTGACTCTACAGCATTACAGATATGGGTGGCCGGGGTGTGCGTGTCTGTGTGGTACACCTTGTGTCATGAATTATTTAAAATGTCTAGTGTGGAGTGTAAAACAAGCTGTAAAACACGTGTCGGTGGTAAGTTGCAGAGCCATGTAAGAGATTTATCACACACCTCTGATCGTCTCAACTGTCCGCAGAATTCATTCAGACATTCCAAACCCCCTGAGCAGATTCAAATAGGTGCCTTTATAAAAAAGAGAATTCAACCTGCCAGACATTTCCTCCTCTCCAAGAGAGAATTTCTTTAGATTCCACCAGAACCTGAGCCATAGTTGCAAGATTCAACACTGGACCAGAAACCACTTCTTTATGCCTATTAGTGTTGTGACTTTAAAGTCTGATCTTAGACCTGATTTAGGAATGGATATCTTGAGCCAGCCAAACAAAGAACAGGATCTTGGTTTAGCAGTAGCTCCTTTTTAAAAAGAACAGGATCTTCACAAAAGTCCTGTAGCACTTTAAAGACTAACATTTAATTTCTGCAGGCATAAGCTTTCATGGGCTGCAACCAACTTCATCAGATGCAAGAAATAGAAATCAGATAAGGGATATATACACACACACATCCAAGGGTAAGGAACAACAATGGGGAGGGTAGGTGTTAGCAAAGTCCATTCAGTTAGAGTAGATGAGGCCTATTCACAACCCTTCATTAGAAGGTGAGAATGTGTGAACAGTAACAATTATATCTTGTAATGAGAGAACCATTCCAAATCCCTATTCAGACCCAGTTTGATTGTATCAGGTATATCATTTTGAGTATTTCATATCATATTGAGCATATCATATTGAGTATATCATTGAAGATCTTGTTCATGAAGCTGTGTCCAGCTTGTTCAGGACCTCCATAAAGTTTTACACTTACACGTGTTGTCATGGACAAGCTGTGCACGTCTTCAAAATTTGTTTTCTGCAGCCCTAGACTGCAGCCTTTTAAAATATGCACTCTGAAAAACATAACACAGGGTAGATGATAGCATGAAAATGCTGTGTTCATTGTACAATTACACTGGCTGGTCGAAACTTACAGTGCAACTCAGAGTCTGAATTTCCGAAGGCCCTGGAGTCCTTTAGAAAAATCACTACCTTCAGGAAGAAAGAGCTGTGTACAAAAAGAGCAAAGGAAGATTGAAGGCTGCACTTACCTTGCTGTATTTTAATTGGGATTTTTAGGTGACCCTTGGCTACCAAAGAAGACCCAATTGCTTTACCTACTTGCTGTGGCAGCTGTGATTGTCCTTTTCATCCTTGTACTGGGCGTGCTAGTGGCAAAGAGAAAGCGCAAGCATGGCTCCCTTTGGCTTCCTGAGGGCTTTGTTCTACGCCGGGACCCCGGTGACCACAAGCGCAGGGAACCAGTTGGGGAAGATGCAGTTGGACTGAAGTAAGTCTGGATTGGGTCATTGAAAGCCTTTACGCTAATGCGTGCTGTGTTCTTGGGAACCCACACCAGTCCAAAACAAACCGCCATGTTTTGCATAAATCCCTAATTAATGGCACTTAAAACTTTGTGCAGAAAAAAATCACGCTTTAGGCTAAAATCTCCAATGCTCTTTCTCTTTCCAAAGGTTCAGTTCAGATGGTCTTTCATTTGATACCTCATATAACGTTAAAGCAGGAAGCCCCAGTCCATGGATAACTTTAAAACGTAGGGACCAGAAAACCCATTGTAGGTAACAGTCTTGGACTGCCCTCTAGGGGATGGACTAGATGTCGTGTCTGACTCTGAGTGCTTTAAATCATGCAGCTTGAAGAGTGGTGGTGCAGAAATAACAAAACGTCTGAAAATCGCATGCTTGTCTTTCATTTTACTTGACTTCCCACTGAATTAACCCTGCTACCATTGGCTCATTGAAATAAGAGCAAATAATTCTGCCAGGGGCCTTTGTTGCATTTACACATTTATTTCAATGTGGGGCTATGTAAACAGCTCCAAATTCAGACATGTGCAAATTAGTGTGTGTCTGCTGGATATCTCGAGTGCCAGCTCATACTCTCACGTGAATATGTTTGTGTGTGACCATTTCCTGAAGTTGCACTTATTCAGAAAACAATGGCTTCAGTGCCAGAAGTTCTCTCAATGCAACGTTGTGGTTGGGAATTGACAAGTACGCGCTAAAGAAGCTCAGAGCTGTGGTTACCAGTGTGGCCGTCTCTTGTATCCTTTCTACTGCAGCAACCACATAGCATGTTTCTCTTGAGCGTGTCAAACAGTTAACATCACAGACCTTCAGTTCACAGGGCAGCATGCTAATCGCATGTCACTTCGGCTGCTCTCCCGGCATGCCTAGCCATCTCTGCAGGCCAGTGTGGAGGGCATGGGAGTGGTGTTGCGGTCTGCCTTGTTTGGGGTCATGTGTACTATTGGGGGTGCCAAGAAGGAGGCATCCCTGCCATCTCCTGAGTACAGCAACAGTGGCTGCCTTGCATTGGCAAGTGTGCTGGGAGGAGAAGGCTCCTAGCTCATTGGTGCTGGCTACAGAGGCTGTTCCTGCCTCTGCTCCTAGTGTCTGCTCCAAACCTGCTTTGCTTGTGGTTTCCCAGGCAAGGGGGAACTCTGAAGCTGGGAAGTTCTTTGACTCCAGGGACAGAGAAATGTAGCCATTGGCCCTGTTTGGAAGAAAGGCTTATCCCACAGTTATCAGGCCAGATAAAACTTTGCTCTGGTAAAAACTGCCTCCAAGGCCCAGCACATCAGAGGCTAAGGCACAGGAATTTCCAGAGCTAAAGGTCAGGGGATGCCCAAATGTTCCGTCAGGACTGCATATGATGCTGCCAGATCTCTGGCTGCAGCCTACTTCAAATGTTCCTGAATTCTGATCTTTGGGGTCCAGGCAAGGGCTATGAACTTGCCTCTGAAGGCTCAGGCCTCTTCACTTCGGAGATGTTCTTGAAGACCTGAAAGCTGCCAGCTCCCTGGCCAGAGCTCAGGGCTTCAGCCAGCCGGTTGCAGGCAGTGTTTGTTGTGGTGCTTTGGGGGCTGTCACAGCAATGCTTTAGAGCGTTGGCCACCATCAGAGGACACACCATGGAGAATGCAGAGACCTTCCCAGCTGCTGGTGGGGCTACACCTTGCCAGCAAATCTGAGGGTGCATAGAAGGACCCAGAGCCAGCACTGTAATACCCAGCCCCTTTTCCTTCCTCGCCTACCCAGCTTTGGAGACCAGTTGTCCAAACTGACAGACGGGGGCTGTCTGTTTGGGTTTTGGAGACTATCGCACTGAAGTACTCATACCGTTTGAAGCCAGGCCAATATCCAACCCTCCATCCCTTTCTAAGGCTCACTCATATGGGGAATTTTTGCAAGAGACAGACGTGGCTCTGTTAGAAATAGGAGCCACAGACCTGGTGCCAGAACTTTACTGAGGGACAGGATTTTACTCCTGGGATTTTCTCCTCAGAAAAATAAATCAGAGCCTGTCCCATATTCTGGACTTCTCCAAATTGAATGAATGACTGAGGAGAGTCTCATTCTGCATGGCTCTCTGTGCAGCACAATCCCGGTTCACAAACTCTAGACTGGTTTTCAGCCCTCGGCCTTGAAGATGCTAGCTTTTGCCTCCCAATATGGAGGAAACATGTCAGGTTCCTGGTGGGCAAGAAATTACCAGTGCAAGGTCCTTCCCTGCGCTCTGCAGCCCCAGGGTATTCATATGGTACATGGCTGTGGTTGTGACTCATCTCTTCAGGAGTATCCGTGTCTGGGCACATGGCTCATAAGAGCTCGGTCTGACAGCAGGGTAATTCACACTGCTGCAGGAGACCCGCACCCTCTTCAGATCTGAGTTGCTAAAGATAAATCTGCATTTCATCCCACTTTACGTCCTGCCCCTCATAAGGGCCACTCTGCATTCCACTGGGTCTCCAGCCTGCTTGCTGCAGGGCAGATCCTGAGATTGCACCCCAGGCAGTGCACTGGCTAGGTCCCCGCTATATGGCAAAAAGCTTTACCAGTCTCAGGTTCAATGGACGTCTGCATCACTGGTATCTGCTATGCTATGGACACCCCCCTTGCAAGGGTGATTGTCAGATGGGAAAAGTGTTTGAAGTTTAGCTATGACAGTGTTTCCCCCTCAGCAGGTCAGACTTCCTATGGCCAGAGAATGCTGTGAAGGGGATCCCTTCTCTCAGTCTGTTCCTCAGAGGGTCACAGATGCCTCCCATGTGGAGCACATCTAGGATCTCTTAACTGTCCATGCTCTCTAGAGACCGCAGGAGTCAAGACTTCACCCAAACCTGCTGGAGCTGAGGCCCATCAGACTAGCTTTCGAGTCCTTTCATATAGTCTAGTGCAGGTTGCCACCAGCCTGATGGCTGTAGTACTACCTGAGCAGACAAGTGGTCAGTCACTTCTGTCCAGACATGGTGCACTGGAGAGAGTGCCCCCATCCGCTTTGCATCCAACGGGTATGAAATACCTCTGTAGACAGAGGCTGGACGATGTGGAGCAGCACAGGTTGTCAGACAGTGGTTCGTCTGGTATTTGCCAGGTGCATGCTGCAGTTGAGAATAATAAACTCACACAGTTGTGCTCAGCACTGGCCAGGAGGCATGTGTGTTAGAGGCTTTGAATCACACTGGAGGCAAATGGTTCCTTTTCACCTCTCCTGTTTCTCCTCACCCCCCAGGGCCAGGTTGCTACGTGGAATTCAGTTGTGCCTTTCACTACACAGTTTCCTCTCACTGTTGCATCCGGCAGGTGCCGGTTTCAGGAGGGCAGGGTGTAATTCATTGGCTAACGAGCAGGGTGGGTGTTGGTGCAAGCTCTGCAGAGGCAGCAGTGACGGGAGAAGAGATTGCTTACCAACCGTACCTCTGCTCTAGAGTGTGTGGCTTCCCTAGCCATGCTGCCTGCCCTCAGCAAGCAGAGCAGAGCTCAAAGGCCCTGCCCCAGCACTCGTATGCACCAGTGGTTCTGTGGCCACAGGATTGTCTGTGGGCCTCCTGCACCCCGGTTCTGGGGAGGCAGCACGTTTGGAACAGGAATAAAAGTTGGTCAGAAATCCTTCTCTTCCAGTGTCCTACCTCTGGGGCTCCAATAGCCTGCCCCTCACGCTGCACGATTCGTGTTTTCATTAGCTGTTGTTGGTGATGGCCCGTCGTTAAAAGGGAAGGTTCCCTGCATGCAACAAGTTAAACTGAGTGCCAGCAATTCCGGTATCCCTTGATCAGCCGCAGCGTGACACCTGCTCTCCCATTTATTTAGGAATCTGTCCGTTCAAGCCACAGAGGGGAATGTGACTGATTCCAGTCCCAACGAGCACTGGGCAGGCAATGGAGGGCCTGCGCCTAAGAGAGCAAAGGTAAGAGATGTGGGCATTGAACGCTGCCTTCTGAACAGTGAGCCTGAACTTGGTCTACCCTGGGTAAGGTTTGCTGCTTCTGAAATATGCCCTGCTCCAAAATACCCCTTTAGCCTGTGCCTCTCGAAACCTCCCACAGTAACGATGTCCAAAGCACAAATCTTAAATTCAGGGCAAGAGTTACACCCAGAGCAGGAACAAAGTCACTTCGTGCCAGAGCCCGTCCCTGTGCAGGCCTCCAGAGCCTAAAGGGGGGAGGAGAAGTGCTGCCAGTGCTAATCGCTTTGTAAATCCAGGTCAGTTCTTGCCCCGTGGAAACTTAAACTTCAGGAATGCCAAGCTGAGTAAATGGAGATGCTTGTTTTAAAAACTAGCTTGGAAAGTGTCTGCTGCTATTGGACTCATTTCTGAAATGAACCGTTATTTTCCCTGCTCAGGCTGAAGATCAAGCTTTGCTGTCCGAAGGAGAGGAGCAGGTAGATCAGCGCCAGTGGACACAGCAACACCTAGAAGCAGCTGATATCTGTGGGACCCCATCTCTAGCCCTTACACCACCGCAGGCAGATCAGGAAGTGGACGGGCTGGATGTCAATGTCAGAGGGCCAGGTCAGTGCACTGTGTGCAACTCCCAAGCCTCAGACAACCAGGCCTTAACCAGTGTGTACTTCTATCCTCATGCCACTCAAAGATGCAGAACATGCAGAGACATCAGCCACAATGTTTGACCGAAAGCCAAGGGGAGAGACCTGCTACCACACAGTCTAGTAAAAAGGCTGGGGAGACAGACCCATGGCTTGCAGCACTTGGAGTATAGCGTGAAATGAAGGGAGGGAATTCACGGTATCAGAAAATGGTAGGACAAGGAACAATAAATAAAGGATGTCAAGGAAGTCCGTTAAGGCAATAAAACTCCCAGAGGAGATAATCCAGCAGAGATGAGGATGAATTGCTGTACTGGATATATCCAATAGCTCCTTCAGTAGCTGTCTGACTGCACTGATCTGTGCCAGAGATTGCTGAGGGACAGCGGAGCGGAGTTCTGCTCCCCGAGAGCATGCAGTCTGCCCAGAAAGCGGGGAGGGTTTCCTGCTGACGTATGATCGGGAGTTGATACCATTAATCTGCACAAACAAGGAGACATCTAGTTAACAAGCAGCCTAGGTCAGCTGTGTATATAAGACATTAGGCTGTCTGCCAGGGACAGAGTAATAACAATATAGCAAATGCTGCAGTGGTCTTACACTTGCTGATCTGTCCTCTCCTTGAATACTATGATAAGTTTTGGTCACCAGACCTCAACAGCCCTTGTGACTTTCATCTTTTCTGTTACTGTCGGTCCCCTAACTAGAGCATCAAGTGATCACCTACCTTCAGAAGAAACTTTCCCCTTATGCGTTAGTGTTTCTGGTTGGCTACATGCACCGACTGTGCTCTGCTGGCTTTTGAAGTGGTCAGTGTAGGTCTTTCATCAGATTACCTGGCCCGGGGTGATTTCTTCTACGCTGAAGTGATTCCTGGGAACAAGAAAATGGGCTGTGACTTTTATCTTGGTTAGGACAGCAGCAGAGGTGATTTTCATGCGTATGCTATAATATCCGGGGGCTGTTCTGGGACGGTCTTACTCAAGGCCTGGTTCATTTCCATCCACAATGGCTGTCCGTCAATTTTAGTGGGAATTGGATTCCTTTCTTAATGCTGTTGTAACATCATCCTATCTGCTTTCGGACCCCTGGTGTAGCTACTAACTGTGGAAGTGTGATGGGCAGGGCAGGTTCCTTGGTGAGCACAGGCCCTAAATAACCAGCTTCTGCAGGATCTCAGCTCTCATTGGACCAAGCTCCTAGCCCAGGGGTTGGGAAGCAGGCCTTCCAGATGTGAACAGCATAGCCCAGTGCGAAGAGGTAAAATGGAGCTGCACGTGCTGAGTGGATGAAGGCATTGTCACTGGCCCTGGGCACAAAGGGAGGAGAGGGCACGTGGCTCTGGGACAGGCGCCGTCTGCTCTCCTTTGTTGCAGTGCAAGGGTTGCCTTCTAATGCCTCTTCTGTTGCAGATGGCTGCACGCCACTCATGCTGGCATCTCTTCGTGTGGGCAGCTCCGAGATCAGTGACGAAGATGAAGAAATGGAAGATCCTTCAGCAAATATAATAACAGACTTGATCTATCAAGGTGCCAACCTGCAGGCCCAAACAGACCGCACTGGGGAGATGGCGCTGCACTTGGCAGCTCGCTACTCCAGAGCGGATGCAGCAAAGCGCTTACTTGATGCTGGTGCGGATGCTAATGCACGTGACAACATGGGGCGGGCTCCCCTTCATTCAGCTGTGGCAGCGGATGCACAGGGTGTCTTCCAGGTATGCCCTTTGGGGAATCCCTTTGTGGGCACGAGCTGAGAGGGGGGCGTTAGAGCACATCACCCCGCCCACCCGGACGGATTGAGCGGGCGTGTACTGTGTCCGTGACTTCCCTGCTCTCAGACTGTGAGCAATGCATTGGCCCAGGGCTAAAAGGATGACGAGTCTTTGCAGGCCTACTTGCTTCATATACCAGTAACTCAGAGGATTCTGCGCACACACTGTGCCGTATGTAATTGTTCAGTTTTCACTTGCCTTCTCTGTTACTAGCTTGCACGTTCTGAGCCCTTGTATTTCAGCCTTGAATACAACCTTGCTCTTGCGTGTCTCGTTACGTCTCAGTTTCAATTCTTAATGGAACTGAAAACTCCTTTCTCCCATGCCTCAGATCTTGATCCGTAACAGAGTGACGGACCTGGATGCTCGGATGAATGATGGCACAACCCCACTAATCCTGGCTGCCCGACTGGCTGTGGAAGGGATGGTGGCCGAGCTGATCAACTGTCAGGCAGATGTCAATGCCGTGGACGATCATGGTGATGCGGGGGACGAGGGCTCTGTATTCAGTGTGTAGAATGGGAACGAGGCACTAAAACCTATGCTAGAGCATGAGCTGTTGATAACATTGGAGTAGCAGAATAAATAAGGCAGAGGATAGCCTGCAGAGGGGGGTTCGATAGGGTGACTGGCCACTGCAGGGTGAGTTGTTTGGCGATGTCTGACATGAATGGAGGCAAATGGGGGTGACACGGGCTGGGTTGTGCTGAGACTCTCTGCCCTGCGCAGTGGATGACATCTCACAAGTGTGCGGAACATGTGCACCCAGGAGAGCTGTCCTATTGCATGGTGTGAGATGGGGTCTCTTGGTTCTGGGTGTCCTGGAGGGGGCCTGCCAGGACTTTCTGCAGCTTTTGGGGGACAGGAGTGTATCACAGGTGACCATACGACAGTACAGTGTAGTGTAGAGGCTGCAGGGCTGACCATACTGGGAGGTGTGTTGTAGGTTGCCAGGTTCGTCTGGCCCCTGGGGATGCTGCATTACACGTCTCACTTTGAGCTATTCACTCCGGGGTGTGTTGCTGAAGCGACTGAATTTCCCCACAGGGAAATCTGCTCTGCACTGGGCTGCTGCTGTTAACAATGTGGAGGCAACACTAGTGCTGCTGAAAAATGGAGCCAACCGCGACATGCAGGACAACAAGGTATCGTTTGTGTCTGCTTCGCAGATCTGTCGCTTCACACACTCTGCACCACCAGTCACTCAGCGCAGCCCCTCTCCTGCCAGCTCCGTGCCTGGCGACTGGGCAGTATCAGGCGCTGCTGCTGGAAATGATCTAGGCCAAGATTTTCAAAACTAGGTGCTTAGAGTTAAGTTCCTAGGTCTGTATTTAGGGAATGATGTGGAGTGACTCTTCAAACGTGCCAAGTACCCAGCAGCTCCTATTGATCTCAAGTCACGTGTCTTACTCTGTCTTAGCCAGGGCACAGACTGGTTCCCAGGTCTCCCCACTCCCAGTCCAGTGTCCTAACTGCAAGGCCGTTCGTTCAGCTGAGTGCTCTGTTCTTTTTTCCCAGGCAAGCCTTAGCTGACTGTATTCTTGCTTGGTTCCCCCCCCCCGCCTCCATTTCCGTCCAAGGGAGTTTGTCTCCCACAGTTCGCTGAAGCCATGTGGGCTAGTTCTGTTCCTTGGATTCTTTCCCAGTGGAATTGTAGTGAATTTTCAGTGTGTATTCCAGCTCTGTTCCACACTCAGTTTGCAGTTCCTCCTATTGTGCCTTGCTCAGTTGACATTGTTTAATTGACGTTGTTTCATCTAGATTCACAGTAATCTCAAAGCTGTTGAGATGTCTCCTCTTTGTGCTTTCAGGAGGAGACACCGCTGTTCCTGGCAGCACGGGAAGGGAGTTTTGAAGCAGCTAAAATCCTGTTGGACCATTTTGCCAATCGAGACATCACAGACCACATGGATCGCCTCCCCCGAGATGTGGCACAGGACCGGATGCACCATGACATCGTGCGCCTTCTGAATGAGTACAACCTTGCCCACAGCCCTTCTGGGCACCCTGACATCATGCTGAACTCAGTCCTCTCACCAATGATGTGTGGTCCAAATAGATCCTTCCTCAATTTGAAACATCCTTCCTTGAACAAGAAGCCAAGAAAACCAAGTGCCAAGGGTGGCCCAGTGCCCACAAATCTCTCCAAAGATGCTAGGAGGAGGGGGAAGAAATCGGTGAGTGAAAGCAAAGGCCAGTTTTCTGAGAGCTCAGTGACCCTCTCGCCAGTTGATTCCCTGGAATCTCCCCATGCTTTTGTATCTGAACCAACATCGTCTCCTGTGATGCCATCGCCGGGGGTTTTATCTTCGTCACCACACGCGCAGCTCGCTGCCCCCTCGGCACAGGTTGCGCACACCGTGTCCTTCTCCAGTCTCCATGAGCTGCAGCCCCTGGTGTGTGGATCCAGCACTGGGCTGCCATCGGTCAGCCAGCTGCTGTCGCGGCACGGAATCACCCCTCCGAACTGTGGGCTCGATAGGCTCAGGCCAGCGAATGTGTCTGCGGAATGGCTGAGTCGAATGGAAATGAACGAGTCCCAGTACAATGAGATGTTTGGTGTGCTCTCCCAGTGCACTCCTCAGCAGAGTGGCCTGGTTCAACCTGACATGAAGCATGGGGGCGTCACCAGGGTGTCGCTGCCACCTATTATGACTTTCCAGCTGGTCCCCAAAGATGGCCTAAACCAGCAGGCCTCGTCAAACGGCGCTCAGAATATAGCCGTTCCTCTTAGCTCCATGTACCAGGTGCCAGATCTCGCCCAGTTGTCAAGTAACTCCTTCCCCATGGCAGTAATCCCACAGCAGGATGGACAGGTCGCTCAGACGATGCTCCCAGCCTATCACCAGTTTCCGAGCTCTGTGGGAAAGTACCCCACTCCACCATCCCAGCACAGCTGCTCCTCCTCGGCCACCGAGCGGACTCCCAGCCATAACAGGCACTTGCAAGGGGAACACCCATATCTGACTCCGTCACCTGAGTCACCTGATCAATGGTCAAGTTCCTCCCCACACTCTGCCTCCGATTGGTCCGACGTGGCCACCAGCCCCAGCCTCGGCAGCAACCGGCGAGGGCCTGCAGCACGTATGTCCGAGCAGCAGCGGAGCAGCATGCAGGTTTATGCCTAAAGCGGTGCAGATGGCTGTGGAAGCTGAGTGACAGAGCTGACTCCAGCACTGAGAGCGGCCATCTGGGACGGGAATGAAGAACCATTTTAGTGTTCCAAAGTCGTAAGGAGCCCACGGTGGCCCTTCCACTGGAAGGCCTGTGATTGCCGTCGGTTTTCCGCTTCCCTAAGCAGAGAATCAGAGAAGCGTGTGACGGGGAAGACCTGTTGGGCCCCCTCTAGCTGTTCCCTAATGCGTGCCTGCTCTGTACGTGATACCTTCTAGGCTTTGTCCAGTCTGCGTTTAAATTTATCCCGCCACATCCTTTGGGAGACAATCACTCAGCTTCATGCTGCTTCTGTTAGTTTCTTCATGTTCAGCCTAAACTAATGTTGCAATTTCCCCTATTCTGACACCCCTTGTTATCGTCCAACATTCCTTCCTCCCCCCACCACACCTGCTTTAGTCTTCAACCCTCAGTGCAGGTGCCTGGCCCTGACTGTGATCTGAGCACACACCCCCTAATACTGGCCTAGCCTCCCCGTGCTGAACCCGTCCCCTGGCTCCCGCAGACAAAGGTCCTGTATTCCCCCAGTCCATTAACCGAAATGCCCCCATTTACATGAGGACAACTCAAACCCCGCCACGTATCTCTTCCCTAACACAGCGCCTAGGCCCCCTATAGGCTCTCCTACACGAGTGTGAGTACAACCTCGAATCTTTCAGCTGCCAGACTCCGAATTATCCTCAGACACGTCTACATAGCAGCCTCCTCCTCAGAACAGCCGGTCAGACATCTACCTCAGCTGTGACCCCCGACAGGTCAGACCCCCTCACACTACTGTCCAGTGACTGCCAGGGCTGGGCTGGCCCAGAGAGGCACCTTGTCTTGAAGAGAGGACTGCCTGGAAATGAAGCAGTAGTTTAGGAAACCCTCAGCTTAAGCATGAGGAGTTTTTTCCTGCCCTAATACCACAAATTCCAGATCCCATTACACAGTATCACAGCTAAGAGTCCAGTGTGTTTGACTGTGGCTGGCTCTAGTCCTGCAAGTTCAGTGTTGTGTGTCTATGCTTTTGGCTGGGTTGTAATCGTGTATGCAGCATTTTTGTCCTTTTGTTCTAGTCACCGATGTTAATGTGACTCTCTTTCCTGGGGGTAGGGTCTGTTGCCCCTTTTCTGCCTTTGGAGATGATAGGAACAGCCTTATCCAATGCTGCCCATCCCTACGGAAAGGCAAGAATGCTGGAGTCGCCTTACTAGGCTTTAGCTAGGTGCACCTCATCTACAACTGGAAGTTGATTAAGTTGCAGACCAAATAGTTCAGAAACCATTATCTGAAACATCCGAGCAGGTGGAGTCCTAGATTCTGCTCTCTGCTTCAGCACCTATCCGAACGGCTCAGTTGTGGGGTGCTGTCTATGGGACCCCACAAGACTAGTAAGAATTATAGTGCAGCTTCCTCTACATTTTAGAACCAGCCTTCCCCAAGCGTTAACTGGACAACAGAGCTGCTCCAGGTCTCTGCCCTGCCTTGTGAGCATGTTTCCCGGAAGGGCTCTGGGCAAGTCAAGGATAGACGTGTAAATTCCTAGGAGTTGCATGAATTCTACCTCTCCAGGTGATCCCGGCAAACGAGCATTCCCAGGGGATCTGTGAGCGCTATTTTGCTGCCCACAAAAGACGCAGAGTCTGCCCCGCTCTGAGCAGCAGTGACTGTGCATCTTACCATGGACAATATTTTGAGGGCCACTTTTACCCTAGTAAAGTTAGGAGCACAATGCATTTTCTTTGATCTTTGACTCAAAGGTACATGAAGGCAGGGGCTTGACAGGAATCATTCCATGGGCCGTGTTTCTGGGCTGAAGTTGTCGACTCTCTTGTTTTAATGCTTTTTGACGCACACAGCCTCCCTTCGCCTCCCACGTTATGTGTGTACTGTGAAAGTGAGACCACTGGGTCAGATCTCCAGGCAGGAGCCTTCAGCCTCGTGGGGGCTGGGGATTGAAATAATCAAGAGTTGCTTAAATAGAAATGCCAAAGAAACCAGGGGCTTCTGCTTTTTAGCACTAAATAACCCCAAGTGCCCTTTAATCTTTGGCAGCCAAGTATGCTCTTTGCATTTGGTGTGTTTGAACGATGTCCCTTTCTGCCTCTTATACTTCTGGTAAAGCTGAGATCTTATGGTGGTATTTTATCTCGTAAGCAGTAACCATTCACACAGCAGCATTTTCCTCCAGTAATAACAGGAAAATAAGTGCTTATTTTTACACTTTTTTAAAAAAAATGTCTATTATGAAAATAGTTGCTACAAAATGTATAAGCATTTTTATCCCCAAAATAAAGAGTACCCGTCCAGTGTCTGCACACTGGTGTGTTCTTTTTCTGACATAGCTGCAAGCTGCCACTCTGACCTAAATTATACATGGCCTGGCTTGGCCAATTCTGCACAGTGTCCCCTGTACCAGGCCAGGGCACAAAGAACCCTCCCTGTTTTCAGTAGCAAGGTTTGGGCATAACTCCTCTCCTCTGATGAAAGATGGCCATCACCATCCTTTTTGGGGACAAGAGCAGAGATTAGTTTTGATGGGCTGGAGCTGTGGTGTGGTTTGTTAAAGTCCAAGCCCGTTTCCTAGAAGACAAAACAAGACAGATACACACAAAAGGGGAGAGAAAAGAAGAGGAAAGATGGAAAATGCAGCTTCTGTCTCTGGTGTTGTCTTTCACTTACAACCTCACTGCTGGAGAAGCACAGGCCCAGCACATGGTCTGATCAGCCATGCGGAGACCTGGCAAACTCATAGCAGCATCAGGCTGTTTAGGACATTACATTTAGCTGCTCTATCTGGTCACAGGCTCACAGCAGTATTGCAAAATAGAGCCTTGTCCAGCTAAGCCAGACTCTTGATTGACAGATGAAAAAAGAAGAGAAAGAAATTGGAAAGAGTAGTAGTAGATGGGGAAGGAAAAGGAGCCATAGGAGGAGGGAGAGTGAATGTCTGACATCCCCGGCACTGGTGTTTGGGATTGAGCTGGAGCCAGTGGAGGTGGCCATGTCCCTCTCTCTGGCCTGGTCTGGTCAGGACGTTTCCAGGATGAGGATGAAGAAGGTTGAGGGGGTCCAGGAAATGGTGGCAGTGCCAACCACCGGGGTGTGGCTCGCTGTAGTAGCCAGTTTTTCCTCTCCAAAATTTCTCTCTTAGGGACCCCAAAATGGAG